>JAJGRX010001449.1:0-337500 GCA_025461125.1 Carex kokanica
CCGGATCAGACGGTTTAGGCCCGACTTTGAACAAAAACCCTACCCTTTACAGAATTTCCAACAGATTCAGACCAACCATTAAATTCCATATTCTCCGCCCAAGCTTCAATCCAGAAGAGTCCAAACATGGTAGTTATGGTTTCTCTCCATAAATAAAAGAGGGGTTTAATCCTGTATGTGAAAATTTAGGTTTTAAACATTTTTTTGTAATTTTGGATATTGGGCCCTTACAATCTTTGTTATTTTGTACTTTTTTGCACAAAATTTACCAATATGACCTTATAACTCCAAAAAGATTACATTCATGTAGAGAAATTTGAAACGATTCACCATGAAGTAGTGCTTATTGTCATTAATCATGAGTTTAAGGAATCATTTTTTATTTTGTGTAAGTAGGATGATGAAGAACGCACGCACTGCACTATTTTATTTTGGGCAATAAAATTTTTAGTTGCGATAGACATAAATTGATTGCAATTATTGATATGGTTACAATTCATTCTAATACAACGATAAATACTACGTAGTTTATTTTGATCTATTTTTTTTTGCAATTTGTCATGCAAACATCGAATAGCAGATTTTTAATATGAATAAATATTCTCAGATTTATAATATAAATTATAACTACAACAAAACTACTTAATTCAAAGAAAGGCTTTCATAAAACAATAATATATTTATCATTCTCTTTACATTAATATATATTTGTTAGGTAGAGAAGCAGCAGTAAAGAGTTTTAGGGAGGCTCCATGCGGGAATAAGATAAAATGAGTTGAGAAAACAGAGGGGAGAAAGAAATGTGGGACCCAAAACAGAGAGAGGCTCTGTTTTTCTGTGCGTGGAAAAAGAAATGTGGATTTCATGTAGAGAATCCCCCAAAGCAACCAAAATGGAAAATGCCCTCCTCAATTTTTGGGTTCAAATCCAATCAAATTAAACGTCGAAAGCTGCTAAGGAATATATTATTAAAAGGCCTTTTTTGTTCTCTTACAATTTACAAAAATTAATAAGAGGTAGGCCATTCGGAAATGAGATGTGCGGATCGCCAAAATGGGAATTATTCTCTTTATGCGCTTACCAAAGCTGGAGAGATATAATAATAACAAATTAATGCTAATTCCATTTGCTCACAGCTGTGTAATCGAAAATTGATATTTTCAGGCGCAAATAAGTGGCAAGAATGATCTCCATTCAGTTTTTCTTTTTTCAAAATCTCTCCATTTGAATCTGTGCACGTATGTTTTTGCAATTTTGCATTAAAATCTGAAATAAATAATTGCATAAGATATACCCAAAATAAAAAAAGTAAATAGAAAATAAATAATAGAATCGTCCTCTAATAAATTAATAGCTTCTTTAATCATTACATTTTCTAGATCTAGAAATCATTAATAAATTTACATTTAACTTCTTAGTTTAAACTTAACATTTGGTGTTATATATAAGTATCACATGCATCTATATAATAAATGTATTCTAACTTATAAAAAGATAGGACTTAGTTAAATTTTGTTATTAACTAACTACGTAATTTAAATATTTTCTTCAAAAATCTAAAATTCATGATGGTTGTTGTAAATTTAAATAATTATTTGAGAATTATTTGAGAATTTAATTAGTAAGTTGTTGTAAAATGATTTTAAGATAAGATTAAGATTGTCAAACAAATATTTTGGACCAAAAACCTAAAATTCCTGATTATTGTTTTATTACCAACTATACTGAAAGTGTAGAATTTTTAGAACCAACTAGCAAGTTATATTTCGAACATATAATCTAATTATCAATATTAGTCATATTTGATTTTAAAATATTGTTAAGATTGTCAAAAAAAAAATATCTTGGCAATAATTTTCAAGTATTATCTAAAAAATTATTAGCATCATCCTCATATGAACCAAAACATTTATGGATCTAGAAATCCTTAATGAATTTAAATCGTAGGCACATTAGTTTAAGCTTAAAACTTAACATTTGAAGTATAATTTTATATAATATTATATTAGAGTGAGGCTATGGTACTATGCATTGTGCATATTGGCCAGCGCTACGACTATCTATAAAAATAACAAGATTAGTTCACATTTTCTGTTCACTAAAGTGATTTAAATAAATTTTTTCAATAACCTAAAAATCATGGTTGTTGTTGCATTACAAACGCTACCCACAGTGTTGAGTTATTTGAGAATTTAATTAGCAAGTTTTGTACATTTCGAATAACTTATAATATAGTTTTTATTATAAATATAATTTAACTTAATTTTAAAAATACTTTTACGATGATAAAAAAAATTGACAAATAATTCTTAAGTATTTTCTAAATATTCTTAAAAAAAATTGACTCTTTGGGTAGCTAAATAATGCAAAAATAAAGTTACTTTAGTAATAATTCGCCTGTGAGGCATGTATATATGTTACTTTATTAACCTTGTGAATGCATGATACCCATCTTAATTTACTAAAAGAAGGGTCATCATCATTATAAGTTGCTCTTTTATTACAATCCACAATATATACTTTTATGCATTCCCTTCTGTTGCAAAAATTTTGTGAAAAAAAATCCCATGTGCGGTGGTATCTGTTAGGTTCAAATTGGAGGAAAGGAATAAAATTCTAAAGAAGGTTATAACTAATAATCTCCCATGAACCACCCCGCTTGTCAATCTACCCCTACTTCCACCCCCCTTCCCTAACTTACGATTTCCTTTCTCTCTCTTGTTTCCTACCGAGTTCACCTGATCAAATCTCCTGTCCTGAACCTGGAACAGCAACGGTACCGGGTGAGTGACTCCTCTCTTCCATCTCTGGGTTTCACTTCTATTTCTCTCACTGATTGTTGAAAATTGATTAAAAGTTGCTATAATTAGCATCAGATGCGTAGCTGCTATAATTAGCAATTTCTATTATAGTAAGTTAGTAATTAGATGCATGATGTGCATAAAGTAGCATGAAGTGCACTTCTGGTCAGCAGGGGTATTTATGGTAATAGATGCCAAATTTAGATTGTAGTGCAGTTATAGAAAGTAGTGGGCTCTATTATTAGATAGAGATGTACTTGTTATAAATCTGTAAGCATGTTATATAATTGATTGCAAGGAGTAAGAAAATACAATTAAGCAATTTTCTATTTACCAGAATTTTCTGTTTACCAGTTTGCAATACAGAGGATTGTGTTCTGTTTTTCGTACCAGTAAGTGCACCAGCAGGTGTGCCAGTAGGTATACCAGCAAAGGCTCTAGTATACTGCCCAAGTTTTCCCAACAATGCTTTCCTGCCCATCCTGTCCTGTTCCGGCCTCTCCTTTGTGGGGGCTCTAAGGTCTAGAGTTCAAGTTTCGATTACAGTCTTCAAGTTGTAACATTTCATAAATATATATTATTGTTTTATGAAAGTCTTTCTTTGAATTAAGTAGCTTTGTTTTTCCATTGTGGCCAAAAATAAAATAGTAATAGGATGATTCCTATTTCAAACAATTACGATCCGTAAAACGAGGTCATCAATAAAACTGGATTTTTTTTTTTTTTTGGTTTTATTACAAAAGAGTAGATATTTGATGCTGGTTTAATTGGTGATCGATGAAAGCACCTTTTTTTTTTTGTTTTTTAAGGTAAACTGAAAATAAAGGTGACTCTACTTTGTTTGATGGTGCACTGTTCGTTTTCAATTTTAGTGGCAAAGCACCAACTACTTGAACAAAGTGCAGCACTGCCCCAAGAACAAAGCAATTTGAGTGAGGCTATGGTACATTGCAATGTATAGATAGCTCCGTGCATTGGATTCATATCTCCGTTTTCAATGTCCAAATAATAAATTTGAACCATTCAACAGGAAACCATGGAATGAGATAAACAGCGTAGGACTCCTTATTAAAGCGTTTGCAGCTCTTGGTAAGATCCATGCAGGTTATAAAAGATTGACAACTTGGAAATTGAATAGCATTTGAAACTTCCGTACTTGTTGGATTAATTTACTCTAAAAATTCAAAATAGACTATATATTGCACAATAAACATTTATTTATTTTGGTAGAAAAATTCAAAACATATAGTTTGAAATATTTGAGGGACGAAAACATATACTACCAAAATATTTTACATGTTCTATTTTTCACCATGTGTAATAGTGATAAAAAAAAAATAAGGTAGGAAGGAATTAAAAAATGGGTAGTAATACAGAGACACCTCAACCACTGGCTCCTAGTTTTTACAATTAATGTCACTGTATGGAAGCATTTAATTTCATAACCGTACCAATTAAGCAAACAAAAAAAAACTTCACCCTTACCTATATTCAAAAACTAATGAAAAATACCTACCCATCTTATTGAATACGTTACGGATTGGATAATATATATATATGTGATTAATTTTAATTTTATTAATTACCCTGTAAGTTAACGAAAAAAGAAGCTTTACACATATACCTGATAAGCTAACAAAATAATAATCTTACTCATTTCCATTTTATCGAATACAAAACAAGTCGAGTAAACGAATAAAAGGGTGTTATTAACATGCCTATGTACAAGACATTTATAGGGTCAAATCTTTTAGAGGCTTATTTTGGTGGCATTTTCCAATTAAAAATAAAAAATAAAAGCTACAAGGCAAAAAAATTCAGTTAACAGTGAAAGATTATTATTTTATTCACTCTTTAGTGGGCTGTTTGAATCGTGTTGTTCGTTAAATTGACAAATCAACACTTGTTTTCCTTCACTAGTTATTATAATTAGTTTGGGTCGAAATAAGTCAATAACCATCCCGCATTTGCTTAATAGATATTCCCGTTTTTGTATTAATGTCGTTTCTATTAATTTAATTAATCGTTTGTTAGCCCACATGGAACATTTTTATTTTGAATTTTTTTCATATTATTTTATGTACAATTATTACCTAAATTGTAGATTTGTAAATCTTAGCCGTCTGATGGGGGATGAATGGTCTTGATTTCAAAGGAGGTGTCCATTTTAGAGGCTGTGGGTGGGAGTCCGTATTCTCTAAGGTAACTTAATATTTTTGTTTAAATCCGTCCTAGGTGAAATGCAATGAATCCTTCAATATTCGTGCGAAATCTGTATCGACGGCCCGATAAAAAATGGAGAAACTATGTTACCTCAGGTGATATGAATTTGTGAGTAGATGTTATTAAGTAAATGTGATACAGAGAGTTCCCTGCCATACAAAGAGCTCCTGGTAACTCTGTCCAATCCACTCTTTGGGGAATTTCATCAAACATTTCCTAAGCAATTTGTTCTCCCGCCTGAGATTTTTCATTCCCTTCTAATTGGATTCCCCGCTCCAAATCCAAACACTATCGCCCTTTGTCGCTTCCGTCTCCCTCTCTCTCTCACTCGCCGAACAGATCCGGTGTCTCCTCTCCACGCGACCACTGTCGACGCTTGCCGACCTCTCGTGGCATGTCCTAGGCTTTCTCTCCCCTACGATTCTCCAATTTTTTCAATTAAAAATTCATGTATTAGTCCGTGTTCGAGGGAGAGGTGTCTTTTATCTTTACAGCCCACTGTGCATGTATTAGTGATTGCTGATTTCCACTACAACGTTCCTGGTATTGGTTTCTAAGTTCTAGATGGGGCATTTTGACAAACACCTTGCGAGCTATATTACTCTTGGGTTATTCTTTGGTTTTCCTTGTTATTTAATTAACATGAATTGAACTATGATGCGTCGGAAACTGTTATTAGATGATGCATTTACTTGAACATTTCTTGTTAGATGAATTTCAGTGAGGCATTTACTCGAACACCTTGCAGGCTATGTTATATCTGGATGCTATGTTAAACCAAAACAGGCTGGTAGGGTTCTGCCAACTCATATATTCCTATTAAGCCCTCATTAGCCCTCATTCTGAAATTTACTCTTTTTTTCTCTCTAATTACATATGCTTGTTATGGCAATCTGAGCAGGACTAAGTACTTAAATTTTCCTGAAGACAACGGGGAACGACTGATATCATTAAATTGGCCATACACGAACCCAATCGGTATTTTTTTAAGAAATGATCTTAGAGTTAATCAAAGGTAAGAACACAACTTAGAAAAATTAAATTGGCCATGGGGACACAACTTGTTAGAGTTAATCAAAGGTAAGAACTCAAAATGATCTTAGAGTTTAGATGGATGAGAAATAGTTGAGGATGAGAAATGTACATGGGTTAGAAATTTTGTTGTGTTTATTTGTCTCCAAGAGAAATTTTGTGTGATTGAGAATTTTAAGCTACAAATCTAGAGCCAACAGATGAGGTATTGTTTTGTGAACCAAAAGATTTGAGGATCCATTTGTTATGAACCAACAAATTTGGTACTTCGGTGCTTTCTTTAGTGCACACAAGATGTTTGGTGAAATGTCTGAATGATTATCATCAGCATATTTAATTTCTAACAAGTTTGTCATCAATTATTTATTGCAAGCACTCACTTAGCTAAACAGATTGTGAATGTACGAAAACTGATGTGGTAACATGTAAAGTTATGTCCATTTTATGTTATAATTTTATCTCTATATTATGACATAAAATAGATGCACACTCATATGCGGTGCTGCTCCTAGACGAGGCAACTAGTGCTTTGGATGTAGAGTCAGAGTGTGTTTTGCAAGAGGCATTGGAGCGAATCATGAAGGGACGCACGACCGTGTTAATTGCTCACCGGCTTTCTACGATACGTGCGGTCGATTCTATTGGAGTGATGCATGAAGGAAAAATTGTAGAGAATGGGAGCCATGCTGAGTTGGTTTCTAGGGCTGACGGGGCATACACCCGACTGTTGCAAGTACAACATCAACGTTGATTTTTGGGTGAACTAAAATCATTTTTGTAGATAGTGGGGAATTGGGGCTTAAAAGAATGCTCATTATCATTTCTTTCTTTTATGTAATATTTGAATTTCCTGTTATTTAAAAACTAAATACTTGTTAGCCTAGGAGTGTACTGTTTAATTGGAGGTTTCTTATTCTGTTTGTCTGAAACCAAGCATGTAATCTAGACAATTAATCTAGAAAATTTTGAAAGGGAAAATGGACCAAGTAGATAGCACTATTAATGAGTTTAGAAATGAAGAATGGATTTTTCTTATATTAATCTGATATATACATGTGCTTTACATGTCAAGCAAGGAGATTGGTTTAATCTATATATCTTTCTTATTTTTTGTCTTCTACATGATGTATTTTCTTAGTTTTAACCTTTGAATGTCAATCATTATGGTATGACCATCACCATACAGACTAAGTTAGCACGCACCATACTAAGTTAGTAATACAGAATAAATTGCATAAAAAGAATAAATTGTAGTAGAGATCAAATAAAGCGCACAAGATAGATAAATGAAACTACTATATTAAATTCATAATAAAGCCCACAAGCCATCATGGTAGAAAGGCGTAGAGTAACGTTGGAATCACCATATAATAGCCAGACAGTGTCATCAGTTGGTTGCAATCCTTGTAATTCTTGGAAAAATTCTCTTCTTAAATTCAGAGAATGGTCTGTCATTAATTACACTTCATACTAGGCATTGTCCTTAATTAACACTTTTTTCTCATCAAACACATTGATAAATTAAAACAAAATACAAGTACATTAAAATGACCATGCGTACACTCCATTTATTCCAGTTCATAGAAAACAACAATCATGTTACATATAAAAGAAAGGGTACAAACAAAAAAATATCAAACATGTAAATCCTCTGCCTATGGAGGAAAAGGAGTGATTATTTGCTTCACATAAAAAAAGGAACACATATAATTATATAAGAATTAGACGGTACCAGGTTGGTATTGCTGCACCTTGTGCTCATCAACAACTCCCAATTGAGCCATCAGCAACCAGAGATGAGTGAGCAATTCTCCACCCCTGCTCAGGGACCTGGCATGTTGGTATGAATTGCAATGAATGGCGGCATATCCCAGCATCTCCATCCAGGTCTCGCTAATTAACTTCCATCTTATTTCTTGGTCGACTTCCAGTAACTCAGTTGCAAGTTTAAGGCCAGCCTTTAATACCAATTCTCCCATTTCTTCCTCATCCTCCCGCTTACGCTTATCCTCCTCCCTCTTACGCCTACCCCAGCTTCTCAAATTTGCCCATATCTTCTTTAATACCGATATGCCCATTTTATTTGCGGCCCCTTCATTCTTTGCGGCCCCTTCATTCTTCCCTTCATTCTTTGCGGCCCCGTCATCCTTCTTAACCTCTTCACGTGCATGCTTGTCGCGTGCATACTTGTCGCGTGCATTCTTGTGTTCGAGCTTTACCTTACCCTTTAATTTATTCTTGACGACAGCACATGTGGCCTCAAATCGTGTCTTACCATATCCGAGCTGCATCATTGACTGCTGCTGGGTTAGGAGATAGACCATGTAATTGGATGTCTTCCAACTAACATCACGCTCGTCAATTTTTTCATTGGGTTGTACCTTTCTCTTAGGCAGAGACCAACAATTTGTTCTTCCATTAGGTTGGTTGGAAGGTTCTTGATTTTCTCCAATAGGTTGGTTGGAAGTTTCATGCTCGGTGTCATTATTCCTTTTAGGTTGGTTGGAAGAAGTTTCACGCTCGGTATCATTATTCCCTTTAGGTTGGTTGGAAGTTTCACCCTTGGTGTCATTATTCCCTTTAGGTTGGTTGGAAGTTTCACGCTCGGTATCATTGTTCCCTTTAGGTTGGTTGGAAGTTTCACCCTCGGTGTCATTGTTCCCTTTAGGTTGGTTGGAAGTTTCACGCTCGGTATCATTGTTCCCTTTAGGTTGGTTGGAAGTTTCACCCTCGGTGTCATTGTTCCCTTTAGGTTGGTTGGAAGTTTCACCCTCGGTGTCATTATTCCCTTTAGGTTGGTTGGAAGTTTCACCCTTGGTGTCATTCTTCCCTTTAGGTTGGTTGGAAGTTTCACCCTCGGTGTCATTGTTCCCTTTATATTGGTTGGATGTTCCACCCTCGGTGTCATTGTTCCCTTTAGGTTGGTTGGAAGTTTCACCCTCGGTGTCATTATTCCCTTTAGGTTGGTTGGAAGTTTCACCCTCGGTGTCATTATTCCCTTTAGGTTGGTTGGAAGTTTCACGCTCGGTATCATTATTCCCTTTAGGTTGGTTGGAAGTTTCAAGCTTATTATCGGAGTCATTCCTGTTAGGTTGGTTGGGAGTATCATTATAATAACAAATGTCTGTGGCAAGATGCCACAAGATAATGCACTCATCAAATTCCCTTTTCATGCTCCACTCCAGATTCTTCAGTTGGCCGTGACGTTCGAATGTTTTTTGTCCCCTATATGCTCTTGCCTCTACTAACACATTGTATATATGCACGTTTTGCGCTCTCCTTTTTGCCTCAGTGAACATAATTTCCTCCAACAACCCCGGCTTCAAAGGTTTTAAACTCTTCTCACGCATGTTGTCCCACCAATGTTTTATTTTTAGAAATCTCATGATCTTTGCTAATCTAGTGTCCCTGTCTCTCAGGCAGACACCTACGAGATTGAACTGCCCAATGGTTCGGGCCCACCGAGGTTTTCCTTCCTTCAAGAAAAATACCTTGAAGAAAAATCCTTTCACCAATTCGACTATACAACTTGCAACACACTGGCTGGGTTTCGTTCTGGTAAGTGCCGCGACTGTCCAATCTGAGAATACAAGAAGCATGGTAGCGATGACCTCAAGGCTGAGGCCTGCACCAAATAGAACGTAGGTTATGATAATATCTCCAGGTACATACTTTTGCTTGTCAAGAAGATGAAATACAACGAATGCAGCTATGATGGAGACCAGAGAGAAATAGCGCAATACACGGCCTGAAATGCTGTGCATGTGGACTGCCTTCGTATGCAGGACATCATATAGGAATGAGAGCTCGATAGCGACCAATTTAAGTGCGTTAGTCGAGTTGAGATCTGAGAAGCGATCCTGACTCTTCATTAACAGTTCTGCTTCAAAAGTTACATCTACCAACAGGCGCTTGAAGATTTTGAGCCAGCAAAAGCCTTCCAAAATAGCCTTGCTTTCGTCCTTAGAGATAGTGCTCTCATCATATAGGACTATATTGTCTGCATAAAGTTCATATTTTTATTAGTCATTTCTCTTTCAATTACGTACTAATGTTACCTTTTTTTCATTTGACATTTCAATACAGGCTTGGAGGGAGTACAATACCTGGTTCATTATTGACAGTTTGAGCTAGAATAAGAACCGACTATTTTTTTCATACACCATATTAAGTAAAAAAATATATATATATATACCAAGTCTCTCAATGCATAAGAGAATTTCCTTGTCTACTAAATAAAAAATTGGTTGAACAACAAATAGTAAACCAAAAGAAGACTTCCTGTTTTTATGGTTGAACAACAAATAGTAAACCAAACAAACCAAAATGACTGAAATAAAAATAACAAATACTATATGTTTATGGTAAGAAAATTATTAATTCCTAGGGTTGCCAATGGGTACCGTATGGGTCAGAAATGATATTATCATATGAATGTCAATATTGAATGAATCTTACCCAAACCTAATTACGTACACTTACCCATTCCCTACCTTTACATGTTAAAATAACGAGTAAAAATATGAATATGGATAATTATCGAGAGGAGGGATCCACTTACAACATTTGAATGTTACAACATCTTACAACAATTTAGTTTTGCGATTTATAAAGTCCAAACAGTCGATCCAAACCGTTCAACATGTAATATGTATTAAAATGTGTTTGAAGATCAAATTTTACATTTTTTTGAACTTTTTTTACTATTTATTTTGTATTTTATAAAACTGCTGTTTTTAGATAATTTTGGACCACTGAAAAACAACAGTATTATAAAATACTTAATATATAGTAAAAAAATTCAAAAAAATATAAAATTTGATCTTCAAACACATTTTTAGTACAGATTACATGTTGAACAGTTTGGATTGACTATTTTGACTTTAAAAATCACAAAACTAAATTGTTGTAAGATATTGTAACTTTCAAATGTTGTAAGTGGATCCCTCCTCAATTATCGAATAAGTTAATATCTTATAAGATTTAATCTAAAAATAAAAAAAATAAAGAGTGAGGCTATGGTACTATGCATAGCACGGATGGGTCCTTGCTACGGCTCAAAATTTGAGTTTTCAAAATCCTAACGGTCCATCCAAACCGTTCAACATGATTATAAAATGAATATGTACTTGCAAACCAAATTTTACATTTTTCCGAATTTTTTTACTACTTTTTTAGATAGGTAGAAAATCACTGTTTTTGGATGGTCCAGAATTTTCAGATCAAGTGATTTTCTACCTATCTAAAAAAATAGTAAAAAAATTTGGAAAAATGTAAAATTTGGTTTGCAAGTACATATTCATTTTATAATCATGTTGAACGGTTTAGATGGACCGTTAGGATTTTGAAAACTCAAATTTTGAGCCGTAGCACGGACCCAACCGTGCTATGCATAGTACATAGCCTCACTCAAAAATAAATATATTCAACAAGTTATGTATCGTAATATCATAAAATATAAAGTTATAATTGTTATCCTATTATTTTAAAATAAAAAATATAAATCAAATATAGTAATATAAAATATTGTATAAATATATTTGTTCATAAAATTACTAATTAAAAAACTATTTATAAAAAACTTCGAATAAATCAATTTTATCATAAATTGCTAAATAAAAAATAATACAAAATGTAAAGTATATATTAATTGATTCATAATAAAAAAAAAGTGAGTCTATGGTACTACGCATAGCACAATTCGGTCCGTAATACAGATCAATATTTTTGTTTTCAAAATCCTAACAGTCGATTAGAACCGTTCTACATGATTTTTATATGAATATGTACTTACAAACCAATTTTTTTTTGAATTCTTTTACTATTTTTAAAAATAGGTAGAAAATCATTGTTTTTGGATGGTCTAGAATTTTCAGAAAAAGTGATTTTCTACCTATCTTAAAAAATAGTAAAAAAATTCTAAAAAAAATATAAAATTCAGATCAAGTGAACGGTTCGGATCGACTGTTAGGATTTTGAAACAAAATTTTTGATCCGTATTACGGACCAAACCCGTGATATGCATAGTACCATACACTCACTCTAATAAAAATATATATTGTTATTTGTATAAATAAAAGTTTATCATATATAAATTAATATTTATCAATTATTCAATTGGGTAACGGGCACCAAATATCTCAACCCGTATCCTTACCCGATAAGATAACAAAAGTTTTTTTCGACAATAATCATGTTTTTGAATTTAGAACCCTTACCCGATAAGCTAATAGTAAAAGTTTTTTTCGTGGCATTTACCCGTACCCTTACCCGATAAGCTAACAAGTTTATCATATTTAAAAATACTTGTATATTTTTAAATTTAGAACCATGTAAATTTCGAAACTATACGCATAGGCAAGTAAGCAATTTTTTCGACAATAATCTATATATTGTCCTGAAATTCCCAAACTCATCATATTTAAAAATGTTTGAGATTATACAACCAAGTATACATAGCTTTACCACATTTGAATCTTGCGAATTAACCACTCTCTCTATTTTCTTCTCTTTCCCTTCCATAAACGGCAATCAAGAAATCAAGAAACGGTCTAAATTCCATTTCTGGAATCATTTTCAACGGGTCGAAAGACTTGGATTGTATATATTTTAATTTCATATTATACATTGTAAATATAACTATTTGAGCAATAAAGCTTTTAGTCAAATCAATTCTCTAAAATTCAACAGAATATTGAAATTAAATCTTAAGGTAGTCTTAACAATAGATAAGATTTCGCTGGAGTTAATACAGTTAACCAGAAGTTGGAGGAAAGTAGGGATATATGTACCTATAGTGTCTTCTGGTGGGAAGAGTATTGCCATGATTTTGTCCCATGTACCTGAGGGGAGAACAATTAAATCAAATCTTTAGGTATTAGCAAGAATGATAACATTTTGCTTGAGTTAATATCGTTAACTGGATGCTACTGGAAGCTAGGGATAGATGACCTTTAGTAGTTCCATTTGCTAGGTGGACGGTGTTCGAAGTAGTATTATCGTTACTATCTGAGTGGAGAACAATTAAATCAAACCATAAGGTACTCTTAGCAAGAAATAAGATTTGGCTCGAGATAATTTTGTAAACCGGATATTAGTGGAAAATTGGGACATGTGTACCTCTCGTAGTTCTATTTTATGGGCGGACATCTGAGATAATTTCATACGAATGTAAATGTTGAATGAGTCTTACCCATACCTTACGTACACTTACCAATTAAATATTAGCCTTACCCATACCCTACCTTTACCCGTTAAAATAACGAGTAGAAAAATGAATATGGATAATTATCGAATAAGTTAAAATTTTATTCAATTTAATCTATAAATAAAACAAATAAATATATTCAACAAGTTATGTATCGTAATATCATAAAATATAAAGTTATAATTGTTATCCTATTATTTAAAATTTTTGAAATTATAAATCAAATATAACAATATAAAATATTATATAAAAAATATTTGTCAGAAATTACTAATTAAAAAAACTAAATATATAAAATGTTGAATAAATCAATTTTATCAAAAATTACTAAATATATTATAATATAAAATGTCGTATATATCAATTGAGACATAAAAAATATATATATAGTTATATGTATACATACAAGTTTATCATATATAAATTAATATTTATCAATTATTCTATTGGGTAACGGGTATCAAATAACTCTTACCCGTACCCTTACCCGATAAGCTAACAAAAGTTTTTTTCGTACCGATACCCATCTCGTTAAGTTAATGAAAAAAATTCTTATTCATACCTGCCTTGTCGAATACGTTACAGATTAGATAAACGGTTAAAAGGATTTCATTGACTTAACGAGAGACCTTATTATTAATTCTTCTTTTCGAGTACCTAGAGAAGATACCATATTATTTAAATTTGTTGTTGTTAAATTCTGTAATCTTTCCCATTATATTCAGTTCAATAATTTCGATTTCTGATAACATCACAATTTATTTTACATTTATTAGATATCATACTGTTTGAAAATTTCACAAACAATACTTGTATATTTTTAAATGCAGAACCATGTAAATTTTGAAACTATACGCATAGGCAAGCTAGTAAGCATTTTTTTTTCGACAATAATCTATATATTGTCCTTAAATTCCCAAACTCATCATATTTAAAAATGTTTGAGATTATACAACCAAGTACACATAGCTTTACTACATTTGAACCTTGCGAATTAACCACTGTCTCTATTCTCTTCTCTTTCCCTTTCCATAAACGGCAATCAAGAAATCAAGAAACGGTCTAAATTCCATTTCCGGAATCATTTTCAATGGGTCGAAAGACTTGGGTTGTATATATTTTGATTTGAGATTATACATTGTAAATATAACTATTTGAGCAATAAAGCTTTTAGTTAAATGAAACCACAAGGTACTCTTAGCAAGAATAATAACATTTTGCTTGAGTTAATATCGATAACTGGATGCTAGTTGAAGGTAGGGATATATGTACCTTCAGTAGTTCCATTTGCTTGGACGGCGTTCGAGGTGGTATTTTCCATGCGGACGGCATTCGTGGCAGTATTTTCCGTGCTACCTGAGTGGAGAACAATTAAATCAAACCATAAGGTACAGTTAGCAAGAAATAAGAATTTCGCTCGAGATAATTTTGTTAACCGGATATTAGAGGAAGATTGGGATATGTGTACCTCTCGTAGGTCTATTTCCTAGGCGGAGTTCTGAGATAATTTTATCCTTGAGATTGTCCTTGCTTGCTAAGCGGAGAGCATGGGTCCTCTCAGCAAATTTGATGAGTCCCGGGATAAACACAAAAATTGTTGGTATCCACAGCCAACCAGTTGGTGGTGATTGGAAAAATATATAAACTGTAATTAAAACCTGGAAAATTAGCCCCAAAAGGTGGCGCCACCAAAGCTCGTTATCCTCAATTGAGTATGATGTGATGGTATCGGGACCTCCGAGGTGAACCAGGAGGAATGGTGCCCACAAGACGGTGAGTTCGCTACTTTGTGCAGGTGTCTGATGGCTGATGTTACCGAGCCCTAGTGTGGCAACATTGTCAGCAGTCAGGTACAACAGCCAGAGCGTGAGCGCGAGCATAATGTTGGTGTTGCGTTTGCGCAACGGTGCCAAGAAGATGAGAAGTATTTGTATGCCGAGGCTGGTGAGGACGAGTACTCTTGTCTCATCTGAGCTCCATAGGTTTTGCAATTTATCAGTGATAATTTTCATTCTCTCTCTCTTCTTTGAAATGTTGGAAGGGGCTTCGGAACAACTCAACTTTCTCTCTCTCTCTCTCTTGTGAAACCTTGGCAGCAGCTGCCAAGTATACGGTCTGTCTTTATATTGAAAAGTTCATGGTAGCGGCTGCCAAGTGAAGTATCTGCTTTCTCTCTTTTTCTCTCTCCTTGTCTCCTCCCTCTTTTTGTTCACTTTCTTGGAGATGCCTGGCTAGATCCATGCCTTGCTCAACAAATAAAAGATGACCGTATTCCTCACGATCAGGTAGATTTATTGAGCTTTACAACCCATTCAACAGGTGATATTATATTTTTACATTATTTGTCATATGACATGTTTGTTTCAGTTGCTCTGTTAACAGCCAGGAATAATATTTTGTTAATTAAAAAGTACAAGGAAAACCTAGATTTGATTTACAAAAAATATGTATACTGGAACCGCAAGTCTCTATTGGCTTAATTAATTGTACAATAATAACTTGAAAAAATTTAGAAATGAAACTGATGCCATCAGACAACTCTCCATGGGGATTTCATATTTTGATTTGATTTTAGCTTTGGTATTTGGTACTTAATTTTGGTCTTGGCAAGGTATAGATTTAGGTTTGAGTTTTGGATTTTCTGTTGACTTGAATTCTGCTATGGTTGGATTGACGTCTGAATCATTTTATAAGTATTTCATGTTTTTAATTTGTAATCTGATATTTTAAGAAGGATTCCAATGATCTAATTGTAACTTACCATTTGATTGTCATACAACTAGCCAAGAAGTAACTAACTGTATGTCCTATATAAATAATTTATTACAACAGTGGATTACAAATAGTAAATTTGTCTTTATATTATTTCGGTGGGCTTATAACGACTCACGAGTATTCTTGCCACTAAGTAAATTAAGTGTGTCAGCACTGTTATTCTGTCCCGATCGCTCTTTGCACAAATGCACGCCTCTTATCCTCCTCTCTGTTATGGAAGAATGTATATTACTTTCTAGGCCCACACAAAAAGCAAAAGAATGTATATATACAAGCAATCAAGACAAGAAGTATATTACTTTCTTCTTCCCTAGGTCACCTAAAAGCAGCCAGGAATAGTAATAAAATGTTTGTTTCATTCTCCATAAAGTTGTTGTACATTTAATAATAAAACACTTGTAATTATTTAAGCTGACCCGCGTGGTGAAAGGTGGTGGTTGTTAATTACAAATCAGCCCAGTTTTCGGGAATCATTTGTATGTTTGATGAGATTGCCTTATTCCAAATAAATGATGAATTCTTTATGAAAATATACTTTTTAGTTTGTGCTATATATATATATATATAGAGAGAGAGACACGCTATTGTGCTTTGCAAAGTAAAGCGAACGTTTTACTTCGGGCTCGTTTTCGGATTTTTAAAGTCAAAACAGTCGATCCAAACCGTTAGATGTTCAATCTATATTAAAATATGCTTGGAGACCAAATTTTACATTTTTTGGAATTTTTTTACTATTTATTAAGCCACTTTGAAAATTGCTGATC
This sequence comes from Carex kokanica, assembly GCA_025461125.1. NCBI lineage: Eukaryota > Viridiplantae > Streptophyta > Magnoliopsida > Poales > Cyperaceae > Carex > Carex kokanica. The sequence goes on from JAJGRX010001449.1 coordinate 16,803, forward strand.
CGGGTGAACAGTAAAAACAGTGCAACAAAATTCTGGACCATGTGATCAGCAATTTTCAAAGTGGCTTAATAATAGTAAAAAAATTCCAAAAAATGTAAAATTTGGTCTGCAAGCATATTTCAATATGTAGATCAACTTGCACGGTTTGGATTAACTGTTTGGACTTTGAAAATCCAAAAACGAGCCCGAAGTAAAACGTTCCCTTTACTTTGCAAAGCACAAAGCCCATCTCTCTCTCTCTCTCTCTCTATATATATATATAGAGATGGGCTATTGTGCTTTGCAAAGTAAAGCCAACGTTTTACTTCAGACTGATATACCATTTCAAAGTTCAAAACGTCGATCCGAACCGTTTAAGTTGATCTACATATTGAAATGTGCTTGGAGACCAAATTTTACATTTTTTTACATTTTTTTACTATTTATTAGGCCACTTTGAAAATCGCTGATCCTTTGTGAACAGTAGAAAACAGTAAAAAATTATGGACCAATGGATCAGCGATTTTCAAAGTGGCTTAATAAATAGTAAAGAAATGTAAAAAAATGTAAAATCAATGGTGCATTTTAACCCTACTCAAATATTATATATATATATATATATAGACACACACATGCAAATATTAATTAGAAATTAAAATACACATATAACAAAGGCGTAAGGTTGACTTTAATTTTGGAGCATATATTTTAAGGTTCACTTTGCGTACGTTGAGTAAAAAGATAAGATTCATATCTGGTGTAATTTACAATTCTAAATCCTCGTGGAATGCTAGAGTTGAGCTTGCTCTTGACTCTTTAGGTAGGGACGGAATGCTAAAAAAGTTGAGGCATGTATATTTTTGATTGCAAGTTAGATCTGGTCAAAAGTTGATTTCCATGTGAATGCATCATACCCGTCTTAATTTACTAAAAGGAGGGTAATCATTATAAGTTGCTCTTTTATTACACTCCACAATATATATTTTGATGCGTTGTATACGTGACATATTTAATTAGTTTATGCTTTTTTCAAACATACAACTTGGCTCCAATATATAAATATGTAATGTAGGACCAATATATAGTAGGAGATATCATTAATGTTATAAAAGATGACAAAAATGTTAAATTAAAGTTGGAGATATCATTAATGTTAATCAACTTTGAATTGGTCAACCAATATATAAATATGTAATGTCGGACAACTTTCATATTAATTAACCATCAGAATAGTATTTTGACATGCTCTCTGACATACATTCCTTTCATTTGATAAATGATGTAAATCAAAGTTGAGTAGATACTATTTTTATTTTAATAATTAAAATTTGGTTGTAGTAAAGTCTATGTAATTAGTGTAGTAAATTAAAAAAGAAAAAATTTAAGAAATTTAATACTTTAGCTTGACGTTTGTACTCTTAATTCATCTTTAATCGATATATTAAAATATGTGTGTTGTTTGTATGTATGTGTGGTTTGAGCCGCATCTTTTATCACGTTGATTTTTCCCTTATTTGATTTCTTGTCCAAATGCTTCCTTTTCTCAATATCCCAAAATTAGCTCAAAACAAACAAAATAACCAATCTTTGACAAATAACTAAAGATAAAAAAGATTTTTGGTTAAATTCTAAAGTAAAACCCTATGAAAATGTATATATCATTTTGCACTTATCAGTCTGTTAGTATATTAAAATATGTAATGATTATTTCATGTCTGTATATTTTTTTGTCAACTGGGAGTTGGGGATTGTAAAATAAATTCACCCATGTTATTCCTATATAACATCTCTATGAAAGAAGAAGCTAACAACATTCTCGAGTCATTATATCCATGAGATAAGCCTCAGCGTCGTTCTTCCAAAAAAAACACAAATAATACTACCCCAATACAATACAACTGATGCCTACATCAGTTACAACAGAACCAATGGTGTCCCCATCAAAAGAAGACGCTAGAAAAATGTGGTTTAAAGACATGCGTGGGTCGATTATGGTCGTCGCTGTTCTAGTCGCATCCGTCACATATACAGTTGGTCTAAGCCCACCTGGAGGATTATGGCAAGATGACCTCAATGGTCACACTGCAAGTTCTTCAATTCTTCATGACAAATTTCCAGATCGATACACAACCTTTTTCTATGCCAATGCAACTGCATTCATGGCATCATTGGTTGTAATAATACTTCTAATGAATGAGAATATCTATGTTGATTGGTCTAAGGTCATAGTGCTGTATATCACCATGGTGCTCGACTTGGTCAGCCTGATGATTGCCTATGCGGCAGGCTGTGCGAGGAGACTATCCACTTCTTTTTATGTAATTGTGCTTGCGGTGGGAGTTCTGCTGTTTGTGCTTAATACCGTCCACTTTATGCCATCAATATGGTCATTCGCCAAAAAGCGTTGCCCTTGCATAGAGAAAATAGCGGGTTCTGACTTCATCCCCCCCGAAATTACAGTGGAGCACACAGAAGGAGAGAGACGTGATATGACTCGGAGCTCGAGTATCTGATTTGCAGATATTTTTCATCAAATATTCCATATTTTTTTAATTTCTCCATTGCATTTTTGTTTTGTTTATCTTTTTATCCTTTTTTGTTTGGAAGAAAAGGACGAGGCATTGTCTAATTCATCTGTAATTGAAGGTCCTATCTGCAATTAATTTGGAGGTGTGTGGTAATTGAGAGGAATGTATTTCGTTTTGTGGTGATTGCCAATAAATTTCAGGTATTGTGTGCAGTGTATTTTGTTTGATTCAGCAGTGAAATGCCAATTTGTCTCTGTATGTGTGTGTTCTGGCCGTGTGTTTGGGTACCAGGAATGTAAATTGGCCTATTATATGGAATGTACCGAGTGCGGCACATTACAGCAATACAAATGTTTCCAAAAACAAAGTTACAACAATTCACCAAAGTTAATTACTAGATAAATTCAACAATTCAAAAAACACAGTCATGGTAGTGCACACTTTAATGGGACTGCTACCAATATTGTAGGCCATACAGATCTGTTTCAAGATTATTCATAGTTGATGATGATGGGAAATTGTTTTACCCAACCGGCTCTAAGAAATTACAAATGATGACTTAAATTATAGGTATTGATAAAATTATACAAAACAGTCCAATAGAAAAGTAGTGGGCTTACTCAATTAGTTAAATTCCTGTAATCACCTCCCTACCTTCCCAAAATAAAAATAGCTAAATACCTATTTATAAGTTCTTAATGCAATACAGCCCAAATCAGCAGAACTGTCAAATAGACTTGTCTGATGGCATCAATTTCGTTGCAAAGTAATTCTGGTGGCAAGAATCTTACCAAAAATTATGAAATCCAAAAATGAAAAGCTCCTTCAGGGAAGGTTAAATTACATAAAGAAAAGACTTAAGTTCAAATTACTTCCATAGGCATCATATTCAAATTAATGGTGTGTTTGTTCGGAGTCTTATGCGTGATTTATCAAAGTGCGCCAATAATCAGTTCGTCTTGTATGCATTCCATATTAATGGTGTGTTTGTGCGTGGATGCATCTCCTACTATAGTAAAAGGTGAGCTTGAATTAACACGTAAAGTCGTATCTCTGTGGTTATGGAAGGAAAACTTTGATTCAATAGGCCAACATGTAAATACTGGATCGTTACCTGACTTTACCCAAACTTTGAATGGGCACAATTCTTTCATCCAGAGCTAAACCAGAGAAGTGTACACTGGCCCATTAATTATGGGTTTCAAGATCAATGACAATGAGTTGTAACTTTGGTTGTTTTTTCTAATCTCCCATAAAAAAAACAGAGAGGCTGCACGATAATTGAGCAGGCCGAGCATAAAATTTAAACAACGGAGAAAACACTAAAACAGCTGCCTCCTACTCCCTTCATCTCCACTACCTAGTGCGCCTCTCTCATCTCTTTGAGGTCTCGACCCGGACACAACACCTCCCTTCATCTCCACTACCTAGTGCGCCTCTCTCGGTTTTACCTTCTCGAGTGGAGAGGAGAATGAGGGAGAGGGGAGGAACCGGAGTCGAGTGGAGCCGATCAGAGCCTAGAGAGCAGTATTGTCGGAGCTTGGAGCATAGAGTCTCTATCTCTCATCTCGATTGGAGCATGACAGTGAGCAAATCCGGTCGTCGGAGCGCGGCGGCGGACGAATAAGAGCGGATCCAGTTGTGGAAAGAGATGTGGATTAAGGTAATTGGATAATTAAGAGTGTATACAAGTAGATTAGAGTAGATGAGTGTTTTTTAGATGATTTCGTGAGAATAAAAGAGTGGATCTAGATATTAGGGTCATTTGACTCGTTGTAATACTTTTTTTATCAATGAAATTGTTAGTAGGCATTTAAAGCCACTAACCTTAAAAAATTATGGGTTGTAAGGAGATAAAACAAAATACATTTATATAATTTGTCTACTCTAAAATTCAATTCAACTCCTTTTGGATACTTCTTCTAATCTTAGGGCTGCTTGAGACTAAGGAGGTAGTGTGGACGTGAGTGCTGTCAAAGATGTGGAGCAACTCTGGACCTATTTACCCTTCCTCAACATCAATTGGAGGGATTCTTCGACGAACGCTTCCTTGGAGGGGATGGCTACTTTACTTAGTTTGCTTACAAATGTTAAACGTCTGGAATTACATTTCAAGTGCGGTCAGCATAAGGTATGCAATTTGGACACATTTCAAGTACTTGTATTTTATGATTGTTTATGTGATCTGCGCAAGGTATTTTATGATTGTTTAGGAGTTATGTTATTATATATTAAATGTATGCCTTGGATGGTCCTAAATTAATATAATCTAACTGCAAAATAGTAAATTCTGAGTACTGCACTTGGTTGAAAGGTACCAAATTCAATGCTTAATTTTATTCTGACCTCATGTTTATATTATTCCAAATTTAGGAACTGCCAGCAGCAGTTTTGCCGCTAGAACATGCAATATTTCAGAAGCTGGAGAATGTCACTTTTTCTATTTATTCGTTTTCATTTTTTCAAATGAAAAATTGGATCCTGAGGAGTTTGTCAAACTTGAAGAAGCTTAAAATACTATAACATTCCAACTGTATAAGTTTTTTTTTCCAAATAGTACTAATTTTTTCACCATAGTCTTTTTAATTGCATGATTAAGTAAAGATCTCATTAGTTAGTAATTCGTTATTGTTTGTTATGGTCATGAAGAGGGAGATAGTACAAACCATGATTTAACTAAACCATCATCGATGGATGCAACATGGAGGTATGATCCCATGGTACGACGATTGGTAGACACTTTGATGCTTGGTACAAATGACAACCGTCCAGCCTAAAAGATTCATGAGGACACAAACTAGCACAACAAAATTCACTCGAGAGGAGCAAGCTCAAGTCAAAGAGAGAATCCAGAGGAGATAAACTCAACTCAAGAAATAAAATTCATATTAATTCAAAGTATGCCTTACAAAACTGAGTTTGGCTCTCATATAGCCTTGCAGGAATCTTACTCCAAGCAGGAAATCAAAATACATCAAAATATAGCAGGAAATTTAAATATACCTAAAAAGTATTCCCCAAGATACTGCAGGAAATCAAAATACTATCTTAATTTTAAACCCTTCTTAAAATTCACACCTAGCTAATTAATAACTGAAATATTCAAAGATATGATACATCTTTGATAGATATCTTCCACAAGCTGCCACTGTCAACACACCATTTTGACCTTGTTGGGTTCTGAATCTGGAATCACGTACAACAGGAAAGTTGTAGAGTATGTTTAAACTTTTCCAACGAATTTTTAATCACCTCAATTGAAGTTTATATGAGAAAGTTATGGCCAAAATACTGAAGCGTGTCAATCAGTCCAAATAGTTGATGCGAACCGTTCAACATGATTATCACATCAAGCAAAAGAATGTATATAGAAGCAACCAGGACAAGAAGTATATTATTCTCGTTGCCTAGGTCACCTAAAAGCAACCAGGACAAGAAGTATAGATATCATTCTTTACTAAATTCTGCTAGCACATTCTACAAGTGTTGTGTTACATTTAAAACATAAAGTTGTCATACATTTAGTCATTTAATAATAAAGCACTTGTAATTAATTAAGCTGACCGGCGCGGTGAAGTGTGGTGGTGGTTAATTAAAAGTTGTAGTGGGCCTAAATTACAAAGCATAGGATTCGTCTTGTGTATTTTACTATTCTAACTCATGGAATTTTAGAGTTGAACTTGCTAAAGAAGTTGAGGCATGTATGTTATTTTATTGCATGTTAATTAGATCTGGTTAAAAGTTGATTTCCATGTGAATGCATGATACCCATATTAGTCTTATTTAACTAAAAGGAGGGCAATCATTATTATAAATTGATCTTTTGTTGGACTCCACAATATATAATTTGATGCGTTGCCACCACTAAAAGTGAACCAGCGGAAGTCATTTAAATAAATATATGAAAAGTTGGAGATATTACTAATGTTAATAAAGTGACACAAAAATGTTAAAATAAAAATGTCAATAGATAAAATGGGGAGGTATCAATTGGTTGGGGCATATATATTAAGGTTCACTTTGTGTACCAAGAGAAAAAAGATATGATTCATCTTGTATAATTATAAGTTGCTCTTTTGTTGCACTCCACAATATATAATTTGAGGCGTTGCCACAACGAAAAGTGAGGCAGCGGTAGACATATATATTACTTCATGAATTTGCCATCCAAGAATCAAGCAAGAATGGGTTACAAATAGTAAATTGTCTTTATAATATTAAATAGCTAGTAATGATCTCCACCAGAATTTGCATTGTATAAATAAATATTTGACTTTATTTTGGTGGGTTTTTAACGACTCTCGAAAATTCTGACTGCTAAGAAAGTTAATTGTGTCAGTATAGTGACAAACTTGTTTAAGATAAAATGATAAAATGCTAGTCCTCTAAGTCAGCTGTCCTAACTCCTATTCTCTTCCGATTTCTCTTTGTCTCTTTCTCTATCCCCTCCCTCTCTCTCTCTTTGAAGGAAACTTGTGGAGCCCTAGCCACCGTAACAGGTTTCGAATATTGCTCTTTGAGGAAATGCATGTCTCTTATTCTCCTCTCTGTCTAGGAAGAATGTATATTACTTTCTTGGCCCACACAACAATCAAAAGAATTCATTTGAAAGCAAGAAGTATATTACTTTCTTGTTACCTAGGTCACCTAAAAGCAACAAGGACAAGAAAGTATAATATCATTCGATACTAAGTTCTGTTCGCAAGTTACAACATTCTACAAGTGTGGTTACAAGTATGGTGTTACATTTGAAACCTGAAATTGTAATAAAATGTTTTTTTTTTTTCATTCTCGTATATTTAGTCATTTAATAATAAATCACCTGTAATTAATTAAGCAGACCGGCGTGGTAAAGGGTGGTGGTTGTTAATTAAAAGTTGTAGTGGGCCTAAATTACAAAGCAGCCCAGTTAATTAACCATCGGAACAGTTAGTATGTTTGCTCAGATTGTGTTATACTTTTTATTTTGTGCCTAATACTACAGTAACTATCTCTCTCTCTCTATATATATATAAGGTTGACATAATTTTGCATATATTTATATCCAACTGGTTGGAGCATATATTTATATCCAACTGGTTCACTTTGTGTACGTACGTAGAGAAAAACGATAGGATTCATCTTGTGTTTTTATTATTCTAACTCTTTGCAATGCTACATATGCCACCCAAATGATTGGGGCACAAAAAAAGTTCGGTCGATCTTAAAACTGAAATAAATAATATATCTGCCTATTGCCTCTTTGCATGTCGAACCTGAAGAAACAAAATATGTCTGCCTATTCTAACTCCTTGGAATGCTAAAAAAGTTGAGGCATGTATGTTACTTTATTCCAAGTTGGATCTGGTCAAAAGTTGATTTCCATGTGAATGCATGATACCCATCTTAGTCTTATTTAACTAAAAGGAGGGTAATCATTATTATAAGTTGCTCTTTTGACCGCTAGAACTCCTCCCTGTAACTTAAAACTTTTGTTTCATTAACATGAAACGGGCTTTTCAGCCTTTTTTGAAAAAATAAAAAAAAAATAAGTTGCTCTTTTGTTGCATTCCACAATATATAATTTGATGCGTTCCCACAACTAAAAGTGAGCCAGCGATAGACATATTACTTCATTTATATAAATATATCAAAAGTGAAATGTTGGATTTATTATTAATGTTAATAAAGTGACACAAAAATGTTAAAATAATAATGTCATAGATAAAATGGAGAGGTATCATGTTTAGTTTTTTATTAATTGTTCAATATATCAATTACTTCCTCGACGTATATATAAATATGTAATGTCGGACAACTTTAAAATTAATTCCTCTCTCTTTGAAGTAAATTATGTATTAATGGTGTATATATCAGATGACATATTACTTCATTTTCTTTTTGTAAGGAAGAACCAAAAATGAATCAGAATATAGCGAAATTATACATGTGATTTTCAAATACTTGTAATTCTTCTCACAAAAATGCTCAAGAACTCAAACTTTATACAAAAGCAAGACCAACGAAAGATGATCAAAATGAATTTATGGTACTCATATGAAGACTGCTCTAAAAGTCCAAGCAATTATGTTATTAATCTGATTAATTAATGAATTAATCAAATGAGTTTGTGGAATTTGTTAAATGATGAACTAATTAATCTAATTGATGAGTTAATCTCTAAAAATGAGTTTGTTGTCTTTTTACAAATATACGAATATGATATTAAAGAATGATATGCTGCGTTGGATGCAAATTCATGTAACTTTTATGGATTTAAGCCTCGATATGTAAAATTATATCATTGCATTCAAATGATCAAATACTAATCCTCTAACTCAGCCACCCTAACTCCTATTCCCTTCTGATCACTCTGTATCTTTCTCTTTCCTCTCTCTCTCACTTTTTGAAGGAAACCTGTGGAGCCCTAGCCACCGAAATAGATTTCGAATATTGCTCTTTGCACAAATGCACGCCTCTTATCTTTCCCTCTGTTCAGGAAGAATGTATATTACTTTCTTGGCCCACACAAAAGAATGTATGTATACAAGCAACCAGGACAAGAAGTACTTTCTTGTTCCCTAGGTCACTTAAAAGCAACCATGACAAGATATCATTCTATACTAACTTCTGTTAGCAAGTTACAACATTCTACAAAATGTTTGAAACTTGAAATAGTAATAAAATGTTTGTTTCATACTCCATAAAGTTGTCGTACATTTAGTCATTTAATAATAAATCACCTGTAATTAATTAAGCTGACCGGGCATTGTGAAGGGTGGTGGTTGTTAATTAAAAGTTGTAGTGGGCCTAAATTACAAAGCAACCCAGCTAATTAACCATCGGAACAGTTTGTATGTTTGATTAGATTGTGTTATACTTTTTATTTTGTGCCTAATACTACAGTAACTACCTCTCTCTATCTCTCTCTCTCTCTATATATATAAGGTTGACATAATTTTACATATTTATATCTAACTGGTTGGAGCATATATATATCAGGATTCATCTTGTGTATTTTACTATTCTAACTCTTTGCAATGCTATATATGCCACCCAAAACTGAAATAAATAATATATCTGCCTATTGCTCTCCCATAATTTTTATCTTTGGAATGCATGCACGTTGAACCTGAACAAACAAAATATATGTGCCTATTCTAACTCCTTGGAATGCTAAAAAAGTTGAGGCATGTATGTTACTTTATTCCAAGTTGGATCTCGTCAAAAGTTGATTTCCATGTGAATGCATGATACCCATCTTAGTCTTATTTAACTCAAAGGAGGGTAATCATTATTATAAGTTGCTCTTTTGACCGCTAGAACTCCTCCCTGTAACTTCAAACTTTTGTTTTATTAACATGAAACGAGCTTTTCAGCTTTTTTTTCAAAAAAAAAAAAATGAGTTGCTCTTTTGTTGCACTCCACAATATATAATTTGATGCGTTCCCACTTCCCACAACTAAAAGTGAGCCAGCGATGGACATATTACTTCATTTATATAAATATATAAAAAGTGAAATGTTATATTTATTATTAATGTTAATAAAGTGACAGAAAAATGTTAAACAATAATTTCATAGATAAAATGGAGAGGTGTCATGTTTAGTTTTTTATTAATTGTTCAATATATCAATTACTTCCTCGACGTATATATAAATATGTAATGTCGGACAACTTTAAAATTAATTCCTCTCTCTTTGAAGTAAATTATGTATTAATGGTGTCTATATCAGATGACATATTACTTCATTTTGTTTTTGCCAGGAAGAACCAAAAATGAATCATAATATAGCGAAATTATACATGTGATTGTCAAATACTTGTAATTCTTCTCACAAAAATGCTCAAGAGCTCAAACTTTATACAAAAGCAAGACCAACAAAAGTTGATCAAAATGAATTTATGGTACTCATAAGAAGACTGCTCTAAAAGTCCAAACAATTATGTTATTAATCTGATTAATTAATGAATTAATCAAATGATTTTATGGAATTTATTGATGAACTAATTAATATAATTGATCATGAGTTAATCTCTAAAAATGAGTTTATTGTCTTTTTACAAATATACGAATATGATATTAAAGAATGATATGCTGCGTTGGATGCAAATTCATGTAACTTTTATGGATTTAAGCCTCAATATGTAAAATTATATCATTGCATTTGAAATGCATGCATGTTGAACCTGAACAAACAAAATATATCTGCCTATTCTAACTTCTTGGAATGCTAAAAAAGTTGAGGCATGGATGTTACTTTATTCCAAGTTGGATCTGATCCAAAGTTGATTTCCATGTGAATGCCTGATACCCATCTTAGTCTTATTTAACTAAAAGGAGGGTGATCATTATTATAATTTCCTCTTTTGTTGCACTCCACAATATATAATTTTATGCGTTGCCACAACTAAAAGTGAGCCAGAGGCAGACATATTACTTCATTTATATAAATATATGAAAAGTGAAAAGTTGGTGATATTATTAATTTTAATAAAGTGACACATATTTATATGAAATGGAGTAATATGTCAATATATCAATTACTCCCTCAACGTATATATAAATATGTAATGTCGGACAACTTTAAAATTAATTCCTCTATTTGAAGTAAATTATGTATTAATGGTGTATATATCAGATGAGAAATAATGAAATTATAAAACTAAATTAATAAAATTGTAAAAAAAAATCTCAAGTGTGGTGGCATCTTTTAGAATTCAAATTGGAAGATAGGAATAAAGGTCTAAACGTAGACTGCAACTAACTTGAAAGGCAATATTTGCTCAGCTTTTAGCATTATCATAAGTTCATTATATATTAAACCTCCCTATCCACCATAAGTTCCTCTCCCCATTCCCTCACTTACGCTCTCCTTCTTCTCTCTTCTCTTGCCGAGTCCACTGGGTCATTTCTCTTGTTCTGAACTTGAAACTGCAACGGTACCGGGTGAGTGTCTACTCTCTTCTCTCTATCTGGGATTCACTTCTATCTCCCTTACTGATTTTGCTTCCCATTCTGTCCTGTTCCGGCCTGATCGATCTGTTGGTGGCGCCTGATTTGTTGGCGGGGGGGCTCTAAGGTCTAGAGTTTCAAGCTTCAACAGCCTTCAAGTTGGTAGCATTTGACAAATTTTTTATACTCCGTAATTAAAGTTAGATTTCAGTTGTTTACCATTTATAGTACTTTTTTAAATATATCTTTTGTATTGCAGTTACTTGGTGGAGCTCCCAGTCGAATTGGGTGTTAGATTTTGTAACCGCAGAGAAAGGAGAGACTACATAGGAGACTGCAAATTAGTACCTGGAGCTACTTGGTAAAAGGTATTCTTAAAATTTCTTGAAATTGACATTCGATCTTATAATTTATAGGTGACTGTTTAGTGTATAGTTTTTTCCTTTGTGGCATAAATGACATCCCAATATTAATAGTATGCTTTCTATATCAAACAATTAGAGCACTGTCACTACAATAAGCCCGCGGTTCTAAGAACAAAGCCGGGGTGTTAATGACGCATTTTTATCGTATTTAATAAGATAGGTATATATGGGTAAGATATTTTTCCATTAGCTTATTGGGTACGAGTATTAATAAAGTTTTTTTTATGTAAGCTTAACGGATAAGGATACGAGTAAAAACTATTTTGTACCTGTTGTCCTATAAGTTTTTCTGAAATATCTGTTCAATAAAAATATATTTCAAGTATTTGTACTTACACTGTTTTGTTGTTGTTGTGACAGTGTAGTATAGAAAAACAAAAAAATAAATGAATAGGTGTAAACTATTAGAAAAATATTTGGCTATTGCTATCTCATACTTTTTATTCTATGGATAATAAATCATACTAATAATGTAAAAGCACCGTACAGATTAATTACCGACCTAATCTTCCGTATCATTGTCTTAAATTGTAGGCACATTTGTTTATGCTTAAAACTTAACATTAGAAATATAATTTATATAATAATTATATAGTAGAGTAAAGGCTATACTATGCATTACGCATATTGGCCCGCTCTATGAATATATATCAAAATAACAAGATTAGTTCATATTTTTTCTGTTCACCTAAGGTGATTTAAATATTTTTTCAAAAATATAAAAATTATGATTGTTGTTGCTTTACAAACTCTACTCACAGTGTTGAGTTGTTTGACAATTTAATTAGAAAGTTATGTACATCTTATATTATAGTTTTTAATTATAAATATAATTTAACTTAATTTTAAAAATATTTTTAAGATTATGAAAAAGATTGACAAGTAATTCTTAAGTATTTTCTATATATTTTTTAAACTCTTTGTTTGGTACATTATCTACAAAATTCATAACATCGTACTCATATCATTCATAACATTTAATGGTTTTAGAAAACTTTAATGAATTTAATTTTGTTTCCACATTAGTTAAAAATAATAACACTTAGTTTATATTTTATTGTTCTCAATAATGATTTAAATGTTTCTTTTTTCAAAAACCTAAAATTCGTGATTATTGTTATATTACTAACTTATAATATAGTTTTTTATTATTAATGTTTGTTACTTTTTTAGTAATGTATATTACTTTCATGTTGAGATTAAAACAATGCCAAGAAAATGATTGTGACGCAAACAAAAGTTATATTGTAGCTGAAGGACAAGCAGGACAAGAATTATATTACTTTCTCGTTGCCTGGGTCACCTAAGCAATCAGGACAAGAATTATAGATATCATTCTATACTAACTTCTGTTAGTAATTTACAACATTTTGAAACTTGAAATAGTAATAAAATGTTGGTTTCATTCTCCATAAAGCACTTGTTTTAATTAAGCTGACCGGCGTGGTTACAAATCAGAATAGATATACTATTTCAAGTGTATCTAAAAAAGTTGAGCTTGCTCATGGAATTTTAGATATACTTTTCGTATTTTACTATTCCAACTCTTGGAATTTTAGAGTTGAGCTTGCTCTTGACTCTTTAGGTATATAGATTGGGAATGCTAAAAAAGTTGAGGCATGTATGTTACTTTATTGCAATTTAGATCTGGTCAAAAGTTGATTTCCATGTGAATGCATGATACTGGTCAAAAGTTTGATGCGTTGCCACAACTAAAAGTGAGCCAGCGGATATCACTAATGTTTAATTGACCAATATATAAATATGAAAAGTGAAAAGTGAAAAGTGAAAAGTTGGAGATATTACTAATGTTTAATTGACCTATATATAAATATGTCAATTACTGACTGTTTGGTGTATAGTATTTTCCTGTGTGGCATAAATGACATCCCAATAGTAATAGTATGATTTCTGTTTCAAAAATTAAGTCATAGTTTTGTAAAAGGAGGTCATCAATAAAACTGAATTTCTTTTTCTTTTATTACAAAAGAGTAGATAATTTTCTCTGGTCTACTTGACCATCGATAAAAGCACAATTGTTTTTGTTTGCAAGTAATATGAGAACTAAGGTGATTCTACTTGAGCAACGTACAACACTCCCCCAAGAACAAAGTATATTTTTTTTATTCCGGTAAACTCCATCATCTTCTAAAGTTTCAAACTTCAACAAGATTCAAGTTGGTAGCATTTGACAAATTTTTGCTACTCCATAATTAAACTCATATGTGCACCATTTATAGTACTTTTTTAAATATTTCTTGTATTGCAGTTACTTGGTGGAGCTCCCAGTCGAATTAGGTGTTAGATTTTGTTACAACAGAGAAAGGAGAGACTATAGAGGAGATTGCAAATAAGTACCTGGAGAAACTTTGTCAAAGGTATCCTTAAAATTTATTATTGACTATTTGGTGTATAGTATTTTCCTATGTGGCATAAATTACATCACAATAGTAATAATATGATTTCTGCTCCAAAAATTTAAGTCATTGTTTTGTAAGAGGAGGTCATCAATAAAACTGAATTTTTTTTTCTTTTATTATAAAAGAATGGATAATTTTCTCTGGTCTACTTGACCATTGATAAAAGCACAATTGCTTTTGTTCATCTGACTTGTATCATATTCAATAAGACGGATATGGGTAAGACTTGTTTCAATTTGCTTATTTTGTACCTGTTGTCCTATAAGATATATAATTTTAAAAACTAAAATTATTATTATCTAAACGGTTTTCTGAAACTTCTATTCAATAAAAATATATTTCAAGCATTTGATATGTATGTATGCCAACAAGAGTACTGTGACGCGAACAAAAGTTCGGTCACAAACATAAACTTAGATTACAGTTGTGCACCATTTTAAATACATAGTACTTTTTTAAATATTTCTTGTCTTGCAGCTACTTGGTGGAGCTCCCAATCGAATTAGGTGTTAGATTTTGTTACAACAGAGAAAGGTGAGACTATAGAGGAGATTGCAAATAAGTACCTAGAGCAACTTGGTCAAAGGTATTCTTAATATTTCTTGAAATTGACATTTGATCTTATAATTTATAGGTGACTGTTTGGTGTATAGTTTTTTTTCCTTTGTGGCATAAATGACATCCCAATATTAATACCATGTTTCTGTTTCAAACAATTAAGTCCGTAGTTCTAAGATCAAAGCAATTTTATAATTTATTCTGCAACTTGACTCTTGATTATCTTATAGATAGAGAGGTCCTCATAGGAGTGTTAATGTAGCCCTTTTATCTGTTCATTTGACCTTTATCGTATTCAATTAGACTGGTACGGGTAAGACTTGTTTCAATTAGCTTATTTGGTACGGGTATTAATAACATTTTTTATGTTAGCTTAATGGATAAGGATACAAGTAAAAACTATTTTGTATCCATTTTCCTATAAGATATATAATTATAAAAACTAAAATTATTATTAGCTACACGGTTTTCTGAAACTTCTATTCAATAAAAATATATTTCAAGCATTTACACTTTTTTTTTTTGGTTGTCACAGTGTAGTGTAGAAAAACAAAAATGAAATTATTGGGAGTAAAATATTAGTGAAATTGCGTTTACATTTCATCTAATTTTGATATTTAAAAAATGCTTACATATATATATATATATATATAGAGAGAGAGAGAGAGAGAGAGAGAGAGATGGACTAGGCTAAGCCATGGAGTAAAACGACTTGGTACTCCACGCCATATCTTCATTTTCAAAGTTCAAATAGTCGATTCGAACCTTCCAACATGTTCTTCATATTAAAATGTGCTTGGAGACCAAATTTTACATTTTTTGGAAATTTTTTACTATTTATTAAGCCACTTTGAAAATCGCTGATTCGGATGAACAGTAGCAAAACAGTAAAAAATTCTGGACCAATGGATCAGCGATTTTCAAAGTGGCTTAATAAATAGTAAAAAAATTCCAAAAAATGTAAAATTTGGTCTCCAAGCACATTTCAATATGGAGAACAACTTGAGCGGTTCGGATCGGTAGTTTGGATTTTCAATGAGGCGTGGAGCACCAAGTCGTTTTACACCATGGCTTAGCTAAGCCCAGCACTATATATATATATGCCAACAAAAGTTTGGTCTTAAACAGAAACTTATACTGTAGCACGTCCTAAAACTAAAATGAATATTATCAGTCCGAAAACATATCTTACGTGAATGAACAAAATATATTTGCCTACTGCTCTCCGGTACTTTTTATTCTATGGATAAAAATAAGATTGATTAGCGATCTATTCTTTTCGTATCATTATCTCTTTTATTCCTTCATTTTGTACTTCATACATACATATTTAATAATATTATAAATTAAGTTATTTTAAATTCAAACACGTATTTAATTTGGGAGCGCACAATCGGATGATGTGCCATTACCCGTGACCGATGAGGTGTGGCTCTTCTAGTTTTCTTTCAACATATGAAATCGATTAGGATATTACTTTTTTATATTATTTTGTATTTGTGACACAAATTTTGTCCCATAAAAATGAATTTGGTAGTACGTTTTCAATCATTGTACAATATCAACCAATTTAAATTACACTATGCTGACATTATTTGTTCATACCATATTTCATTAAATTTTGACTACTATTTTATAAGTTGTAGAGTCCAAATATTCAACAAAATATAACAAATGTTAAGAAAAAAGTAAGTCATATTGATTACTAATTAAATTGTTTTGATAATAGTGATAACAAATTCGATAATCGTTAAAATAAAATGTTGTTCATAATTTAGATAGATTGTATATGAAAATCAATTTAAATTTATAAATCACGGATCATCCATCAAGTGGCTAAAAAACAAATCAATTAGTAGAAGATTTGAAAATAACAGCACAATTAATGCACGGTTCTCAATTTTATTTAAAAAATACATGCCGGATTTACAATTATATTATTTCAATAAGAAGAGAGTCTGGATCAAAATAGACAACAAGTAATTAGTATTTTAACGCAGACTTAAAATTAAAATAAACCTCCACTTTTAGTCTAATTTGAAATTAAAATAAACCTATTTACGGCGACAAATCTTTAACTGTCAATCGGACCATTCCGGTTTGGAAGAGGGTATGAGGGGAAATTGGGAATCGAGACAATTAGTCAAAAAACCATCACATTTTTTTTTATTAAGAAAAGGTGTTTGGTTTCCCAATGAATGGGTAAAAGATGAATACGTAACAAAATTATAAAATTAAAAAAGAGCCTAAAGAAATCCCTTGTGCGGTGGCATCTGTTAGGAATTAAACCTCCCTCTCTGTCCCCCTCTGACACAAGGTTAAAATGCGTCAACCACCACTTTCTCTCACGCAACCCACTGATCAATCTACCCCAACTTCCTCCACCTTCACTAACTTAATTACCCTCTCCTTCCGCTCTTCGCTCCTACCAGATCGAACCGCTAGTCCAGTACCTTAAACAGCAACGGTACCGGTTCAGTATCTTCACTCTCCTCCTTTTGCGTTTCACTTCTATCTCTCTCACTGATTTCCAGCCCATCCTGTCCAGTTCTGGCCTCCATGGTGGGAACTGATTACGTTGGTAACATTTGATAAATTTTAGCAACTTGATAATGTCAGATTTCAGTCATGCATCATTAAAAGTACTTTTTAAATGTTTCTTTTGTATTGCAGTTACTTGGTGGAGCTTGCTGTCGAATTGGATGTGAGTGAGGGAGGGAAGGAAGGATTAAACTGTTTTGATTTAACAAGGGTAGCAAGGGAGGGAAGGATTTTGGTTGTGATTTTAAGAAAGTTGAAACAGAGATGGATACTATACCTTTCATAAAAGAAATGCTATGTAAACCCGCTCTCAGAGTTCTTTTATCAGACTCAGATATCGATTCTGAGTGGGACCAGGATACGGATGATATGTGGTGGTTTTTATATAATGCAGAAAAGGTGAACGCTGAGGACATTATCAGGGAGAGCACTGAGGACGGAAAGGTGAACACAATTAAGTCTCTGCAATTGTGTTGCAGAAAAATTGGAATTTTAAGGAGGGAGATTTTTGGACGTGATTCCAGAAAGGGGTCACAATGGTCTAGACATCGTGAATTAAGAAGGGTTAAGAGAGGCGTAGATATTTTTATTGATGAGATGGTTTCCTGCAATTATTTGGAGCACAGAGAAGTAGAAGGTGAGTTAGAGCACAAAGTCGACATAGATGCAGTTATAAACTCTCTCCACGACATAAAAAGCATGGAAGACTTGGTTGTTGATAACGCAAATAGTTCAAACTGCTTTACAAAGGATGAGAAGAGCAGAGCACTCCTCCTCATAACAGCGTTTCCAGCTCTTCGTGAGCTCAAAGACCCTTATGACATCCTCCGGTTCTTGTCGGAGTTATCCACAGAACTGGACAATCTCCCTGAACTGATTTGCAAGGCATGTGAAGGACAGCCTCAGGCTCTTGTCCGTATAGGGGGTCTCCTTTCGTTTAAACCAAGGGAGTATGACACATGGAACGGGGTGAAAGATGATCTGGTCAAGATCAAAGAGTCCAGCAATGGTGCTTCTGATAATTATATGTGGCAGATTTATACCTACTGCTATGATGATTTACCTTACTTTCTCATACCATGCTTTCTTTATTTGGCATGTTACCCGATGAATTATGAGATTCCTGCAAGGTCTCTAACAGAGATATGGATTGCTGAAGAATTTTTTGAACCACAGGAAGGAGAGACTATAGAAGAGACTGCCAATGAGTACCTGGAGCAACTTGTTCAGAGGTATTCTCAATATTTCAGAAAATTGACACTCTGTCTTATAATTTATCTAATGTTAGGTTCGTATGGTTTTTCCCTTTGTGGCTGAAATAACATCCCGATAATAATAAGATGATTGCTATTTAAAAAATTAGCTCATCAATAAAACTGAGTGCGTCACTTGTAATCAATAAAAGCACCTTTTTTTTACCTTTTAAGTAAACTGGGAATTAAGGTCACTCAACTACCTCAAGAGAGGAGACAAATAATGGTGCACTGCTAGTTTTCAATTCTAACGGCACAATACCAACTAGTAATATACAATAAAAAAAAAATATACAACACTCCCAGACCAAGAACAAAGAAATTTTATATTCATTTACGCAAATTGAATCTTTAAATTCTTATAGAATTTGTTTTCTTTTTATATATATCTAATTGTTGTTTATTTATTTTCCTTGTTGCTTGCAGGTCACTAGTTTGGGTTTCAAAGAGATCATCCTCAGGCGCAATCAAATGTTGCCGAGTGCGTCAATCTATTCATGAATTTTGCATCAAAAAATCCTGCAAGGAAGAGTTTTCGGTTGCCAATCCAAACGAGCAAGAAATGATATCCATGAACCGTGTATCATTTTATAATGATGGCAAGAAACAATACACGGAGGGGATATATGAAGAACAAAGACTGCGCAATGTCTTTTCTATAGTCTGTTTTGATTTTGATATGAACATTTTGGGAAAAAACATTTTGGTAGAAAACTATTTCTTGGAGGTGTTGGAATTGAGAAAATGCGCAATGCCACAATTTTTACCTGTCGGCGGATGTATTCTAACATATCTGGGCTTGAGAGGTAGTAAAATATCTGAGCTGCCTGAAAATATTGGAGACCTGACAAGGCTCAAAACCATCGATGTTAGAGATACAGATATAGAAACCGTACCTGAATCTCTATGGAACATCAAAACACTTCGTCATGTATATGTCAACCCTAGCCCCCAAATTAAAGGCCCACCCTCCACAGCAAATATAGATGATCTGCAAATCCTGAAAACAATTGCGGTCCCTAAGTCATGGCTAGAAAACTTTCCAAAGTTCCTGAGCAACCTTAGAAAGTTAGCACTTTCAAATAGGGACAATCCAAACTCCAAATCAAATCCATACTGGAAATCTATTTCTAGCCTGTTGAGTCACATGGATAATCTCCTCTCCATGACAATTATAGGTGACATTGTACCGTCAGAGTTTGTAGATATTAGGGCCTTCCCGAATCTTGAGACGGTAAAGTCAATTAAATTAGAGGGAGTATGGATTTGCCGGAAATTGTTCATAGATCATGTTAAATTCCCACCAAATCTTGTGAAGCTCACCTTAACCAAGTCTGGTTTGAAGGAAGACCCCATGCCAAGGCTAGAAAGACTCCAAGCCTTGAAATTTTTGAGCTTACAAGATGAGGCATACACAGAGCCACAAATGGTTTGTTCTGCAAATGGATTTCCACAGTTGCAGTTGTTAGAACTCAAGAAATTTGAGAACTTGGAGTCTTTGGAGGCGACGATGGCTATGCCACAACTTACCCAAGTGCGTGTTGATCGATGCCCAAAACTCAAATTGAACTTTCACTCGGGAGCATTTTCTAGCGAAGTTACGGAGAGCATCAAGAATGAGGAGACTGGCACGACGGCCACTTAATCTAATCTGGTATAACCTTACAAAGTTTCATTTTGGTAAAATGCTTCTTTCGGTCTCTTGCTTTTATTCAGTTCCATTTAATTTTTTTCTTTCTGCATGTGTGTCCCTTGTTCGTTATGTTTTAGTTTTAATGTATGTTGTGTGCTCTCGGTATCATTCTGTTAATAATAATGTATGTTTGGGATTACATTGATTTCATGTTTTTAATGGGTTTGGTGTTTCCATTAAATAATGAAATGGTATTTTTCTCTTATTTATTTTATTTTTTATTATGCATGTTGTGTTGTGATCATAGAATGGTCATGAGCTCATGATTTTTGTAGGGGTGTCAATGGCACTCTTTTATCTGTTTACCCGATCCGTATGATATTAGATAAGACGGGTATAAGTAAGGTTCTTTTATGTTAGCTTATCGGGTACGAATAAGGGAAAATATTTTTTTTGTTAACATAACAGGTAAGGATATGTATGTGTAAAGACTATTTCGTGATGATACCGGATATGATACAGTTTTATTCTTGACCGATATATATCTAACTAACGGCACACTTTTATTCGTTTACCCGACCCGTACCACATTCGATGAGATGGGTATGGGTAAAGATTTGTCCGTTATCTTATAGGATATGGATAAGTATAAAGTTTTCTTTCGTTAACTTAATAGGTACGGGTATGAAAATGTTTCCACCAGCCCCGTATCGTGTCTGCTGTTGCTTGAGTACTACAAAAATACATAACAAACAAAACATCTCACAATATATCCATATGAAATAAAATCTACTAAAAATCAAAGCACGACAGTTATACACATGCTAGATCATTATAATCTACAGAAAGATAGTGCATATTACTCTTTGTTAGATGTGGGAATAATTTTCACCCTTTATGAGATTAAGCTGCGTCATGAAAATATCGCATGACTCGTCTTGTCAAAATAGTCAAATGTAGAGCCCATTAAATTAGTTGCGGACTCAATTTCAAAAAAACTAGCAGGAAAACTAATGAATGTCCCATTCAAGATGCATGCTTTCAGATAAAATATCCTTTCACATCTCTAGCATATTTATATTCTTTTCTAATTTCTACCATACTTGCAAAATGAAGCCGTAAATATGCCATCTAATTTGAATTTAGCTCAAATTTAATTTTTTTTATCAAAAGAGCTGAATGAATTTCATGTGATTAATTTGAATCCCACAGATAAATTCACATGTTATATAATTATTATATAATTTTGTGACAATAACAGTAGAGTTGGATTTATCTCTCGAAACATGTTAAGTTCATCAAGTCAGCCTTTTAGAAAACTTAATAAAATAATAATAATATAAATTCCCATTTTTGTATTAATTTAATTAATCATTTTTAGCCGACATTCAACATTTTTACTCTAAGACGGCTTTTTTACAGAAGGGATCGAGTTTTTTCCAAAGGGCTTTGGACTAAAATTATCTAAAGTCATTCCTAAACCGTCTGATCTGTGTTGAGATTCGTGCAAATTTTTTTAGCATAATAAGTTTATATGACCCAAAAAAATCTAAACTAGTCTGTGCAAATTTTGACACGAATCGAATAGATACAGACCAACCATTAAAATCCATATTCTCCTCCTAAGCCTTAATCCAGAAGTGCTTATTGTCATTAATCATGAGCTTATCATTTTTTACTTTGTGTCAGTAGGATGACAAAGTAACGCACTACACCATTTTTATTTTGGGCTATCAAATTTTTAGTTACGATAGACATAAATTGGTTGCAACCATTGATATGGCTACAATTAATTATTTCGATCTATTTATTGATATAATTAGTCATGCAAACATCAAATAGCAGATTTTTAATATGAATAAATATTCTCAGATTTATAATATAAATTATAACTATAACAAAACTACTTAATTCAAAGAAAGACTTTCATAAAACAATAATATATATTTATCATTCTAATTTACATTAATATATATTTGTTAGGTAGAGAAGCAGCAGTAAAGAGTTTTAGGGAGGCTCCATGCGGAAATAAGATAAAATGAGTTGACAAAACAGAGGTGGAGAAAGAAATGTGGGAGCCAAAACAGAGAGAGGCTCTGTTTGTGCGTGCCTGGAAAAAGAAATGTGGGATTTCATGTAGAGAATCCCCCAAAGCAACCAAAATGGAAAAATGCCCTCCTCAATTTTTGGATTCAAATCAATTCAAATTAAATGTGAAAAACAGCTAGGAAATAAATTAATAATATGTCTTTTTTGTTATCTTCCAAAAATGAATAAGAGGTAGGCCATTCGGAAATGAGATGTGCGGATTTGCCAAAATTGGGAATTATTCTATTTGTGCGCCTACCAAAGCTGGAGAGAGATATAATAATAACAAATTAATGCTAATTCCATTTGCTCACAGCTGTGTATTCGGAAAATTGATATTTTCAGGCGCAAATAAAGTGGCAAGAATTATCTCCATTCAGTTTTTTTTTTTTTTTTTTTCAAAATGTCTCCATTTGGACCTGTGCACGTATGTTTTTGCAATTTTGCACTTAAAATCTGAAATAAATAAATAATTTGCATAATATATAGCACAAATAAATAAAAGTAAATAGAAAATAAATAATAGAATCATCCTCTAATAAATTAATAGCTTCGTTAATCATAACATTTTCTGGATCTAGAAATCATTAATAAATTTAAATTTAACCTTATTAGTTTAAACTTAATATTTAGTGTTATATATAAGTATCATCTATAAAATAAATGTATTATAACTTATAAAAAGAATATGACTTAGTTAAAATTTTGTTGTTCACTAACTACGCAATTTAAATATTTTTTTCAAAAAACTAAAATTCATGATGGTTGTTGTAAATTTAAAATAATATTTTCGAATTATTGAGAATTTAATTAGCAAGTTTATATTTTGAACAACTTATATTATAGTTTTTACTTATAAAAATTATTAAGTTTGATTTTAAGATAATATTAAGATTGTCAAACAAATATTTTGGACAAAAACTTAAAATTGGTGATTATTGTTGTATTACCAACTATACTGAAAGTCTAGAATTATTTGAGAAGCAACTAGCAAGTTACATTTCGAACAGATAATCTAATTATCAATATTATCATATTTGATTTTAAAATATTGTTAAGATTGCTAAAAAAAATATATCTTTGGCAAATAATTTTCAAGTATATTTTAAAAAATTATTAGCATCATCCTCCTATGAACCAATACATTTTATTAGCAACGGTACCGGGTGAGTGACTCCTCTCTTCCATCTCTGGGTTTCACTTCTATTTCTCTCACTGATTGTTGAAAATTGATTAGAAGTTGCTATAATTAGCATCAGATGCGTAGCTGCTATAATTAGCAATTTCTATTATAGTAAAGTTAGTAATTAGATGCATGATGTGCATGAAGTAGCATGAAGTGCTCTTTTGGTCAGCAGGGTATTTATGGTAATAGATGCCAAATTTAGATTGTAGTGCAGTTATAGAAAGTAGTGGGCTCTATTATTAGATAGAGATGTACTTGTTATAAATCTGTAAGCATGTTATATAATTGATTGCAAGGAGTAAGAAAATACAATTAAGCAATTTTCTATTTACCAGAATTTTCTGTTTACCAGTTTGCAATACAGAGGATTTTGTTCTGTTTTTCGTACCAGTAAGTGAACCAGCAAGTGTGCCAGTAGGTATACCAGCAAAGGCTCTAGTATACAGCCCAAGTTTTCCCAACAATGCTTTCCTGCCCGTCCTGTCCTGTTCCGGCCTCTCCTTTGTGGGGCCTGATCTGTTGATGGGGGCTGTAAGGTCTAGAGTTTCAAGTTTCAATTACAGTCTTCAAGTTGTAACATTTCATAAATTTTACCAGCTCCGTAATTTTAAAATATAGAAGAGACTATAGTAGAGCCTACAGATTTCAGTCATGCTCCATAATTTTCAGATCAGCTCCGTAACAGTCTTCAAGTATGATTTTTTTTTTTTGCATTGCATTCCGGTTATTTGGTGGAGCTTGCATTTGAATTGGATGTGTGATTACACCAGAGGTAGAGTCTATAGAGCAACTTGTTCAAAGCTATTCTCAATATTTCAAGAAATTGACATTCAGTCTTATAATTTGTAGGTGATTGTTCGGCATACAATTGTTTTTCCATTGTGGCCCAAATAACATAGTGATAGGCTGATTGCTATTTCAGACAATTATGATCCATAAAACAAGGTCATCAATAAAACTGGAAAATTTTTTTTTTGTTTTATTACAAAAGAGTAGATACTTTATGCTGGTTTAATTGATGATCGATATAAAATTTGATCTCCTATATATTTTCATATGATAATAATGTTGAACAATTCGGATTGATTATTTGGACCTAGAAAACGGAGATATGAATCCAATGCACGGACCGATCTGTGCAGTTCAATGTACCATAGCCTCACTCAAGCAATTTTATATTCATTTATGCAACTTGACCTCTTTATCTGTTTACCCGACTCATATCATATTCAATAAGGCGGGTATTTATGTATGAATGACAATTATTGGGTATTGTACACTTCACAGCCACTGTGAAGTTAAAAAAAAACAATACAACTATTGGGTATTAATCTGAAAAACTGTAAATAAATCTTTTCGGTTTGGGAGAGAGTTTGTATTGGCATCTGTTAGGATTCAAATTGGAGGATAGAATTAGAAGTCTAAACGAAGAATGCTATTCACTAGAAAAGAAATATTTGCTCGTCTTTTACCTGTTTCATAAATTCATTATATATAAATTAAACCTCCATGTACCTCACCGACCACTTCCTCTCCCGCACCCTTGCCAAGTCAACCAAATCAAACCTCCTGTACTGTAGCTGAAACAGCAACAGTACCGGGAGAGAGGATCCTCTATCCGTATCACATCTCTCTCACTGATTTCAGGCCCATACCGTCCTATTCCGGCCTCCATGTTGAGGATAATCTGGGGACAGGGGCTCTAAGTTCCAGTAATTAAAAATTTCAACTGTCTTCAAGTTGGTGGTTATTGACTTTTTGGAGTAAAGAGAAATAGAAATGATGAACACAAATTTTTATTGATTGTTCTAATTATTACAAGGTCTATACACATGTTTATAGCCTAAAGATTCTAATAGCCATTGGCCAATTTCCTAATTTACAGAGGCTAATAATTACATTATAATTGTTCCTAAATTACAGAGATTTGCTAGCTGTGCTAGCTGTTGCTAAGATAGGCTAGGAACCAAAAATAGCTTGACAGCTATACTATTGGATGCTAGCTTTATTTGTTTCCTAATTATGCCAATGATGATTATTGCTGAGGCATATATGTTATTTCTCAATACTCCCCCTCAAGTTGGGTTCGAATAAATTGATTGAGCCCAACTTGCCAAGTATGTTTTGATGTCCAGCTTTATCGAGTGTCTTTGTGAAGATATCTGCCAGTTGTTCTTTGCTTCTAACAAATGGTGTTCTTATTTCTCCTGACTGCATTTTTTCTCTGACAAAGTGACAGTCAACTTCAATGTGTTTTGTCCTCTCATGAAAGACAGAATTAGATGCAATATGTCGTGCAGCTTGATTATCACAGTGCATTTTCATAGCTCCAGTGTGCTCTATCTTCATGTCACTTAGTAACTGCTTGATCCAGATGAGCTCGCTTACCGTGGATGCCATGGCTCGGTATTCTGCTTCCGCACTTGACCTTGCCACAACATTCTGCTTCTTGCTCTTCAAAGTGACCAAGTTGCCGCCTACAAAAGTACAAAAGCCTGTGGTTGATTTTCTGTCACAGCTCCCGGCCCAATGTGCATCAGAAAAACCACCACATCATTAGAATTTTTTTTTTCATCCAAATTCCGTGACCTGGAGTGCTTTTGAGGTATCTCAATATTCTATCTATTGCATTCAAGTGACTGGTACGTGGAGCATGCATGAATTGGCTTATAACACTAACTACAAAGGCAATGTCAGGTCTGATAACTGTGAGATAAATCAACTTGCCTACCAATCTTTGATATTGTCCTATGTCAGATAGTGATTCACCATCCTCAATTCCAAGTTTAATATTGGTTTCCATTGGAGTATTGGCTGGTTTAGCTCCTAATTTACCAGTTTCTTTTAGCAGGTTAATAACATATTTTCTTTGGGATAGAAATAAGCCTTTGTTTGAGTGAGCTATTTCTATTCTAAGAAAATATGAAAGTTTTCCAAGGTCTTTGATGTCAAATTCCTCCTTTGGATATTGTTTAACCATTTTAATTTCTTCATTATTATTTCCAGTGATAATAATATCATCTACATAGACAAGAATAATGGTAGTATAATTTTGTGAATATTTGACAAACATGGAGGAATCTGCTGTACTTTTTTTGAAATTAATTTTTAAAAGAGAAAAACTTAGCTTGGCATACCATGCTCTTGAAGATTGCTTTAGACCATAAATTGCTTTCTTTAACTTACATACCAGTGTTGAATCTGATGCATTTTTGTGACATAGAGGTAGAGTCATGTAGACTTTTTCTTCTAAAGTTCCTTGAAGGAATGCATTTTTCACATCCATTTGGAACAAATTTCATCCTAAGTTGGTAGCTACCGATAACAAAATCCTAACCGTGCTCATTTTAGCTACTAGTGCAAAGGTTTCTTGGTGGTCAATACCATAGGTCTGGGTGAATCCTTTGGCCACTAATCTAGCTTTATACCTTTCAATCGTACCGTCACTGTTGTACTTAATCTTGTATACCCATTTACATCCTACGGGTTTTTTTCCTTTTGGTAAGCAGACAATGTCCCATGTATCGTTTTTTTCTAAAGCTTGAAGTTCTTCTTTCATAGCTTTAGTCCAAATTGGATTTTGTCTTGCTTCCTCAAAATTGGTTGGTTCAATTTGATTGTTGATGTTACCTAAGTAGGCCCGGTATGTAGGAGATACCTTCTCATAAGAAATAAAATCTTGAATTGGATACATCACCTGATGGGATACATAATCCCTTAGTTTGATAGGAGGTTGAGTTTATCTTATGGATCTTCTCAAAGCAGTTTCTTCTTGAGTTGTTTCTTCACTTGTTTCTTCTTGAATTTCTTCTTCACTTAATTCATTCTCTCCATCTTCTCCCCCTGAAGGGATTGCACTTGTTTCACCAATTTGTTCTCCTCCCACATGTTCAACCTGTGCTTGGTTTATTTCTTCAGGAAACGTAAAATTATTTGGAGATAATAAAATTGGTTGGCTTTGTTCATTTCCTTGTTTAGTTATTTGATAATATGGTTCATTTTCAAAAAATGACATATCTCGTGATATATAAAGTTTGTGATTCTTTGGATCGTAACATTTATACCCTTTCTTTTCCGTGGAATATCCCAAAAAAATAACTTTAACCGAATTTTTATCCAATTTGTCTTGTCTTTTTATATGTACAAAACAAGTACACCCGAATACTCGGATATGGTCAAGATTAATTTTCCTACCTTTAAGAATTTCTAAGAGACTCATATTCTTAAGTCTAGCACTTGGTAATCTGTTAATGAGATAAGTTGCTGTTAACACTGCGTCTGACCAATAAGTTTTTGGAACATTAGTTTGAAAAAGAAGTGATCTAGTGACTTCAAGTAAATGTCTATTTTTTCTTTCTGAAACTCCGTTTTGTTCCGGTGTATTAATGCATGTGGTTTGATGTAAAATTCATTTTTGTTTAAAAAATTTTACAAAATTTTTATTTATAAATTATGTTCCATTATCAGACCTAAAAATTTTAATTTTTGCATTATATTGATTCTCAACAAAATTATAGAATTCTTGAAAATATGAACAAACTTCATTTTTTTTCCTTTAAAAAAATACACCCAAGTTGTATGAGAAAAATCATCAATAAATGTGACAAAATATCTAAAATTATTATAAGAATTTATAGGTGCTGGACCCCAAACATCAGAATGAATTAAGTCAAAACATTTTTCTGACATATTGGTGGATAAAGAAAATGGTAACCTAGACTGTTTTGAAAACTTACACACATCACAATTTTTTGAATCTAAATTACAACAAAAAAGTTTATTTAAAACTTGGTCAGATGAATAACCAAATCACTAGTGTAGCAATTTGTCACGATCTACTGAATTTAATGACACAAGACATTTATTGTTGTTTTCTTCAAGATAATAAAGACCATTTTTCAAACATCCCTCACCAATCGTCCTCCCTGATTCTCGATCCTGAAAGGTCACTTTATTTGGTGAGAATATGACATTGCAATTCAATTCTTGAGTTATTTTACTAACCGATAATAAATTTGAGTTAAAGTCTGGTAAATACAAGATATCTTGTACATCTTTTGTAAGAAGTCTGGTTGTACCAAAACCATGAATTTGGACCTTATTTCCATTTGCAACAATTACATGTTGAGAGTCTTTAAGTTGGATAATATTTTCTAATTTATTTTGGTCCCATGTCATATGGTCAGTGGCACCTGAATCGATAATCTATTTACTTGTGTTGTGAGACATATTTGCCATTTTGAAATTATTATCAATTTTACAAGAATTAAAAGTAGACTTAGATTGTACAAAACCTGATGTTTGTTGCTGTAATAAACTGTTTAGTTGAGTTAACAATTGAGTGAGCTGCAAGTTTTGGGCCACAGAAGATCCAGAGGGGTCATTTTGATTAACCAGAGGCGCTGGTGCTGGTTCGGATCCAACCCCAACCCCTTCAGAGTCCGATCCCTTACTCATCCCCCCAAACCGCTTCTCCTTCTTCCCGCCGCCGCCGCCCCAGTTACCTTCTCACTCTCCCTTCTCATGAACCGGTCAGAGATGAGGATAGAGGTGCCAACAGTTGTCGCGGGTGTGGCCCTGCTTCTTGCAGTGGTCACACTTGTTGGCGTTGTTGGGTGCTCCCCTTCTCACCGTCGGTTGGAAGCTAGGGTTAGGGTTTCGGGCAGCGAAGGCTTTGTTTTCGGCAATGTCGGAGTTGTTCTGGACATTCATAGTGGAGCGTCGTGTCTCTTCTCTTTCTATGGTTGCCATAACCGAGTCAATTGATGGCAGTTCGGGTGAGCTCAGAATCTGGGATCTTATGGCCTCGTAACTTGAGTCGAGACCCCCCAGGTAAGTGTAAATCAGGTCTTGCTCTGACCTTTTTCTAAATTTCGTCTGAATCTGCCGTGGGTGGAAGGTAAATTTGTAGTTCCTCCCATTTTGTCAGCACTTCAGTCCCATATTGCGAGCTATTTTTGCTTCTTTGTCTGATTTGCGAGAGTTCCTGTTAAGATTGTAAATGTGAGCAAAGTTCTGTTGTTGGCCATATAGCATTTTTACCTTGTCCCACACTGCCTTGGATGAATTTAGGAGCATGCATAGATGTGCAATTTGAGGCTCCATGGTGTTGGTAAGCATCAACATGACAGAATGGTCTTGTGTCTGCCATTCTGCTATCTTCTTTTTTTCTTCCTTTGTTGGTTCATTGGCTTGTGCTGGTTTTGGCTTTACTATGGTTCCATCTATATATCCTAATTTTCCTCTGCCACTCAAGCCTATTAGAATGGATCTGGACCACGGAATATACTTTATTGCCACTGAGTGTTATGGTGGTGATTTTAGAGTTGTCAGACATGATTTCTGGAGTAGTTTTTTTTTTGTAGTGGCTGCTTTGTTGGTATTTTTCAAGTTGCTGATTGATTTGCTGATAAAACAAAGGTTGTGGGAATTTAGGAATTTTTTAAAACTGGGATTGATTGGCTCTGTTGGCTCTAAACCCTCTCTATTTTCTTGTTGCGTGATTTTCAGGATCTACGCTCTGATACCATATTGACTTTTTGGAGTAAAGAGAAATAGAAATGATGAACACAAATTTTTAATGATTGTTCTGATTATTACAAGGTCTATACACATGTTTATAGCCTAAAGATTCTAATAGCCGTTGGCCAGTTTCCTAATTTACAGAGGCAAATAATTACATTATAATTGTTCCTAAATTACAAAGATTTGCTAGCTGTGCTAGCTGCTGCTAAGATAGGCTAGGAACCAAAAATAGCTTGACAGCTATATTATTAGATGCTAGCTTTATTTGTTTCCTAATTATGCCAATGATGATTATTGCTGAGGCATATATGTTATTTCTCAATAGTGACATTTGATAAATTTTAGCAACTCCATAATGTAAGGATTTTGGGGGTGATTTTTTAAAAAGTAGAAACAGAGATGGATACCATACATTTCATGAAAGAAGTGCTATCTGAACCGTGTTGATGATGTGAGTTATCTGGGTTCGATATTGTATCACCTCAAGAACTTTCATCGATTCATGACGAAGACAAACTTCTGGGTGCACCCTGAATATGTAAAGCTGGCTCGAATTGTGGATCTGTGATTAACAGCCTGTAAAGTTGGAAATTTCATTACGGAGAATGGAAATTTCATGAGCAAAATTTAATTTTAGATGCTCGCACAACCATGATTTGTTTAAAAAATTTAGAGAAACCCTAGATCTTATCAATGGTATCATGGTTTCCTGCAATTATTTGAAGCAAACAGAAACAGTACGTATGTTTAAGTACAAAGTCGTAAATTCATTTGAAAACCTTGACATAAAAGAAGTTGAAAACTTGCTTCTTGAAACAGAAGATAGTCGCAGGAAACCATGGAATGAGATAAACAACGTAGGACTCCTCATTAAAGCGTTTCCAGCTCTTGGTATGATCCATGCAGGTTATAAAAGATTGACAACTGGAAATTGACTAGCATTTGAAACTTCCGTACTTGTTGGATTAATTTACTCTAAAAATGCAAAATAGACTATATATTGCACAATAAACATGTATCTATTTTGGTAGAAAAATTCAAAACATATAGTTAGAAATATTTGAGGGACGAAAACTTGGAAATATAATTACTATGCTCCAAAATATTTTACATGTTCTATTTTTCACCATGTGTAATAGTGATGAAAAAAAAAAGGTAGGAAGGAATTAAAAAATGTGTAGTAATACAGAGACATCTCAACCACTGGCTCCTAGTTTTCACAATGTCGCTGTATGGAAATATTTAATTTCATAACCGTACCAATTAAGCAAACAAAAAAAAAAATTTACCCTTACCCATATTCAATAAACTAATGAAAAAAACCTACCTGTCTTATCGAATAAGTTACGGGTTGGGTAATATATATATATATATATATATATATATATATGTAATTAATTTTAATTTTAATAATTACCCTGTAAGGTAATGAAAAAAGAAACTTTACACATATACCCGATAACCTAACAAAATAATAATCTTACTCATTTCCATTTTATCGAATACAAAACGAGTCGGGTAAATGAATAAAAGGGTGTTATTGACAAGCTTATGGACAAGACATCTATACGGTCAAATCTTTTAGAGGCTTATTTTGGTGGCATTTTCCAATTAAAAATAAAAAATAAAAGCTACAAGGCAAAAAAATTCAGTTAACAGTGAAAGATTATTATTTTATTCACTCTTTAGTGGGCTGTTTGAATCGTGCTGTTCGTTAAAAACGTGGCCCATTAAATGACAAATGAACACTTCTTTTCCTTGACTAGTTATTATAATTAGTTTGGGTCGAAATAAGTCAATAACCATCTCGCATTTGCTTAATAGATATTCCCGTTTTTGTATTAATGGCGTTTCTATTAATTTAATTAATCGTTTATTAGCCCACATGGAACATTTTTACTCTTGATCAAGCATTCAATTTCATGTTCTCCACCCAAGCCAGATGTGATTTAATGCCTCTTTTTGTTTTGTGGACACAGCCCATAAAAGCCCAAGCTCAGTTCCACTTGTCTTTTTCTTGTTATTTAGAATTTTAAGAGGCTGAAGGCCCAAAGAATTGACTTTCAAAGCTGAATTTGCATGGGGATTTCAACAATTGAAAATGAAAGATCTGAAGTCTGCTTAAAATGAAAGATCATTTTAAGGTGACGAATGCGCATGAGTTCATCAGCCAACTTGCAGACCGGTACGAAACAGCTGTCGGTGAGTGTGGGGTCCAGCTGTCAGGGGGCCAGAAGCAGCGAATCAGAATCACCAGAGCCGTGTTGAAAGACCCTGCAGTGCTGCTACTTGATGAGGCAACTAGTGCTTTGGATGTGGAGTCAGAGTGTGTTTTGCATAACACTTGACATGTTTGTCACGGATATTAGTTTTTAATATTATTTGTCACATGACATGTTTTTAATATTATTTATTGTGAATTTTTTTTATATTATTTTATGTACAATTTTTACCTAAATTGTAGATTTGTAAATCATAGCCGTCTAATGGGGGTGAATGGTCTTGATTTCAAAGGAGATCTCAATTTTAGAGACTGTGGGTGGGAGTCCGTATTCTCTAAGGTAACTTAATATTTTTGTTTAAATCCGTCCTAGGTGAAATGCAATGGATCCTTCAATATTCGTGCAAAATCTGAATCGATGGCTCCTATAAAAAATGAAGAAACATAGGTGATATGAATTTGCGAGTAGATGTTATCAAGTAAATGTGATACAGAGAGTTCCCTCGGAGGGGTCCGGATCCCCAAAAGTAACCCAATTTTTGGGTTTTGGATCGGGACTATCCGATTCGAATTCGTCGCTCGAGATTGTCTCAGGATTCGAGTTCGTCATCGGAATGTGTGCACTGACTTCGCGGATTCGCATCGGATGGTTCCGATCCAAAACCCAAAGATTGGGTTACTTCACTGGATCCGAACTCCTGCGATACAGAGAGCTCCTGGTAACTCTGTCCAATCCACTCTTTGGGGAATTTCATCAAACATTTCCTAAGCAATTTGTTCTCCCGCCTGAGATTTTTCATTCCCTTCTAATTGGATTCCCCGCTCCAAATCCAAACACTATCGCCCTTTGTCGCTTCCGTCTCCCTCTCTCTCTCTCACTCGCCGAACAGATCCGGTGTCTCCTCTCCACGCGACCACTGTCGACGCTTGCCGACCTCTCGTGGCATGTCCTAGGCTCTCTCCCCTAAGATCCTCCAATTTTTCAGGTGTATTACTAAGGTACGATTCTCCAATTTTTTCAATTAAAAATTCCTGTATTAGTCCGTGTTCGAGGGAGAGGTGTTGCATTTATTAGTGATTGCTGATTTCCACTACAACGTTTCTGGTATTGGTCCAGCATTTACATTCCTGGTATTGGTTTCTAAGTTCTAGATGGGGCATTTTGACAAACACTTTGCGAGCTATATTACTCTTGGGCTATTCTTTGTTGTTCCTTTGTTATTTAATTAACATGAATTGAACTATGATGCGTCAGAAACTGTAATTAAGATGGTGCATTTACTTCAACATTTCTTGTTAGATGACTTTCAGTGAGGCATTTACTCGAACACCTTGCAGGCTATGTTATAACTGGATGCTATGTTAAACCAAAACAGGCTATGTTATATTCCTATTAAGACCCATTAGCCCTCATTCTGAAATTTACTCTTCCTTTTTCTCTCTAATTACATATGCTTGTTATGGCAATCTGAGAAGGACTAAGTACTTGAATTTTCCTGAAGACAATGGGGAACGACTGATATCATTAAATTAGCCATACACGAACCCGATCGGTATTTTTTTAAGAAATGATTTTAGAGTTAATCAAAGGTAAGAACACAACTTAGAAAAATTAAATTGGCCATGGGGACACAACTTGTTAGAGTTAATCAAAGGTAAGAACTCAAAATGATCTTAGAGTTTAGATGGATGAGAAATAGTTGAGGATGAGAAATTTACATGGGTTAGAAATTTTGTTGTGTTTATTTGTCTCCAAGAGAAATTTTGTTGTGTTTATTTGTCTCCAAGAGAAATTTTGTGTGATTGAGAATTTTAAGCTACAAATCTAGAGCCAACAGATGAGGTATTGTTTTGTGAACCAAAAGATTTGAGGATCCATTTGTTATGAACCAACAAATTTTGTACTTTGGTGCTTTCTTTAGTGCACACAAAATGTTTGGTGAAATGTCTGAATGACTATCATCAGCATATTTAATTTCTAACAAGTTTGTCATCAATTATTTATTGCAAGCACTCACTTAGCTAAACAGATTGTGAATGTACAAAAACTGATGTGGTAACATGTAAAGTTATGTCCATTTTATGTAATTATAATTTTATCTCTATATTATGACATAAAATAGATGCACACTCAAATATTTTTTTTTGCTTGTTAGGTTAATTAAGCCTATGCCTTGATTGGTGTAGTAGCAAGAAAGCCTATGAGTTTAAAGCCCCAACTGCATAATCGTTAATTAAGCCTATGCCTTGATTGGTGTTTATTTGAGTGTGCATCTATTTTACTAATGTGCAGTTGGGGCTTAAGTTAGATTAAGGAAAAAAATTGATTGGTGTTTTATCTTAAGTTAGATCGTGCAGGAAATATAAGTTTTTAACGAAGGATTGCTAAGGGTAAAATTGTCTTTTAAATATTTAATGAATATTGATTTTATATTTTTTGTTGAAATTTTTAAAAATGGGTATATTAATAAATAGATTATGTTTAGATGAGAAAATAACTAATTTTCAATTTTGAATGGGTAAATATCTAATTAAAGAAATTATGATGGGTATATATCTAAATTTCTCTACTATTTATTTGGTTCTAGTTACCCAGAGAGAATTATAATTGCAAATACTTAACCATGTATTTTCCGTTACACCAGAAACTGTGGAGGTGTTGTTTGCTAGCAACAGAAAGAACATTGTTGTTGGTTAATTAAATATGAATTCTTGGGATCAAATTGCAAACAATGCAAAAGATAGGATTTAATCTGCAATAAGATTCTACTTTAGTTGACCATTAAAATAAGTTGCTTAGATTATTGGTTCATATATCATGATATTATAAATTTGATACATTCTTGAATTCAGAGAGCACCTGGAAAACCATGCTTGCATGATGTAACAGCCTTAATAGTCGCCTTAGTTCTTGTAGTGTTACCATGCTTCCTTGGTGGGATCAAATAGCTGAGGAGATTGGTGTAGGATTAGCAACAACTTTTTGAGATGTCTATTTTTTTTTTTTTAATTCTCAATTTCCGAGTAATTTTTCATGAATCAAATTATTGGAGAGGATATTTAGCACAACTGTATAGTAGGATTTTTGTTTTCTGTTGGTTTTCATATGCATTGGGACTTAATCAAATTATTTTGGAGCCTAGCTGCACATTTGAGATAAAATAAGTAAATATTGGTTTTTCAGAGATTTGATTGCGGGCTCACATATGGATAGATTATGCCAATGATATAAATTTGTTGGTTTTGATATAAATTTGTACTATAATTTTCCTTCTCTAAAAAAAAAGTTGTTGTGATTTATAATAAAATTCATCATTCAAAAGGAGATATCAAATAAACAGAAATGAATTTGTCTCTAGAAACTAAACAATTGCAAGGGTAAGCCCATGCAATTAATGAGATTCGACAATCCAGACTATTTACATGCACAAGGTAGTGGAGTATTTACATGAACCTTCAATAAAATATAGAGAAATTAAGATATATGCCCATCATAACTTCATCAATTAGATATTTACCCATCAAAACTTTAAAATTAGTTATTTCCCCATTCAAACTCATTTATTTTATTTTTATACCCATTTTGTGATTTAACCAATTAAAACGACTACTTAATACTGATAAAAAAGTAAAATGACATTTTGCCCTCGTCTCTTCATTCCCTTTTGCTAATAACCGGTTCTCTTCTTCTTCTTCTCCGTTACTTATTTGAGTTATTTCTTTTGTTTCTTTTTCTCAAAAGAAGAACTTCTGAGAAGTGGATAAATTAAAGAGCTAAGAGGGAATATTTAATGAGAGGATAGGATTAGGAGGAGGAAGGAGATTTGACCCATCGGATCAAAATCAAACAGATACTAGGATTTTATCTCAGTCGCTATATCTGCACACATAGCCTCATTAATGATCGATATAAGTATATCACATTGTTTGGTTCTTTGTTTTATACTTTGATTGTACTCTTTAAATTTAAAGGGAGTTTTCTCTTTTGGATTAACGCAAGCACAATCAGGGACACTGTCATTGCAAATTGGGCCTCCAATTTGATTGTGACTAGGACATTTTTTCTTTTGCCATAAAAGAAAGAAAAGAAAAGAAATGAGTAATGGGGAAGAAGACGAGGGCCGGTTATTAGCAAATGAAGGAATAAGGGCAAACATGCCATTTTACTTTTTATCAGTATTAAGTAGTCATTTTAATTGGTTAAATCACAAAATGAGTATAAAAATAAAATAAATGAGTTTGAATGGGAAAATAACTAATTTTTGTTATAAAATAAATATAAACAAAACAATAAACAAGATAGAGAACACATAAAATATGACAATATCTTTATTCATTCATTTCTCATGTGTACAATACAAGATTACAAAGCCTCTATTTATAGGCTACAAATTGTAAATGAAAAACCATTACAATAATAAATAAGACATTGAATTCTAAATAGTAGTGGGATATGAATTCCAATGGTAGTGGGAGTAGTGGAGGAATGAATATTGGGAGTCATGGACATCCACATTAATAATTTTATTCATAACACTCCCCCTTGGATGTCCATTATATAAGAATATGCCTCATTAAAACCTTACTAGGAAAAACCCTATGGGATAAAAACCTAGTGAAGGAAAAAGAGTACAATATTCCTTTTAATATACAACTACAACCTTACCAGGAAAACCCAGTGGGAAAAACCATGGTTAAGGAAAATGTAGTGCATATTAACTCCCCCTCATGACAACATCAATCAAGATCTTTAAGTCGATGAACTCCAATATTACAAACTAGCTTTTCGAATATTGCAATAGGGATCGCCTTAGTGAATTAATCTGCTAGATTTTCACTTGAACGAATTTGTTAAACAATAATAACATTATCATCTTGGAGATCATGTGTGAAAAAGAACTTTAATGAAATATATTTTGTTCTATCTCCTTTAATACATCATTCATTTAATTGAGTAATACATACAATATTACTTAATATATGATCGTCAGGATCATTTCTCCAGAAGACAAACCACATGTCTAATGAATGTGTTAAATCACAGATCTTAACCAAACACATTTTCGACTTGCTTCGTGTATTGCTAAAATTTATCAGAGTTAGCGAAGTATATGTTTAATTTCATTCCAATGTCTTCGCGTGGGAGAAGAACTATATCTTGCTAATAAATTTACAACAAATGATATATCAGATCTTGTATGTCCAGCCAGATACATAAATGCTACTATTGCACTAAGATATGGTACTTCAGGACCAATTAGTTTTTCATCACTTTCTCAAGGTCTAAAAGATATATATTCACATCTAATGATCTTACAATCATTATAGTGCTCAATGAATGTGATTTTATCCATATAAAATCGTTTTAACACTCTTGCAATATAATTTTCTTGATGCATAAAAATGTCATTTTTTAAATGTTTAATTTGCAATCCATGGCAAAATTTTGTTCTCCCAAGATCTTTCATCTCAAATTCTTCCTTTAAATAATTTATCGCTTTTGGAAGCTCTTCAGGAGTTCCAATGATACTTAGTTCATTAACATAAACTACAATTATAACAAAATCATTTCCATATCTTTTCATCAAAATACATGGACAAATTGTATCATTTTTATATCCATGTTTTAATAAATATTCACTGAGAGGTTATACCACATGCGTCCAAATTGCTTTAATCCATATAAAGACTTATTCAATTTAATTGAATAATGTTCTCGAGAACCTAAATTACATGCTTCAGGCATCTTAAATTCTTCAGGAATTTTCATATATATATCATTATCAAGCGAGCAATATAAATAGGCTATGACAACATCCATTAGACGCAAATCAAGTCCTTCATGTATTGCCAGATTAATTAATTACTGAAAAAATATTGCATCCACCACATGTGAGTATATCTCAAATGTTCACTTTTCTCATTTTATTTTCACATAAATATCAATTTCTATTATTCGGACTTTATGCTTTCATGTATTGGGGCTACAGGCCCAAAAACTTTTATTATAATTTTTAAAAGATTTTAATTCTATCTCAATTGCGTCTTTCTATTTTGGCCAATCATTTCTTTGTCGACATTCTTTTATAGACTTCGGGTCATGATCCTCATTATTCATTATATTTAGCGCTATATTATATGCAAAAATATCATTGACATCAATTTCATCTCGGTTCCATCTTATTCCATTCATGATATAATTTATCGAGATCTCTTCATTTTCATGAATTTCAGATACCTGAGTTTCTGCTGGAACTCCAATATTACTTATAATTTAATTCTCTTCTGGAGTTTTATCTGAAATTATCATATCCTCGACTTGACCATTTTCATTCTTTGCTCATTTTCTTTTTCGAGGATTTTATCATTGGAACCGATTAATCTTCCACGCTTCATGCGTGTTATAATTTCATTAGTCTGTCCAACAGGGACATCGATATTAAATGGAGCATTAACAGCTGGTATATGTGTTTTGGTCACTTTCTTTGTAAATGCGTCTGGCAATTGATTAACTAATCTTTCCAAATGAATTATCTTTTAAACATCTAGTTCACATTATTTATGAGGATCTAAATTACACAATGATAATTCATTCCAACTATTATCTTTTTCCAGCTGATTGTTTTCTCCCCCTAAGGTTGGGAATATTGATTTATCAAAATGACAATCGACAAAACTAGCCGTGAAAAATTCTACCATCAATGGTTCTATATACTCTATTATATATGGAGATTCAAATTCAACATAAATTTCCAACTTTCTTTGATATCCCATTTTAGTGCGTTGTGGTGGAGCAATTATAACATATATCGCACATCCAAAATTCTTATATGGGAAATATTAGGTATGTGACCAAAACTCAATTATAAAGGGGAAGTTTTGTAATAGCTTGTTGGCATGATGCGAATTAGTGTTATTGCATGCAAAATAACATGTTCTCATGTTGTATATGAACATTAGCACATGATGTTCAACATCAATTCTAATAGACATGCATTATCTGAGAAGTAAATTCACCAGCATTGTCTAGATGTATATTCTTAATTAGACAATCATAAAATTATGCTCTTAATCAAATCAATTTAGCAATTAATCTCGCAAACGTCAGGTTGCGAGTTGATAATAAACATACATGTGACCATATTGTTGATGCATCAATTAAAACCATAAAATATTCAAATGGTTCACATGGTGGATATAGTGTTCCACAAATATCACATTGTATACATGTAGAAATAAAATAAAATAAAAATTCATCAGATTAAAGAATCTTCTGGTTCTTTAATGAATGTTCACATTAATTATCTATTATTTTTCACATCATTATTGATCCGGAATGGCCCAACCGGTCATGCCAAACTATAAACATATTCTTATTTGTAAACTTCTGGTTTACAATAATATGTGCTTCAATTGTACTAATACATATGTAGTACAAGCTGGAGGAAAACATAGGCAATTTTTTCCAGTATGCATTTTTTTTTTATCTGATATTATGCTAGTAATATAAAGATATTCAATATTTCTTCATTGGTTGTCTCAACATAATATCAATTTCAGCGGATTTCCTTTAACAAATTCCTTTGAGACTTAGAAGAATATAATGCATCATCATATAAATTTGTATTCCTCCATGTAATAAAAAATTACTCTTTCAGACCTTCCAATCAATTTGTACTACGCAAAATAGTACTACCATTTATTTCTTACGTTACTAAATAAATACAATTATGCATACATTTGATGAAAATTGAGCTAAAAAAAAAACTAGACAATTTTTTTTAAATAATTACCAATTAAAGCTTGTCGTGATCAATTCTCAGCAGCTTATAACAATAATTTGGCGTTGGCTTAACATAATCAAAAAAATTTATTTATTTGGCCAATACATAAATTGCTACTTAGCTAACAACATATTAACAATTAAAACTTTTATCAAATTTTATGATCAAGTAAATCAAAGATAAAAATAAGTCTTTATCAAAAAGTCCCCAAACCATAACACAATTATAGAGTCTAGGTCAACAGGTTTGAACAGATACCATGTTTGCCAATCCGGTCAAAATAAAGCTATTCTATCATTCAAAAGTACTAAATATTTTTTATTTCAAAGTTATAAATATTTGAGAAAGAGAAATAAATGCACAATAAATAATTCATTGCACTGACAAAACAATATATATTTATTTTGTTAATTTATTTATTTTAAATATTATCATTACTAATTAAGTGATAAATTTTTATTTTCTTCGCTAATGAAATGAAAATCATTTAAATGAGTAACATCAATTTCTCTAAGATCGAAATCACATTCACAAATAAAATTTGTCTCGATCTTTTGCTCCTTATTTTATAGTGATATATAGATCAACAATATGTTTTGACATACGACAGGTACGTCAGCGTACGACAGGTACGTGACCAATGAGCTTTATTACCATAATGATAGCTTGAATTCTCTTGTTCGCTATTCTGTCATTTTTCACATTCTTTTTGTTCAATATTTTTTCTCTTCTAGTGGTAATTCTTTTTGTTCATTACTTTTCCATTTCTGATGGAATAATGCGTCTTTTCTTCATTACCACATTAATATTTAAGAGTTTGTCCATCAAATTATTTTCATATTATTTTCCACTTCTGGTGAAATGAAGACAAGAAATATATTCAAAATATTTCTAGAAATCCTCTTCAGGAAAATTAAACTATTAGAATAAAAAATAACATGAACATGTTAAAATTGAATACTATGACAATTTTTTTTTTTAATAGTATGGCTTCAGGCCAATTGAATATACATCCGTTAATAAGAATATGATTGCGAATTTCAATACCATGGCTTCAGGCCAATTTTTAATAAATGTGAATTGAATTGGCTTCGGACCAATGCTATGCCATCAGTTAAATGCCAATACTATGACATCATTTAAAATTGAATTGGCTTCGGGCCATTTTTTTTTTAAATTCTTTTTCAATAATATGAATTGATAAAATGGCTTCGGGCCAATTAATAAAATTGAGAATTTATGATTAATAGATGGCTTCGGGCCATTTGATAAAGTTGAGAATTTATTATTAACAGATGGCTTCGGGCCATTTGATATTAACACAATTTATATATATTTTTTTAAATCTTCTTCAGGAAGATTAAATTATTGAAAAACAAATTATCATATAAATTATCATATATATTGTTATTCATAGCTACATTCACTTCAGGGAATGAAGCAGAACCAGTTGGACGGGATTCATGATTTTCATCAAAAGTTCGATATTTTTTTGTTCAATCATAAGGAAACAAAAACATTACTCAAAATAAGTAATATTGCTCTCAGCCTCGGTACAAGATAATAAAAGGCAAGCTTAATACAAACCATGTCCAGAGGCCACTCAATTCGAGCAAACGAGAAAATAGTTTTTTCTTTTGGCTACCAAGCAATAATTAATTTTATGCTTAGACAAGCAGCATGGTTTTCTTTGGGCTAATGCTAATCCCACAGTACCATAAATAGTAGGGAGTTCTAGAGTCACCATCCAACTTAGATCCTACAGTTAGGATTAGGTCCCAAATTCGAAACCGGAATTTTTGAAATCTTCTTAATATAAAATTTGTATATCATATAAATCTTCTCATATTAATTTTTTTGTACATCATATGAATCTTCTTCAAGAAGATATCTTTAAATCTTTTTCTGGAAGATTAAATTATAAAAAAAAATATTGCACTTCATATAAATTATAAGAATTATACTAAACATCTTAAAATAAATGTACATAAATTGATAACTTATTTCATTTAGCAATTACTAAGAAGTATCATTTATTTGAATGAAATTGAAATAAA
The DNA here is from genome assembly GCA_025461125.1 of Carex kokanica. Classification (NCBI taxonomy): domain Eukaryota; kingdom Viridiplantae; phylum Streptophyta; class Magnoliopsida; order Poales; family Cyperaceae; genus Carex; species Carex kokanica. The sequence continues at coordinate 58,936 of JAJGRX010001449.1, forward strand.
CAATATTAAAATTACCTCGAATCTTCAACTAGTAGAGCTCTCGTGCTGATAACGTGTTATAAAATAAATATAAACAAACAATAAACAAGATAGAGAACACATAAAAGATGATATTATCTCTTTATTCATACATTTCTCATGTGTACAATACAAGATTACAAAGCCTCTATTTATAGACTACAAATTGTAAATGAAAAACCATTACAATAATAAATAAGACATTGAATTCTAAATAGTAGTGGGATATGAATTCCAATGGTAGTGGGAGTAGTGGAGGAATGAATATTGGGAGTCATGGACATCCACATTAATAATTTTATTCATAACAATTTTAAAGTTTTGATGGGTAAATATCTAATTGATGAAGTTATGATGGGCACATATCTAAATTTCTCTAAAATATATTATAAACAGGTGGTTAAGTATTTACATGGGCATGGAGTTAAGTAGTTGCATAGACCTTTAATAAAATATAATATCTAACATGTGGTTAAGTAGTTGCATGCACATAGGGTTGAGTTGTTGCATGGATCTCCAACTAATTATAATATCTGAACTTCAAAATGTATTTACATGGGGAGATAGAAAACATTTACATGGTTGCACATCATACATTCTCATGCGATACAAGTTACATGGGACTACCCTTGCAACAAGTTTTACGAATCCAGAAATGTCATTTCTTTTACATGGACCGTCCTTCTCTTGTAACAAACTAGTCTTCCCCATGTAATAAACTCATATTCTAGTAGTGCTATTTGATCTAAGATGCATATAGTATCAATACATATATGAAGCAAGAAATCATCCAATTCGCTTCATGATCCGTGCGTGTTTGATCCGCACGAATAAAGCAGTGTGCACAAATATTAAAGTGAATTGCACGAATCATGAGGCGAATTAGACGATTCAGAACAGACATCAGACCAATCATGAGGTGTTGTTTGCTAGCAACAGAAAGAACATTGTTGTTGGTTAATGAAATATGAATTCTTGGGATCAAATTGCAAACAATGCAAAAGATAGGATTTAATCTGCAATAAGATTCTACTTTAGTTGACCATTAAAATAAGTTACTTAGATTATAGGTTCATATATCATGACATTATAAATTTGATACATTCTTGAATTCAGAGAGCACCTGGAAAACCATGCTTGCATGATGTAACAGCCTTAATAGTCGCCTTAGTTCTTGTAGTGTTAACCCTCCTTCCTTTGTGGGATGAAATAGCTGAGGAGATTGGTGTACGATTAGCCACAACTTTTTGAGATGTCTATTTTTTTTTTTTTTTTTCCATTTTTCTGTTTTTAATTCTCAATTTCCGAGTAATTTTTCATGAATAAAATTATTGGAGACGATATTTAGCACAACTGTATAGTAGGATTTTTGTTTTCTGTTGGTTTTCATATGCATTGAACAAAATTGAAAATTACAGAGAAATGCAATTCAGCTAACAGGGAAAGATTATTATTATTTTGTTGAATCGTTGCTGTTTATTAGAAACGTGGCCCATTAAAGAGCTTCATATTAATAGTGTTTTATTTAGTTCGCTGGAAAAGCCCAAGTACTGTTCCACTTTTCATTTTCATTTTATTTAGAAATTTCAACATCCCGAAGGCCCAAAGAATTGACTTTCAAAGCTCTCAGCAGATTTGACACAAGATCTGAAGTCTGCTCAAAATGAAAGATCATTTGAAACTATTAAAATTAGGGGTGCAAACGGATCGGATACGGATTGGATAGTGGTAAAACCATATCCGTATCCATTTTTATTTTTCGGATACGGATACGGATCGGATATCGGATATCCGTAGATATATACATAAATATTGTCATAATATATATTAAATTATATGGTATACATCTACTATTCGGATACAGATAATTCAAATGTAAAACCATATCCGTATCGGTATCTATACGGATATTCGGATATCAGATATCCGTATTTAATTTTCGAATACGGATCCGGATACAGTCGGATATTATCTGATCCGTTTGCACCCCTAATTAAAATGCACAATTTTGGATAATGCAAGATCCGGTTGTGTCAAATCCAAAACCCATTTGTAATCACAACCCGGTCGTCTCCCACACCTTATTATCCACCTTGAGGAATAATTTGAATTTACAAGAATAGGAAATATATTTTGCGCAACTTGTTAGAAATACTGACAAGTTTTTATTTTTTCATAAAAAATATTTGTAGTTTTGTCCTGTCTAGTGTCAGAACAGTTTGAAAAAGAGGGTAGAGACACACTGTACTATGCTTCTCACTGCATTTGCATTTGCAGCCAAAAGCTGATGCTCTGTGGCTGCCACTCTTATTCTATGAACTTCTGTTTGGCACCTCTTTGTTAAAGAAACTTCAAGAAAAATGCACTTGTCATGTAAATTTCAAGCACAGCATTCTCTTGTTTTTTTTTACTGTAAACTTTTTAAATTTCAATGTCGGTTTGCTAAATTGATCTGGAACCATATGTCCAATTTGGTGGGGCACCGACTTCTGTGGAATGCAAGAACAGTACAGCTAACATACATGAAGTCCAGGAGCAGGTGTCGGTCGCTCTCTAGGAAAACATGGAGTGCATTCTTTGTTGCAGCTTGCTGGTTCGTGTGGAAAGAGCGCAATCTCAAGATCTTTGAAGGAAAGCTCAGGGACCCAAGATGGGTGGCTGAGAGGGCCATACAGGAAGGGAGGATGTGGCTCAAATATTGTTGAGATTAGAGTTTAGAGGGTGTTAATATATAGTTGTAGTTGTAATATGATGTTTTTTTTCATTTCTGTACAACTGGTAGCCTCTATCAGTAATTCAAAAAAAAAAAAACTTTTTAAATTTCATTGTAATAAATCTTTTATATTAACTGACATTTTTTTTTCACCGAGCAACTTCGATGAAGGGATTTGCGGGTGATACAGCCAAGGCACACACCAAGATAAGTATGATTGCCGGCGAAGGCGTGAGCAACATCCGCACAGTGGTTAGTTTTGGCTGGTACAGTGTTATAAGTTCATAGAAATTATATGGATGATGAATTGTATATCTTGAATGCCCTACCATTAATTAAACTAACAAAATACAAGTAATTTAAAATGACCATAACACTCCAATTAATTCACTTCATACAAAATAACAATCATGTTACATATAAATGAAACGGTACAAGGAAAAGAAATATTCAACATGTAAATCCTCTGTCTATGTAGGTAAAAGGAGCAAGTAAACAGCTCGCTCTAAGTGAGTTCACATACGAAAATGAACACATATAATTATATAAAAATTAGACGAATTCATATTCGAATTGCTGCCTCTTGTGCTCCTCGACCATTCCCATTTGACTCATCAGCAACCAGAGATGAGTGAGCAATTCTCCACCCCTGCTCAGGGACTTGGCATGTTGGAATGTATCACAATGAATGGCGGCATATCCCAGCATCTCCATCCATGTCTCGCTAATTAAGTTCCATTTTATCTTTGGGTCGAGTTCCCCCAACTGCTGAGTAAGTCGACGGATGTCATTTAATTGCGAGTTGCCCAGTCCATCCTCCACGTCACATGCACCCACTTCGGTTATTATTTCATTGTGGAGCATTTCGCGTGCTTGCTTATCTTCGAGCTTTCCCTTACCCTTAAATATCTTCTTGAGCTCATCACATGTGGCCTCAAATCGTTTCATACCATATCCGAGCTGCATCATCGACTGCTGCTGGGTTAGGAGATAGACCATGTAATTGGATGTCTTCCAACCCACTTCACACTCGGTTTCAGGCCAGTTAGATTGGTTGGAAGTTTGTTCTCTATAATAACAAATGTCTGTGGCAACATGCCACAAAATAATTGACTCATCAAATTCCTTTTTCATGCTCCACCCCAGAGTCTGTAGTTGGCCGTGATGTTCCAATGCTTTGCTTCCCCTATATGATCTAGCCTTTAAAAGCACATTGTATATATGCATGTTTTGGGCTCTCCTTATTGCCTCGGTGAACATAAATTCCACCAATAAATACGGCAAGTGGATCGACCTGGTCTCACGCATGTTGTCCCATTTATGTTTTATTTTAATTAGTTTTTTCATGATCCATGTACGTGGGGTGTACCTGTCCCTTAGGCAGAGGCCAACTAGATTGAACTGCCCCATGTTTCTCGACCACCGACTTTTGCCCTTTTGGAAGGTAATTCCTTTCACCACTGAGGTTATAGCACGTGCAATACACTTTCTCCATCCCGTCTTTCTAAGAGACACAACTGTCCAGTCTGACAATACAAGAAGCAAGGTAGCAATGACTTCAAGGGCGAGGCCAGTACCGAACAGGATGTAGGTTATGGTAATATCTTTAGATGCATACTGTTGCATGTCGAGATGATGAAATAAGACGAGTGCTGCTATGATGGAGACCAGAGAGGAACAATGCAATACACGGCCTAAATTGCAGTGTTTGTGGATTGCCTTTGTATGGAGGATATCATATAGGAATGAGAGCTCTATGCTGATCAAATTAATTGCGTCCTTTGTGCTGCAGTCTGAGAAGCGATCCTGACTCTGCATTAACAGATTGGAGGAGAAATTTACATCTACCAAAAGGCGCTTGAAAGTATCGAACCAGACATAGCCTTCAAAAATGTACCACCTTTCCTTTTCGCTTTTGGTTAACTCAACTGCACAAAGTTCAAAAAGTATTTTCTTAATCATTTCTCTCTCAGTCACTAAAATCACCCTTTTTTTCTTTTGAAATCTATGTATAATTTAGGTTGGTCATTAAGGGAGTGGTGATTGTCATTTAACTTCTCTAATTTTTTTTTATTAAATTTAATATAATACTGAAAAATTGCAACATTTGAATAGACTGAAAAAAATTTGCATGATATTATTGACCGATTGAGCAACATAGTAAGTGATAAAGATATAAATTATTCATTTCGAGTACCTGGAAAAAGTACCTTATATACCGACATTTTTATTAATATCTAAAATAATTAAACAATTTCACAATCTATACTCTGACGCAGAAGAATTCGAAAAATACCCAAACCAAAAACAAAGTTTATGGTTTTAAGCCTTCTTTCGGAAACAAAGTTTCCGGTTCTATGTTTTTTCTTTTATTAGAAAATAGCAAATCCGGAAACTATGGTCCGGTTGTATGTTTTTAAAAAAAAAAAAACATAAAATGTTATAATTTTTTTATTTTTTTATTGAAATATTAGAAATATTTTATATATTTCTTTAAAAATAGATGGAATAATATATAATTTGATTTATTCGAAAGACTACGACAAATAACACAGATCAACATTTTTCAGGCCGGATTTTTCGCGGCTGTAAGAAAAATTAAAATATTTCTTTCTGTGTTATTGGAAAAAAATAAAAATATTTTGAATCTGAGTTATTGATTCCGGTTCAAAATTCGCTTTTAGGTAAATACATAAAATATTGTGGTCCTTCTATTTTTGAAAAAAACTAAAAAATTTAAGTTATTTAATATTTCTGTCAGAGAACAGCGTATAAGTCAGAGATGTCATCATTATTTAAGTTTTTGGTTTTTCAAAAATAGAACGATCACAATATTTTCTATATTCACATAGAAGTGACTTTTGAACGAAGATCAATCACTCAGATTCAAACCATTTTTATTTTTTTCCAATAACACACAAAGAAATATTTTAATTTTTCTTACAGCCGTGAAAAATCCGGCCTGAAAAATGTTTATCCGAGTTATTTGTTGCAGTCTTTCTAATAAATCAAATTATATAGTATTCCATCTATTTTCAAAGAAATATATGAAATATTTCTAATATTTCAATACAAAAAATAAATAAATTATAACATTTTTTGTTTTAAAAAAAAAAAAAACCATATAACCGGGAACATAGTTTCCGGATTTGGTTTTTTTTTAATAAAAAATAGGGGGAATTTCATGTATATCCCTCAAAAGAAGTTTCAATATTATGTATTTATCCCTCTAAAATCAATAATTACATATTTATCCTTAAAAATTATAAAAAATCACATATTTATCCAATCCATTATATTTAAAATTAATTTTCTATGTATTCCTATTTGACCCTTCTTTTATTTTCTCTTCTAAAGCCACTGTTAGAAAACAATATTAAATCGTACCAGTACCAATATTGAACAGTATCGTACCAGTACCAACACTGAATCGTACCAGTACCAAAACTAAACCGTACTAGTACCAGCACAGAACTGTACCAACACCAGTACTGAACCGTACCGTACCAGTACCATTGCTGAACTGTACAGTACCAGTCATTGCAGTACCAGTACCATTGGAGAGAAGAGGCGGGATGTTTTGGCGCTCTTAAGACTCAACAAATTAAAGGGAGAGAGGAAGAAAGGGTATAGTGGTCATTACATAAATTTTAATGTTTAAAAAATATTATTTAATTATTTTTGGAGATATTTGATATATAATAGAGTTAGATTGGATAAATATGTGAGTTTTTATAATTTTTAAGGATAAATATGTAATTATTGATTTTAGAGGGATAAATATGTAATATTGAAACTTTTGAGGGATATACATGAAATTCCCCCTAAAAAATAAAAACATAGAACCGAAAATTTTGTTTCCGGTTTGGGCATTTTTCAAATTCTTCTGCGTTAGGGTTTAGATTGTGAAATTGTTTAATTATTTTGGATATTAATGAAAATTTCGGCCTTATATAATATATATATAAATTCTTGCCAAACTATATTCAGTTCAATAATTTAGATTTCTGATCAGATCACACTTTATTTGCTTTTATATTATATTGTACTGTTTGAAAATGTCAGAAATAATATTTATATTAAAATTTAGAACCTTGTAATTAAATTTGAAAACTATTTACACAGACCATTAAGAAATATATATTATGCTCAAATTCCCAAACAAATTATAAATTTGAATAGTTAAATAAAATGTTAAGGTGCTAAAATAAGATTTTGCTGGTGTTAATATAGTTAACCGGAAGTTGGATGAAGGTAAGGATATATGTACCTTCAGATTTAATTGCTGGGACGGCGACTTGTTCCGAGGTACTTTTAGCCTTGTAAATGTCGAGATTTTCCTCAATTTCCCATTTGCTTTGTCTTGTGCTGTTCCTTTTGCTCTCAAGGAAATCGTAAACTGGATAATGTTAAAAAAATATTTTATTAATCATTTCTCTCCCACGCAACAAGCGCTACCTTTCATAGTAGATTTAGACTGATTCTTCTTTAATACTTTTGTTACAAAAGAAAACATAGTAGAACTTCCCATTTTTATAGTTGAACAACAAATAGTAAATAAACAAACCAAACTGACATCTCTAACTTATACGCTGTTCTCTGACAAAAATATTAAATAACTTAAAAGTTTTTTCTTTTCTTTTTCAAAAATAGAAGGATCACAATATTACAAAAATAGAAGGATCACAATATTATCTATATTTACCTAGAAGTGACTTTTTAACCGGGATCAATAACTCAGATTCAAAAACATTTTTATTTTTTTCCAATAACACACAAAGAAATATTTTAATTTATCTTACAGCCGCGAAAAATCCGGCCAGAAAAATGTTAATCCGAGTTATTTGTTGCAGTCTTTCTAATAAATCAAATTATATAGTATTCCATCTATTTTCAAAGAAATATCTAAAATATTTCTAATATTTCAATACAAAACAATTATAACATTTTCTGTTTTTTTTTTAAAACATAGAACTGGAAACTTTGTTTCCTGTTTGAGCATTTTTCGAATTGTTTAATTATTTTGGATATTAATAAAAGTTTCGGATCATGTTGAATATTAATAAATAGTAAAAAATTTCAAAAAAAAATGTAAAATTTGATCTCCAAGCACATTTTAATATATCTATCATGTTGAACGGTTCGGATAGACTATATATGTAGACTTTGAAATTACAAAATTGACCTATAAAAAAACAATGTCAAGATGTGTCAAAAAAAGATGTAATTGGATCCCTCCTCATATATATATATATAGGGATGGGCTATGGTGAGCTATAGAGTAAAACAAGTTTTTACTCCACGCCTCATTATTTTCATTTTGAAAATTCAAACAACCGATCCGAACCGTTCAACATGATCTCCATATTGAAATGTGCTTGGAGACCAAATTTTACATTTTTTGGAATTTTTTTACTATTTATTAAGCCACTTTGAAAATCGCTGATCCATTGGTCCAGAATTTTTTACTGTTTTGCTACTGTTCACCCGGATCAGCGATTTTCAAAGTGGCTTAATAAATAGTAAAAAAATTCCAAAAAATGTAAAATTTGGTCTCCAAGCACATTTCAATATGGAGAACAACTTGAACGGTTCGGATCGGTTGTTTGGATTTTCAAGATGGAAATATGACGTGAAGTACAAACTCGTTTTACTCCATAGCTCACCATATATATAAATGTATAAATTCTTGCCAAGATCTATTCAGTTCAATAATTTCGATTTCAGATCAGATCACACTTTATTTGCTTTTATATTATATTGTACTGTTTGAAAAAGTCAGAAATAATACTTATATTAAAATTTAGAACCTTGTAAATTTGAAAACTATTTACACAGACCATTAAGAAATATATATTATCCCCAAATTCCCAAACAAATTACAAATTTGAATAGTTAAATAAAATTTGAAGTACTCTTGGCAAGAAATAAGATTTTGCTGGTGTTAATATAGTTAACCGGAAGTTGGATGAAGGAAGAGATATATGTGCGTACCTGCACTGTCGAGATTTTCCTCAATTTCCTCAATTTTAGAGTTCCTTATGCTGTCAGAGATAACTTTACCTGGATAATGTTAAAAAAATATTTTATTAATCATTTCTCTCCCACGCGACAAGCGCTACCTTTCATAGTAGATTTAGACTGATTCTTCTTTAATACTTTTGTTACAAAAGAAAACATAGTAGAACTTCCCATTTTTATGGTTGAACAACAAATAGTAAATAAACAAACCAAACTTACTGAAACAAACTGTAATAAAAGATATCATATATGTTTACTGTAATAAAGATATAAATTTTTCATTTCGAGTCCCTGGAAGAGGTACCTTATTATTGAAATTTTTTCTTGTTAGGCTCGATAATCTTGCCTGATTTTATTCCGTCAAGAATTTGGATTTGTGAAAATCATAATTTTTTTGGTTTTATTTTATATTATACTGTTTGAAACTGTCAAGACAATATATACATAATTTTAAACTTAGAACCTTGTAAATTTGGAAATTATATATACAGACCACTAAGCATTAAAATTTCCTTAAATGCCCAAACTAATCATATATTGAATAGTTAAATAAAATCTTAAGGTACTCTTAGCAAGAAATAATAACATAGTTACCCCGAAGTTAATTGAAGGCATGAAAATATGTACCTCTCTTAGTGTCATTTTCTGGGATGATTTCAGACATAATTTTGTTTTTCATATTTTCCCTGCTACCTGAGCGGAGAGCAAGTGTCCTCTCGACAAATTTGATCATCCCCGCGATGCACACTAAAATTGTTGGTATCCACAGCACCGGATTTGGTGGTGATTGCCAAAATGCATAAACTGCAGCTACAACCTGAATAACTAGCCCCAACGGTTGACGCCACCAAAGCTCGTTATCGTCGATTGCGTATGATGTCATGTTATCGGGACCTCCGAGGTGGAGCAAGAGGAACGGGGCCCACAAGACGGTGAGGTCGCCTGGTATGGTTCCACTGTCACCAATTTCTTCAGGATCTATCTGATTGCAGATGTTACCCAGTGCTAATGTGGGAACCAACTCAGCAGTCAGGTAAAACAGCCAGATCATCAGCGCGAGCACCTTGTTTCTGCTGCGTTTGCGCATTGGTGCAAAGAAGAAGAGACCTATTTGTATGCTGAGGCTGGTAAGGACGAGAATCCTTACTCCTTCTATGTTCCATCGGTTTTGCCATTTCTCAAGGGTATTATCCATTCTCTGCCTCTCTCTCTCTCTCTCTCTTTCTTTAATGACCTTGCCAGATGCTGCCACTCTCTTTCTCTCTTGAAATCGTGGCAGCAGCTGCTGAGTGACTCTCTCTCTCTTTCTCCCTCCCCTTGTCTTCTCCCTTTTTTTGGTTTCTTGTTTTGAGATGCCTGGCTAGATCCAAGCCTTGCTCAACAAATTAAAAATGACTGTTGCTCCCCCACGATTCCCCCACGATTAGGTAAAAATATTGAGCTTCACAACTGATTCAACGTGTGATATTATTTTTCAATATTATTTGTCACATGACATGTTTGTTTCAGTTGACTAAATGGAGGTTTATCCCTCCAATGCATGGATCCAGCTTCTATGTAACGGCCAAATTTAATGGAAGCGATTTTAATAATGGAATATTAAATTGTTTATCAAAATATACAAGGAAAGCCTGATTTTGAATTACAAATAATATATATATATCTTTCAGAACCACTAATAAGAAGAATAGATACATAAATAAATAATGTACGAAAACGAAGCAATATTCACTACAGCAAAAAAGGGTATCTGCGACCAGTATCAGTGACTGGTGTTTTCGCGGGTCCCTGAAACCTATTTCCTTAAAAAAAGAAAAATTACAAAAATCATTGGCGACCAATTGGTTCAGCGACCGGCTTCAACACCGGTCGCTGAAAGTTCGGGGGTAAAAATAAAACGTGCCAGATCCCTCTCTTCTCCGCGCCACCCCTCTCTTCTCCTCCGACCCCTCTCTTTTCCACGCCACCCTCAGATCCCTTTCTTTTGCTAAGAAATTTCTCTCGTCTGGCGCCACTTTCTCCTCCCATGCAGCACCTCAATCCCTCCCCACGCAGCGCCTCAAATTCTCCGCGACACTCCTCTATTCTCTCGATCCGCGACGCTCCTCTCTTCTCTTAATCAGCCAAGCGAAGCCTAGATAGCAAATAACAACTGGTATTTCTCTTCCCTCTTCTCTGATTTTGCGCTATTTAATTCAATAGCGAATTTGTGTTTTTTTACTGAATAATAATTTCACATGTTCGAACTTCAGTTGCAATTAGGTTTGTTTGGAACTTTAGTAGCAATTTAGCAAGCCCACTCGTTAATCAACTCTATGTGATATTTTGGTGTTGGAATTGTTGATTTGCGTATACTTTATGTCACAATTTGTTGCTGAAATTTGACCCCGATTTGATTTTTCTGTTGAAGTAGATCCAATTTGTTGTTTTACGACTACTATTAAAAAAAATTGACGTCTATTGCTTGATAATATCATTTTGTTATATAGTAATTTTTGTATTGCAAATAATCTGAGCCACCAGAGTTGGTTACACTGATAAATATTGTCATGGAATTTGAAGTTTAGATAATCTGAGCCACCAGAGTTGGTTACACTGATAAAGATCCCCCTCTATGAAATTGAAATTGCAATTGTTGGAAGGGAGGAGCTTTTTTGTAATTTCAGAACATCACACATGTCTGACATTTTAGTTGAATTTGTTCTAATATATATATATTTTTTCAATTATCTTATTGAATTGTAAGTGTTAACTCTACTTGTTTTAGGTGAGTAGAGAGGATGTAGAGTTTATAAACTCAGAAAAATCAATTATTTCTGAACCAGAAGGACATGGACCTGGACTGGAAGAAGTTAATTCAATTACACAGCCAAAGAGATCTTGTAAGTCTCTATAAAAATGGCTAAAGATTCTTGTATCATACTTGAATCCATACCTGTTCTTCTAGTTTTCACAGCAGAAGAAAAAAAAATTGCACCCTCGATTGGAGAAAATCATTTGTTATATTTTAGGAAAAGGTTTACATGTTATTTTTTTCACCATGTTCAATATTGAGGAAAGATGAGAGACACAGTAAAAGAACGGAGAGAGGGGCAGGGGCGTAAGGCAATTAATTTGTCAACTTTGGTTATGCAACTTATTAAGCTATGCTGTTCTAGGAAGAGATGCCTAGTTGAGCAAATGGTCAACAATTATAACAATTACTTAAGTCTACTTCTATATTAAAGTATACTTTTCAAATATCAGGTTATACGAAATAAACAGCTAGCAAAGACAACAAAGATGAACACAAATTGGTACTAATGTGCCTTGTTAAATCCAGCCAAAAGAAATAGAGCATAACACGTAGTGGGGCCGTTGTTATTGCTGCGCTGATGTGGGTACATATATGGAAAGACTAGAATATTTCTATAGATCGCTACATTCAAAAAAATGTGGAAAGATGGAAGGGATATTGGATGACAAAGTTACGGTTTTATTTTTGCAAAAATATATATAGTAGTAATTAGAGAAAAAAATATAAATATGCCGTGAAAGGCTAGAAATGCACAGAGCAGGCACGAGCGAACCACAAATTACCAATTCAAAGCTTCCAACTACTCATTTGTCTTTTATCCATTAGTCAAACTCAATGGCAGATCTCGACCGAGGTCTCCTGCATTTGTTTAATTCTTTTGATTTAGTCGAGTTCAGATCGCACCCAGCTGCTCATGATGTGTACTTAACAATAATATAGAAAATGATTAACTAATTATCAGAGTTGTTGGATGCGGAAATAATCTTATACCCTTTTTACGAATAAAGCCACAAAGTTTTAAAATTCTCTTTGAACCATTGACTTTGTCACCTGTAGGTCCCACAAATGTGCTGCCCCTATTTGAAAACTATAAAAAATAATCCACACATGTATCATGCATGGTGCTTTTAGATGGTAAACGTCGCTTTCACACATGTAAAAATACTTCATTACTTTTGAATTATTTTCAGAAATATATTGCTTACGAACTAAAAAATTATAATATATCGGTTGTCAGAATTCCCCGTAATGGGGGTAATATACAATTTTGGACAGATAACTAAGGATTAGGATGGTTGAGCTATACATATCCAAATATACACCTTTGTTGAATACCTTGAAATAAGTTTAAAAGAGGTTCTACAAGCAGGTCTAATACAAAATTGTTTTAGAGGCAACTTCTCGGAAGAGGCAACAACATAAATGACAAAGTTTGAAAGACAGATTGCTGCAAGTCCGGTGCAATTATCAAATGCTGAAGTGGAATAATTTGGTTATGGACATCAACAGAGAACTTCACAGTCAGGTCGGCCTATCAAGCATTCATGGATAGCCCAAGAATAGAGAATACAATAAGAATTAAAAGTGCCTCCAAGATTAAAAGTGGTTGATATCCTTCAATAAAATTCTTACAGTGGATTACTTAAATAGATGCATCATGTGCAAGATGCAATCTGAATCAGTATTTCACTTATTCAATGAGTGCATACAGACCAAGCTTCTCTACAGATTGATAGAAATCAAGATGAAGGTCAAACTACTGGGAGGTTTATCAAATGAAGATGAAGACACCATAACAAATTTGAAGGAACTCAAGTTTAGCAAGAAGGAGAGATCAGTCTTACTAATCACACAATTTATCATTTGGAGAGAGAGATGTGCCAGAACTTTTAGAGAGGAAATGTGTAACTTGATGCAATTGGCGGAACAGGTGGAGATGCAATGGAAATATAGTTCAACAACAACAATCACAAATAATTACAGATTAATCTGTTGTTTTTATATTGCTATTTTTTTTCTTTTATTTACTTTCCATATTTTATTTATGCTCAAATGTTTTGAGCAGAATTGTTTTCTTATTTTCATTACATTTTTGTTGTAACTACAAAATGATTAATGAAAAAAGGGCTAGCCCTGTTTTTTTTGTCAAAAAAAACTTGCTAGATGTAAGAATAATTTTCACCTTTTTCAGTTATTAAGGTGCGTCTTATATCTTTTGTTTTAATAAAAATATCTTATGGCTCTCCTTGAAAAGAGCACATTTAATAAATTTCGGACTCGATCTCAAAAAGTTTGAAAACTATGCATGCATGTATTATCACGCAAGATGTTTTCAAATAAAACGTCCTTTCACGTTAAATCAAAACAAATCAAACATTATTTTTATTTGGGGTCATGTTTAATTTCATACTGAGAGTTTGTTAAGTTGGGGAAGATATAATCGGTTCGGTTGAGTTTGTTTTTATAAAAATGTCCTTTCAAAATTTACTTGGTATAATCGTTTTAATAAAAAATTAAATAAAACACATAAAAACATTATTTCTCTTTTGGTAGGAATTATTCTGAGGTTTATCACCATTTTTGATACATTATAAAAAATTATAACTATAAAATATGTATAAAGAGGAGGGATCCGATTACACCACTTTTGAGTTACCACAAAGTTACCTTTCTCATTTTTTACATTTTCAAAGTCTAAATCGTCGATACAAACCGTTCAACATGATTATCTAAATAAAATTTTCTTTCAAATCAAATTTTACATTTTTTTGAATTTGTTTACTATTTATTAAGTATTTTACAAAAATTAGTCAAATTCAGACCATTGAATTTTGTACCCATCTTAATAAATAGTAAAAAAATTCAAAAAAATATAAAATTTGATCTACAATCAAATTTTATTTAGATAATCATGTTGAACGGTTTGGATCAATGATTTGGACTTTGAAAATGTAGAAAATGAGGAGGGTAACTTTATGCTAACTCAAAAGTGGTGTAATCCGATCCCTCCTCATGTATAAAAGTATGAACTTCCTTTTCTTTTTTTCTTTACTGACTCTTTTTTATCCATTTTTTCTTTTGAAACTCTTTAACTCCTTAAATATAGTAATTAAATGAAAAATATGAGAGTTGAGCTTGACAGCTCCACTCATATTCAATTCATTTAATTATTTTATTTAAAGCAATTAAAGGGCAAATAAAAAAAATGGAAATTACTAAAACAATGGAATATAGAGCCTAGTAAGGTTGAGCTTGACAGCTCCCTACTAGATACTCTTTGATGAGGGCCTATGTTACAAATAGAGAAATTAATCTCTTTATATGTGTACATTAAGTTGTGCAATAAAAAGAAATTAATGGACCTATGTGTAAATAGTGAGAAAACAGAGAAATAGAGTGTGAATAAGTATATATGCATGTCATATTGCTTATACCTTTATTTCCATGAAGTTTTCAATGATTTGTCCTTCAAAATAATGAAAATAACACTTCAACATGATTTTAAATAAAATCAGGGGTTTCCTTGTATAAATCCAAGTTTTGACAGAACCTTGATGTTTATTAAACTTAATCAGATGCTTTCTATTTGATGCTTGATGCTCTTTTTCCTTTTCTGGTACCTAAACAGTGGCTGTCAAGCCACTAAAATTTGTTTTAAAACCCAACCAGTCAGCATGTTATGTTGTAATGACTTTCATTCAGTCCCTGGTATATGACCAAGCAAGGACTCAGCAGTATAACCTGCACCAAGTGTCACTGGTACAGTGGTATACCCTAAAAACCATCAAAATAACCCCTGTCAGCAAATGGACCATTACAGATTATTCCAGGGACCAAAGTGCAAAACGAACGCCACAGTCAATTAAAGGACTCCAAAACACACAAAATGGACATAAATTTCACATTATTTAAATTTTTATTCAATTCATTATGAATTTTTGAAGTTCAGCTTTTAAAATGGAAAATCTGCTAAATAAACTGGTAAAATTACCATTGATACCTCTATACACATTTGGTAGCTTAAAGATAAAAATAAAGTTCTAAAAAATTACAGAATTTGACACACATGTAGTTTGAATACTTATTCATGTATTTGTTACAGCAAAGTTTGGGTTTATTCATAAAATAAAAAGAAATCAAGTATTTAGTATAATAAATTCCATGAACTCCATAAGCTATATGCTACATTTGATCCCCAATCGAAACTCACGCCAAAGTTATGTCCTTGTGAGCTCCAGTGCATCTCTAAAACCTCAACCAGAAACCTTATAACTAGTAGAGCAGTTATGACCCGAAGCAATCTCTGAATCAATACAAAATCGAGAAGTCCAAATGCCAAACTCGGTTGGTGCTCAATTAAATCCAAAATTGGCACTTCTGTCCACCTCTGGACCATAAGCTGATGAGGATTGACACCCCAATTGAAAGAAATCCCGGCCAAACATGAAGAATCAAGCAAAAATCTAAATTGGTACCGAGAACCCAAACTCAGCTGTGAACCGTCGCCTCCGGTGATCACTGACTGTCGACAGTGAGCCCAATGGTCTCCTGACGTTGAGACGATGACAGCCACGCTCTCCTCCGACCTGGCCGTGACCGGAACCCCGCCGGAACCAGAACCCTAGGCTCGGGCTTCATACCCCAGTTCATATCAAAACCAACACGAATCCCAAAGCAACACTTGATGGTTGATCCGAGTGTTGAATAAAGGAGTTCAATGAAAAGCGCAGATCTTGATATAATAGCCGATCTGAAGGTCCATATTCAAACCCAAATGTGAGGAGGCTTATGATAAAAACCCCCAAACAAATCTCAAAACCTGAGGTTTATAATCCGGAGCTCAGCACAGATCTTAAGGCCCAAACACACAAATCTCAAAGCAAACCCCATTCTTAAAGCCCGAAATTTAAATCAAGAGACAAATGCCAATCTCAAAGCCCAAAACACACATCCTGAAGGCTCAAAACACGGATCTCAAAGCCTAGCCACCACTCTTGACACTAGAGAAGGAAATTTGTCACGGCGTGATCAGTCACGTCACGTAACGTCACGTTACGTCACGTCACGTGTGTCGATTACGTGACGTGACTCACGTGTTGCGTGACGTGACTGTATTTAACAAAAATTATACGTCACGTCACGTCACGTAAACAAATCACGTCACGTGATCACGTCACGTCACGTCACGTTATAAAACACATTACGTGATCACGTACTGTTATATTTTGTCAGTTCCAGCATGTTTTGAGGACAAACTCTAGTAGTCCATATTCCTATTAGCACTATTAGGCTATGTTTCTGTAGTATATTCATAGTATATTCAGACTTTTCTTTTGTGGCTGTTTGTAAAAACTATGTTTCTTAATGAAATGGGCTTAAATATCTTTTATCCAAAAAATTTGGCAATTTTTAGAATATTATTTACTAGTTAATTTTTGCAACATTATTTACTTATTTTACAAATTTTATAATTTTCATATTTTTTTGATATATTTTTTCTGAATTTTCAACAATTTAAATTAAAATATAAAAAAAGTTCAATGTGACTAATTTATGTCACGTCATATCACGTCACGTGACCATTCGCGTGACGTGATCATCTGTCACTATTTTGATCACGTCACGTCACGTCACGTGAAAAAAAAACACTGATCACGTCACGTCACGTCACGTGAAAAAAAAACACTGATCACGTCACGTCACGTCACGTGACCAAATCACGGCGTGTTTGTCACGTCACGTCACGACGTGTCACGTATTTCCTTCTCTACTTGACACCCAAAAACAAGTGAATAAAAACTCATTTACAGATAAACCCTTTCGGTTGTTAAAACTTGCAGCGCGGCCCCCAGAAATTTACAAATAAGTCCTTGATACTCCAAAACTCTCTCATATAAGCCCTTAGAAGCCCAAATTCCAATTTAAACCCTGTCAAAACCCAAATTATAACTACCAGCCCCTCATACTTTACAAATAGGTCCCTGTAAAGTTGAAAACTTCACAAATAAATTCTTTTTTGCCATAACTTCTTCATTTCAAGTCCAAATTGATTCAAACCACCTCCAAATGAACTCAAATTAAATCCTCTATATTTCTAAACCAAAATTAAACATATCCAAGAATCAAACATCCTATGAAATGACCAAAATACCCCTTTCTTTAAATTTAAACAATTTTCTTCATAAATGAATTACAGATAAAGCACATGTACATATTTTCAAATATAAAACATATTTTAAACAAATAAATAAGCATAATTGATGTATTTTGGATGATATAAATTGCATATTTATGCATACATTATGAACACACACATTCACATATGTCCAAAACAACGAGAACCAACCAACCAAGTCCAAAAATCTGTACATGAGCCCCTTTTTAGCCTCATTACTCAGTTTACAAAAAGTAGGTACAAATCCGGGAATGAACGAGGTATTCAGTTTGACTTGGAAGGGTCATCTGATGTAATTAACGGCAGGAGCTTGCACCCGCTGGAAATTAAACGTCCCTACAATCAATAAACTCTCTCGATGGACTAATCATGAACAATAGGCCCATCGAGGATGAACCAGAAGGAATAGCAGGGAGAAATGAATGCTTCAAAATTCGATGCCCTCTCCATATCTTGAAAACAAAGAGCATTGAACCCTGAAGCATTGTACATATACATACCTTCTTTTTCATAAAAAGTGCAACTTTGTGCGCCCTACACTCATTTCTTTTGTTTGCTCCCGGTGTTAGTTGGACCGTGCAATGGTCTTAACATGGTGCATGGAGCTCCGATAGTGCGTGAAATGAAGGGGTCAGAGGAGCCTGATTTAAATGCAGCGCCCTTCATCTGTACTTGTGCGGTCTCGGCATACTATGTTATATCGCCATACCGTGTCCATCTATCATGTAGGCTTAGCCAAAATGAGTTTGAGTCGCTGACTTGTGGGTCCTTGCTGCTAGGCTTTGCTATGCGGCTCCAAGTTACACCCAGAGTAACATAAGGGGTGGTTTGGCTAGGTGTTACCATGAATTTGTACCCAGCATATCATTCAGCAATTGTTTCATTTATAGGAAATTAATTCCTTTGTAATTTTGACCATATTGCACATCAAAATTCATGGTTTTTCATGGATTACCAAGAATTTTAATATGTCATATTCAATTTATCTTGGAAAGTCTAAGCATTATTTGACATTTTCCAAGCATATTTAATTGTCCCAAAATTGCTAATTTCTCATGTTGAATCTAAATAGCAACTTTTTAGGGTCAAACAACGAAAAATCACTATTTTTTCTTCTGAAAAATGGCGAAAAGCGAATAAAAAGTACCCATTTTCCCGATTTATTTACTGTAAATCTATTTTTAGATCTTTTTGGCAGGCTTTTAAGAAAGTTGCATATTTTGGGCAAAAATAGAGCAAAAGTGTCATATTTAGGCGATTTCTGAATAAAGCATCAAAATGGGACATTACATGGAGAATACAACACCTCACAAGAAGTTCACAATATGCGAAATGGTGAAAAAATACAAGAAAATGATCTCCACATACCAATAGGTGTTAAGTCCTTGCATCATTGTGTGAGAAGGATAATGCATATAAGTACTCCAAGCACTTTGGCTCACGAGGCTTGGCAGCAGTTCAAATACTAGAGTTAGATCCCTATTGGCTCCCTTGGCCGGATAATGTAAATTGTATATTTAAACAACATTAGAAAGCATTTAGATTAATAATATAATTGCGTACCTAAAATACTTTAGTCTTGGTAGCCTAAAAGCCGATCGCAAAATCGAAAAACCTTTCAAACCGCATAAGCAAACACCCAGCACGCCCTGTGGGTAGTGACAGTGCCGCATGTGACATAAAGAGACGTCGAAATTTTGTACTAACATGATTAAGAAAGACAAAAACCTGAACCCTAAATGTTTTCTATCTACTGTTTAACCTTTATCTTGATTGCAATTATCACCAGTACCTCAAAACTTTAAAAAACCTAATAACCAAGACTAGTAAAAATTGTATAAAATCTAATACACTATTTATGTAGATCGACACCCCAATCATACTACATGGTAGAATCATGCGCTTGTGATATGAACGTAAGTAGAAATTAGGGTTTATAAATCTTTAAAAGTAGTAGTACCATTTTGGTCCATCAAATAATCGTCAATGAAAGTAATAAACGATTTATGGCCGTCAATACCTAGAGAAGGAAAAGGACCACATATATCAGTGTGAATAATTTCTAATGGTCTACCACTTCGAGCGGCTCCTTTCTTATTTCCCTTAATAAATTTTTCTTTAACACATTATATACAGTTATCAAAATCAAAAAAATGTAATGTCGAGATAATTTCATTTCTAATGAGATGTTGCATTCTATCTCATGAAATATGGCCCAACCTGCGATGCCATAATTCAGAAGAATTCTCAACATCAAGATTTCTCTTTACTCCACGTTTATGATTAACACTAGATACATTCATAGATAACATAGATTCACAAAAGGAAGAATCCAAACATAATTTATATAGATTATCACATAAAAATCCATAACCAACAAATTTAGAGTTTTGATATAGTCTCCTCTCATTATTTCCAAATTGAAACATAAAACCACACACATCAAGTCCAGAAACAAAAATTAAATTCCTAATCACACTAGGAATATATACTACATCATGCAAATCAAGAATAAAGTCACTCTTCAAAACTAAACGAAGAGTTTCAACAGCCTCGACTTCAGCCTCTAATCCATTAGCAACTTTAAGTTTCCTTTCTCCCTTTGAAGCATCTTCATGGAATGGAATCCCTGCAATGAGTTCATAATGTGCACAAAGGCACCAGAGTCAACCCGCCACGTATTTAAGGGAATATCAACTAAAAATGTTTCACAAATAATGAAATTTAAATCTTTACCCTTTTTAGTGAGCCAGTCTTTAAATTTCACATAGGCCATCCTCATGTGTCCACACTTCTTACAGTGGTGACACTTTGGAGCATGCACAAGTTTTGTACTAGATATACTACCTTGTTAATACCGGTAGCTATATCCACATTATTTTCACCTTTACCATTGTCCTTACTTTTCTTCAGTTTTGGACTTTGAACAGGAATATGTGCATAGTCAGGTTTCTCAGCCTTAATCATTTCTTCTTCTTCAACACACATGGCAATTAATTAGCTCATTTTTCACTTTTCTTTCTGCGTATTATAATTGATCTTGAAAGGACCAAATTGTGTAGGAAGAAGTCATAATAAAATAAACTAAAAAACCTTTAGAAATTGCCATATCCATGCCATTTAACTTTGCGGCCATATCATTCATCGTCATGATATGTTCACATACACTGCTTGTCCCGTTATACTTGGTAGTGAACATTTTCATT
Source organism: Carex kokanica (assembly GCA_025461125.1). Taxonomy (NCBI): domain Eukaryota; kingdom Viridiplantae; phylum Streptophyta; class Magnoliopsida; order Poales; family Cyperaceae; genus Carex; species Carex kokanica. The sequence continues at coordinate 79,866 of JAJGRX010001449.1, forward strand.
ATGAGAGCACTTGCATTAGCCTTAGAAGAACTTTTAAACTGCTCTTCAATAGATGCCAAATATTGTTTAGCAGTGAAAATATTATTTGCATCATCCTTCTCAGGAATGCCTCCTCTTATAGCAGATGTAATAGTACTTTTCATAATCATGAGAGATATGAAGTTTGACCGTTCCCATTTTGCAAAATTAATCTTTTCATGATCAATATTTGTAGCTATAATAGTAGGTTTGTCCATTCGTAATGCCTGATCCATTTCCAGAACACCAAGAGAAATATCAATTTGCTCTTTCCAAGTGGAAAAATTAGTTCCGTTCAATGGTGCTATTCCAGAGATTTGAGCATGAACATTGTTCAATGCTGCATTAGATTTAGAAAAAAATGAAATGCTTACTATTATCAACTATAAATCCACAAATAACATAATAACATTAAATCATCTGTATATAGAGGGACTAATGATAGGGCTGAAATAAGCACTATTTTTCCTTATCACTTAACCTTATTGCCAAATATCGAGTTACAAATGTCCAATTTAGGTAGAATCACATAACTTTTGCCATTTTACTTGATTATGTAAGATTGCAAGTTTTTCTAGTATTTTTAGAGCTAAAACAGGTATAAAATGAAGCATTCTGAACATACTGGTACCAGCATGCGGTTGACCCTTCATCCGCATGCAACCAGAGGCAGCCAAACCACACACATGAGCATCAGAATATGCAGTAAAGGAATTCCATGTGGTTGAAATGCTCAACAGCATGCAACCTAGGCAACTGCATAAGATAACTGACAGAATAGCAGTTACAACATTAAACTTGGCAGCCAAGCTCCTTTAGAATAGAATATATAATATAAAACGTGTAAGCTCTACTAGAAGAAGAGAGGTACAAGACGTAAAGAAAGTGTGTAGGAGATAAAGAGATCCTCTAGGTGTATTCCTCCTATTTCCTCTTTCTCTTACTGCTTTAATTATGTCTTTTGTTTCTTGTATTGGTAAACTCGCCATGAGCGGCTAAACAACACCTTTCTAGGGTGAAGGCATGCAATAATGAATTCTTATGAGTTTAATCTAGAGGTTTATTTATATTTATCATTTGCGTTTGATCTAAATTCTTTCTATATTTTATTCTTTGTATTACTACTTAATTCGGTGCGTGCTAACCCCGTTCGTATGGTGATAGCTACACCATAATGTTTAGGCGTATATGGTTGACCGGTTAGGAATATGGTACAATTATCCAAGTTATAATAAGAGAAATGGATGTACCTGTTGATCCCTGTGGTCTGATCTCAGTTAGAAACCTATTAGAATATAGATCTGTAGACGAATGTCGCAATCTATAGACTAATAGGTGGGTAATCTCGGTTATTTAAACTACGGAAGGCAAAAATAAATGACGTAACTGTGAACTTAAATCCTTCTAGTCTTGGTAATGGAGACTTATCATTGATCTTTATGCGATTGATTAGAGTAAGGTTAGGGTATGATCCCCTTACCAGTCCTTCTCAGTTAGGGTGTGATGAAACCAAAATATATAGTGAAAATTCATATCTTTTTTTCTGAAAAATGGCGAAAAGTGAATGAAAAGTAGCCATTTTCCCGATTTATTTCCCACAAACGTGTTTTTAGGTATTTTTGGTAGGTTTTTGAGAAAGTTGTGTATTTAGGCCAAAAACAGAGCAAAAGTGTCGAATTTAGACGATTTCTGGAGATAGCACCAAAATAGGGCATCACATGGAGCATGCAACACCTCACACGAAGTGCACAACATGCGAAATGGCAAAATTATAGCAAAATCCGCTAAGTCAGGAAGCCATGTAGGTTTCCCTATGCCGCATGCGGCATGGACTTAATGTCGCACAATCCGTGAACTCAATCCGTGAACTCAATCCGTGGACTATTTTGATTTTGATCAAATCTCCACCATTGATGCTATTTTCGGCATAATTCTTCTAGATGGACGCAATAGTTTCAGCGGCAAGCTTTCATAGCTATTTTTGGTTTCATCTAAGCAAATTTGAAGTGCACTCCAAGATTGCTCTACCTCCATTACTTCCACTACTCTCCCCCTCATTTAAGAAGGCTATAAATACCCCTCTTGTAATAGGATCTACTGTGCGTGTTTAATTGTGTTAAATCCATAGAATCAAGATTAGCAATTCTCATTGCTATATTAGGTTAGAGAGTACTTAGAGAGAGAAGGGTAGCCATCAGAAGTCAAGTAGGAGAAGAATGCGTCATCTAAGGAGACAGAGGTTCATCCATCTTCAATTGGGTTTTAATTTATGTTCTCTTTATTTTATTACTTTTATTTTGCCATGGCCATAAGAAGCTAAACTTCTCATCTCTGGGGTGAGGGTTGTACTCAAATTCCTAATTATGTTTTAATATATGTTTATGTTTTATGTTTTGTTTATGTTGATTTGAGTTTCCTTCAGTGTTCTAAATAGCGCGTTATAGCGGCGCTATAGCGTTTTTGGACCCCAAACGCTACGCTATGACATCAAAATGCGCTATTTGCGCTACGGCTGCTATAGCGGCCGCTACAGCGCTATAGCGGTCCGCTATTTGCGCTATTTGCGCTATACAATATGGTTTTTTTTTAAGCAATTTATATGGGTTTTAAATAAAGATAAAAAAAATCTCAAACCGAAATTGAATTTGTTGTTACTTGCTACAGATAAATCAATTTGAAATTGGGAATAGAAATTGAAATTTGAATAGAAAAAAAGTCCAAACCGAAATTAAAATTTGAATAGAAAAAAAAAATAGATTATGTCATGAATCATGATGCTTAAGATATTTTTAATAGGAAAAATCGATAGTTTATGATATTATTATGGATATTTTGAACCGCAATTTGGAATTTGTACGGGTTCAATCTGAATATTATAATTTCTTAATTGCTTTGGTGTTATTTATTGTTCTATGAGACTTTAGATAATGTTGATATTTAGTACAAATATTGAATATACGAAATGTAAAAAAAGACGCTATTTGGAATAGCTTCCGCTATAGCGACACTATTCGCTATAGCTTTTTTTTTCGCCTTCCGCTACAACGCTATAAACGCTATTTAGAATCTTGGTTTCCTTTATTATTTTGAATCTTTTTTATTGTATCCTTGCATACATAGTTCTGTCTACTATATGCCAAAGTAATCTACATGTCATAAGGTTACATAGTCGTTGCATCCTTGTGTGAGGGACAAACATGCAAGTACTAGCGCCTAAGCTAACGATTCATGGCACAGTTCAAAGACTAGGGTTTGAACCCAGTGGGCTCCCTTGGCAAGATAGCGTAAATTATCTATTTAAATTATATTAGAAAACACCTTAAGTAGGAAGAGTCTTTGGGATATTTAATTGTGGGGTAGAATAGGAAATGATCAATTGTGTTTGTGTGAGAAAGATAATTGCATACCTAGGATACTTAGAATTGATAGCCCAAAAGTCGATCGCAAGATCGGAAAACCTTTCAAATCACGTAAGCAGAAACCCAGTAAGCCTGCGGGGTAGTGACAGTGCCGCATGCGGGTTGCTGTGGGACAATATATGTCTCTTACGATAGTGATAGTGATGCATGCGAGGTAGAGAGACGTATGAATTTATATTTTGCATAATTTAGAAGTAGAGCACCTGATTCCTAGAGAATCTCTATTTTACTGTTTAATTCTAACCTTAGCACAATTAGCGCCACCGCATAAACCTTGGGGGTATTGAACCCTACCTTAAACTATTTTAAACCTATTTTCAAAACCCCCTATAACCTAGATTAATGAAAATTGATTAGAAATCCAATACACTATCCATGTTGATCGACACCCCAATTATACTACACGGTAGGATCATGCGTTGTGATCTGAATGCAAGTAGAATTAGGATTAAAAGGTATATTAATTTATACTGAAAGTTAGTAGTTCAATTTGGACTCATCAGGGTGCTATAGCGTACCTATGATTAGCACTAGAATAGGATTAGCAGCTCTCAGATTTGAATTTGATACCAGTACATGACGCACACGGTTCTGGCCAAACCGCACGCGACACCGATTGGAGTTAGAAACCATAATTGACAGGTAATTGCGCTTGCATGCGGTTAGTGACAACACCACATGTGTTTGCACTTGTTACCAGAAACTAGATTATACAAGTAAACAACCCAACCAATCAAATCAAAACAACCAAAACAACTAAAAACCTTGAATTAATTGTCGTTAGATCTCTTAATACACTATCCCAGTAGATCAACACCCCGATCCATACTATACGATAGGTTCATGCGCTTGTGAATCGATTGTAAAGTAGACAATTAGAGTTATAAATATTATTAGCTCTGATTTTGACCCATCAACTAACAATAGTTATACTGAAATAAATAATAAAACGCTAAATAATATTTCAATTCTAACATAACACTTGTTGCATAAAATACAATTTATATCACTGTTGGACAGAAACAAATTGAATTATTAAGATAAATAAATTCACTTAATAAATTATACTGGCAGTTAAAGTTGGCAAAATTGACCTTCATAAATTATTAAATGTAAAAGCGTAATTTTGAATTAAATCACAAAATTCTTTTTAATAATGTGCAGTTACAATTTAAAGTTGGTAAAAATTGATAACAACCAATTATTAAAAATAACGTTATATGGTTTAAATTATTTATATGAAAAAATTTACAATAAACTTCGGTTGGGCCGATCATTGTATATGAATTAATATAAAACCATACTTAATTTATTAAATGCTAATATATTATAAATGCAACATATATATAGACCTTGCACTTCTACTTAGTACTTTCCAAAAATGAAATCTGCAACTCATGTGATCAATATAATATGTATCACTCAAGTTGTATAGGATCCAACAGATCTAAAAAAGAGTGCCAATGTGATTCATGACATGATGCCTTTTGGCTACTAAAGATCTCCAACATTGCATCTCCAATAATAATACATTGATCAACATCTTTGTGCATACATAACTAAAAATAGAAATTCTTATTAAAAAATTTCGTCCAAAATTATAAGAAAATATTTATACAAAAACTTAAGTTGAATTTGTATGGATTTTATATGAATCACTGAAAATCAATTTCGTTAAAATTATGGCATCTTATATGAATTTACGATGGCTCTGATACCAAATGATACATATAATAAAGTCATAACATGTTTGGCAATTATAACACATACAATTCAGAATCCGTGAATCTAAAATAAAATAACAAACATAATTTAAAACTTACAATTTTGGAATGACGACATCGTTAAGCGGAAGCGTAAATACTGATCATCAATGGTTTTTCCCTCAGACATGATGATGAAGACCTTAGATGTTTTTTCTTTTACTTCTCTATTTAATTTTTATGGATGAAGTTTTCAAGATGGGATGCATCCAAATAAGAGAGAAGTCTTTTAATAACTCTGAGGCAACCTTTGGGACCAATATAATTTTATAAATAGTAATCTGAATTTTTCCATAAAAAATTACTCATGTTTTTTCATTAATTTTTGTAAATGAAATTGGTGCACAATAATAACATAGGCCACATAATTAAAAAAAATAACAGTATCGACATTATTAAACACGATACGTGCAGACACTGTCGCAGAACTGTGTGTCATTGGTTTTTTTTAACCGTGTATAGTAGCCTTTTTCTGTAGTAATATAATGAAATCTGAAGGTAAAATTAAGAGAAGCTTCAGAAAGTGATATTTCATCAAGAGAGAAATGAGTACAATATATTATTGCACATTCCGGTAGCCACTATATGTATTAAAAATAGAAAATTTAATTCTATCTAAACACATAATTCGGGAGTAAATTAAATGTAATATTGAATTTTCCATCATTAGATGTCGAGAGAAGTTCTGAAACCGCATGTTACGTTGTCATAAGGCGATGAATGTACACCTGGAAATCATAATATTGAATACTCATTTCCACGTGAATGACATTTCCCCAAGGCCGCGCCTGATAATAAATTTAACTCGAAGAAGACTTGCTAGTCCCCAAAAAAAATCCGCGTCGACAGTGGAGCGCACAATGAGGATGATGTGCCATTGGTTACCCTGTAGACTTTCAACAAAGGACAAAATTGTCAATTAAAACATTTATTATTATTAAACAGTATTTTTTTGTCAATAAATTAAGTAATGAGGATATTAATAAATTGATTGAGTCTAGATAGGAAAATAACTCAAATTTGATGTTTAAATTTTTAAAAAGAGAAGTTATGATGGATATATATATAAAAATTTATTTTTATTCTATGGATAAAAGAATCAAAATTGATAAAAGGAAGCACCGTAAAGACTAACTAGCAAGTAAACCTTTCGTCTTCAATGTCATTTTCTAATCTTCATTATTTTTTACTTTATACATACATACCAAAAAATGTTATCAATTGTTTTTTATTCATTAGTTTAAAGGATGTACCAAAATTATTTAATAGGCACAACTATTTAAATACGAAAGCAAAATTGGTAATCTAAAGATGGCATATCCTTAAGTTTTTGTTATGGAATTGGAGCGCCGGTCAATACTCATCTAATCTCCATAGTTTTAGTTTAATTTCACAATTATGTATGAATGGTGTAGAGATTTGCACCTTGTTTGGATGGAGAGGAAGGAAGGGGAGGTGAAGAATAAAAGGGAATGGAATGGAATAGAAAGGAAGATTAACATATTTAACTTCTTTGTGTTTGGATGATTAATGAGGAAAAATAAATTTAATTTTTCTTTCCGTCTTATTTCTTGTTTGGTTGATTAAAATTTAGATAGTTAATGAGAAATTCGGTAGTTGTTGTAGGTTTGTGACAAAAAACTTGTATAGAATTATATAAGTAAGATATAGAGTTAGACATTTGTGTGTTTTGTTCTAACACTATTTGCAACAAAATTTCTTTTCATCCGTTATACCCCAAATCGGAAGGGAAACCGTTTCTATTGATTATAATGATACAAGGTTAAACCTTTCACCTCCAACATAATTTTGTCAACTAAATACGATTCAACGGAAAGTGTTTTTTTCTTTCCATTACCTCCCTTCCACTACTCCCCATCCAAACAAGGTGTTAAAGTAGCTTAATATGAATGGCAATTATTGATATTAATGTGAAAAACTATCAATTATTCGTATTAGACAACTAAAGACTACCTTCTTTACTAGAAAAAAACGTTTAGCTTCCTACTGAATGGGTAAAAAGTGAAAGATAACGAAATTACAGAACTATAATGGAGACCTTGTGTTACAAACAATTTATGAAGTCTAACGTGCGGTGGCATCTGTTATGATTCAATTAATTAGAAAATTAATATGTGCTCGGCTTTTACCCCTGTTATAAATTCATTATAAATTAACCTTCCTGCTCCCTCTGTATATATCCATCTCCAACACCAGATTATAATCTCCCATCAACCACTAGTTCCTCTCTCGCACCATCCTGATCAGTTTACCCTACTTCCTCCACCTTTCCTCACTTACCCTCTCCTTCCTCTCTCTTCTCCGGCAGTCCACTTGATCAGACCACCTGTCCTGAAAGCTGAAACAGCAACATTACCGGGTGAGTGTCTTCTCTCTCCTTTCTCTGGGTTTCATTTCAATATCTTCCACTCATTTCCTTCCCATCCAGTTATGTTCTGTTCCTGCACTATTTATATTACTTTTTTAATTTTTTTATTTCCATTGCAGTTACTTGGGGGAGCTTGTCGTTGCATTGTATGTGAGAGAGGAAGCGAGTGAAGGATTAAACTGTTTTGATTTGACAAAGATACGGGAAGAGAGTGTTGGCAGTACTGTATATTCCAATACTGGTAAACAAATACTGATTTCAGAAAATGCTTAATTTTTGTTAATACCGTATTCTAAATTACATAACATGCTTACTAATTTATAGCAAATACATTTATCTAAATTTAGACAGTCATTTCTATCTATTATTACATTTTTCTCTAAATTTAGCACATATTACAGCAAATACGCCTCATGAAAAGAAGTAAGCTTCATGTACCTCATGCGCAATATGATTGCTACTTAATTTTGTATGTAACTAGAACCAACAAATATTCATGAGGACTGCTATTGCCCATATAATTTTCGAATTCAACATGTTACTTTAATATTGTCTTTTTTCTTACACCCGCGCTGGTTTTTAATTTTATCCATGGTTGTTTTAAACCTTAAACAAAATCAAGAAACCAAAGGCTCCGATTCTGCCTCCTTTGGTTGTTAATAAATGATAAAAAAAATACATGCCATATTTGCAATTAATAGTTTTCAAGGTATGGAAAATAGGGTCTGCAGCCAGCCAGTAGTGCATGGCTTGTTTCTCGATTACTTTTAATTATTTTAGTTTGAAGGACATACCAAAATATTTTAAATTGACAGATGTATGAAATTGGCATGTGTATATCCTGATGTTCATAGTTTTACTTTTATCGATCCGAAAATTATGTATGAATAGCGTAGATGTTGAGTAACTTATGTATAAACGGCAATTATCGGGTATTAATCTGAAAATTATCAATCAATCCTTTCGGTTTGGGAGAGAGAATGTATGGGGTATTAGAATTGGGGCTATTAGTCAATCAAATGTCACCTTTCTCGATAAATTATTTTAATCTTCCATCAACCACCACTTTCTCTCCCACACCCCCCCTGATCGATATAACCATAGTTATGGTCTCCTTCTTCTCTCATCTCTTGCCAAATCCACCATATTGAACATCCTGTCCTTAACTAGTAAAACAATGGTGCCGGGTGAGTGTCTCTCTCCTTTCCCTTGGATTCACTTCTATGTATTTCACAGATTTCCTGCCCATCGTGTCCTGTTTCATGTTTTAACTGGGTTCAAGTTGGTAGCATTTAATAAAATTTAGCAACTCCATAATTAATGTCAGATTTCTGTCACTCACCAATGGCACTAATTTTAAATTTTTTTTTCTTTTTGCATTGTAGTTATTTGGTGGAACTTGCAGTTGAATTGGAAGTGAGGGAGGGAGAGAAGGATTAAAGTGTTTTGGTTAACAAGGATAGCAAGGGAGAGAGATAGAGGGAGGGTGAGGAGGATTTTGGGTGTGAGTTTTGAGAAAGCTGACACAGAGAGATGGATGCCTTACATTTCATAAAAGAAATGCTATCTGAACCCACCCTCAGAGATTTTTTATCACACCATGTCCATGATGATGTGAATTCTCTGAATTTGATAGTAAATAAGCTAATCAAAGTTCAGATATTCATGTCAACGACAAACTTCCGGGTACACCCTGAGGACGAAAAGCTGGCTCTAATTGAGGGTCTGCAATTAATAGCCAGTAGAGTTGGAAATTTCATGAGTGAAATTGTTGAATGTGCTTCCAGAGATTTGGTGATAGATTGGAAGGAAACCCTAGATTTTATCAATCGTATCTTAGTTTCCACCAATTATTTGGAACAAGAAGAACTAGTAGGCGACATAGATGCAGTTATAAACTCTATTCAAAACTTACTTCTTGAACCAGAAAACTTGCTTCTTGACCAAGAAAACAGTTCAAATTGCATAATTCTAGATGAGGATAAAAGCAAAGCACTCATCCTCATTAAAGCGGTTCCAGCTCTTGGTGAGCTCAAAGAATGTTCTGAAATTTTGAACTTCTTACTGGAGTTATACCAAGAACTGGGTAATCTCCCAGAACTGATTTCAATGGCATGTGAAGCACAACCTCTGGCTCTTATCCTTATAGGGAGTCTCCTTTCGCTTAAAGAAAGGTCCTACCACACATGGTGTAAGGTGAAAGATGATATGTGCAGTATCAGAGAGTCTTTTAATCTTGCTACAAACAATCACATGTGGCACATTTTTACCTACTGCTATGATGATTTGCCTAACTTTCTCAAACCATGCTTTCTTTATTTAGCATGTTACCCGATAGATTATGAGATTCCTGCAGCGTCTCTAACAGAGATATGGATTGCTGAAGGATTTGTTACGCTAAAGAAAGAAGAGAATATAGATGAGACAGCAAATATGTACCTGGAGCAACTTGTTCAAAGGTATTCCAAATATTTCGGAAAATTGACATCAAGTATTATAATATATAGGTGATTATTAGGTCTATGGTTTTTCCCGTTATTGCACAAATGACATGAGTACAATTAGTATTAGCTAGGATGATTGATATTTTAAACATTATTAGGTTATAATTTCCTAAAAATAGGTCGTCACCATAAACTGAAATTTGTTTATTTTATTACCCAAGAGTAGATAATTTTCTGATCTGAGTAGATAATTTTATTATCTGGTCTACTACCTCTTGGTGCACTGCTGGTTTTCAATTCTAGCGGCAAAACACCAACTACTTGAGTGGCATACAGAACCACCCCAACAACAAATCAGTTTTATGTTCATTAGTGCAAATTGACTATTAATTTTCTTAAGGATAAAAAATTCCTCACGTCGATCTAGAAACTTTGTTTTTTTATAAATTATTACTTGATGTTTATTTATTTTCCTTGTTACTTGCAGGTCGTTAGTTTTGGTTTCAAAGAGATCACTATTGGGCCCAATCAAATATTGCCGAGTACCTCGTTCTATTCATGAATTTGCCATCAAAAAATCCGGCGATGATGGGTTTATGGCTGTAAATCCAGATAAGAAAAAAATTGAATCCCGGTTCCGTGTAGCAATCCATGATGATGTCAACAATCAACACACGGTGGTCCAAAATAGCTGTCTACGTTCTTTTTCAGGCTTTAATTTGGATAAAGATGTACTTGTAAGTGCCAAGTTCCTGAGGGTGTTAGAATTGAGGAAATCTGCAGTTCGAGAAACAACATTATTACAAAAAATGTATTACCTACAATATCTGGGCTTGAGGGGTAGTAAAATATCTGAACTTCCAAGAGATATAGGGGACATGAAAAATCTTCAAACCTTGGATGTTAGAGATACATTCATACAAACCCTACCTGAATCTCTGTGGAACATCAAAACACTTCGCCATGTATATGTCAATTCCCCCCAAATTAAAGGCCCACCCCCTACAGCAGATTTATTAGACTTACAAATTCTGAAAACAGTTGTGATTCCTGAGTTATGGCTAGAAAAATTCCCGCGCTTCCTAATCAACCTTAGAAAGTTAGCACTTGAATATCGGGGCATTCGATACCGCATATACAATCCTTACTCAAAATTTATTTCTATCCTATTGACACACATGGTCAATCTCCTCTCGATAGAAATAATAGGCGACATTATACCGTCAGAGATTGTTGATACTAGGGCATTTCCTAACCTTGAGACGGTGAAGTCCTATAAATTAGTGGGAGAGTGGACTTCGCGTAAAATTTCGATAGATTATGTTGAATTTCCACAAAATCTTACAAAGCTCACCCTAATCAGATCTGGTTTGGATAAAGATCCCATGCCAAAGCTAGAGAAACTACGAGCCCTGAAATATCTGAGCTTAGAAGATGGAGCATACACAGGGTTTAGAATGGTTTGCTCCTCAAATGGGTTTCCAAAATTGCTTATCTTGCAACTTAAGAAATTGATGAACTTGAGGCATTGGGAGGTGAATGGATTTCCAAAGTTGCAGGTCTTACGACTTATGAAATTGGAGAACTTGGAGTATTGGGAGGTGGAACCGATGGCTATGTCACAACTTACCACACTGCGTGTTGTTGAATGTGGGAAAATCAACAACCTTCCTGATCTAGAGCATGTTACTGATAAAGTAATATACAATTGAAATTATGTATTCAGCCTCTCCCTTTGATTCATTTGGCCTTCCTTTTTTTTCTCTTTATGGCGCATTTGTGTCCCTTGTTCTTTATATTACTGCTTTAATTTATGTTGTGTGTGTGCTCTCCATATCATATTTTCATTTTTTCTTCATTGTAATGTATGTTGGGATTATATTGAGTAAATTAGATGTTTCTCATATTGATTTGGAATTTCCATTTTAATCAGATGATATATTTACTGTTTATTTTATTTTATTTATTATTATGCATGTTGTGTTTTGATTCTATAATGGTCACGATATACTTGTGACATATATATTAGTAACAAAACTAACAAATATATCTATTATTAGGTGGAAGTAGTTATCCGTACAAAAAAATTAATTAAACTGATTCCAGAAGCCGGAGTCATCATTGAACTATTCAGATAAGATAGTTTTTCCTTTTACAATCATTAATTCTTTTTTTTTTTGAGGAAAAACAGGAATCATGTTCCTATTTTTTCTTTTGATTATTTGAAGGTAATACTAAAAACTTGTAGCCTTCGGAGAATCTTTAATATTTAATATACAACTTATAAATGAAACGAATTATTCTCAAATTGTATAGATATTATTTTTAGATCTAAAATTTGTTGCTATGCAAGTGCTGGAACTAATACTTTTTATTCTTTCGATGGCACAAGGTACTTTTTCCTCCCTTTAATTTATTTTTGACTGGTCCGGCACTCTCCATGTGTTATCTTTCACATTTACTTTTTTCATCTTTTTCCTTTTGCACACTGACGAGGCTCTCTGTTAACACTTCTATTCGCTTCAACTGTTTCAGTCTCTCTCCATTTGGGCATTGCAACATATTGCAATTTTAACTTCTTTATTTCTGTATGTTTTTCTTTATGTTTTCTTCCTCCCTGTCTAATTTCATACAAAATTCAGTTCGATCACAGTTAAATATAATCAAAATATGAAATTTTGTATTAATTTAATGAATAATTATTTTGGTACCCGCATTTGAGTACCCGCAAAATCCCCGCATATTTTCCGACTCAGTTAACCTTCCAATTTAACTGTTGACTTTCTAAAATACATTCTCTCTCTCTCCCATTAGGATATAAATCGGCTCCCAGTCAGATCTGCTTCTATAGAAAATAAAAAAAATCTCAGGTCGTGTAGGCAGCCTCCGCCACCTGAACCACCCCCCCACCTCACTAGCGTCCGCCTGCACGCCCATTCCGCCTGTGCGCCCCCTGCGCGCTTCCTCTACTCGCCAGCTCTTTTATCGGGTACAGAACCCGGATCCGATCTGCCTGGATCAGCTTCCAACTTCCTAGCCTGGGCAAGAAGCGAGGAACGCGAGGCAGACTTCAAGGTGAGTGCGGAGCAGTCTCCGATCTGATGAGGTGCCCTCCAAGCGACGTGTATACAGCTGGATCAGCTTCCAACATCCTAGCCTAGTTGATTGTATAGGTATAAATACTTGACCTGTTTGAGATATATACTTCACAGTATTACTATTAAATTTGGGAAACAAAATTACAGTTTTGGAATAGTTGCGGTCCCCACATGCCGTTTGAGTGGTCCCCTAATGCGGGTACAACATGAAAATTTTACAAAAAAGGTGCAGGTACAGTTATTTTAGGAAAATTCATATATCAGAAGTAGTTGATTGTATAGGTATAAATACTTGACCTGTTTGAGATATATACTTCACAGTATTACTATTAAATTTGGGAAACAAAATTACAGTTTTGGAATAGTTGCGGTCCCCACAAGCAGTTATGGCAGTTTGAGTGGTCCCCTAATGCGGGTACAACATGAAAATTTTACAAAAAAGGTGCGGGTACAGTTATTTTAGGAAAATTCATATATCAGAAGTAGTTGATTGTATAGGTATAAATACTTGACCTGTTTGAGATATATACTTCACAGTATTACTATTAAATTTGGAAAACAAAATTACAGTTTTGGAATAGTTGCGGTCCCCACAAGCAGTTATGACAGTTTAGGTGTGGGTACAGTGCGGGTACTGTAGCGTGGGTACTCATATCAGCTTTCTAATTTAATAGGTTATGGTAATTGCATTTTTTTTATATTCTTGTAGAAAGAGAATATTTCTTGAAATAATGTTCACATAATTTCTAAATATTATTTCAAAATTATGTTCCATCATATTTCTTAGAATCTCTTAAAATATTTTCAAAATAAATTCTATCCGGCCTTCATATCAATGAAATCACCTTTTTACCTAGGCAATAGTATGATTTTTCATATATTAAAACTCCACAAATAAAATTATGGAATAACCAAGGAGCATAATTAATAAAACCCTATCAACCCTATATTACCCGAGCTAATAATTCTCCGAAAAGAAACAGTTTTTGTATCCCATTGTTTTGTATTCCAATCATTGCCCCAAATCTTTATTTTTGTTTGCAAAATCGAAACAGTTGATCCGAATAATTTTATATTTTTTGGAAATTATTTACTATTTTTTTATATAGGTAGAAAATCATTGTTTTTGGATGGTCCAGAATATTCTGATTTTGCACCTATCTAAAAAATAAAAAAAATTCTTTAAAAAAAAAATTTGGTCTCCAAGCACATTTTAATATGGAGATCATTTTACATGGTTCAATTCGACTGTTTGGACTTTAAATACAAAAATAAGAGTGAGGGACAATGATTGGAGGATGAAACAATAGGGCATTTTAACCCTACTAATTCCTACTAATTAAAGAAACAAAATGCAATTTTTCAATTACATTTGGACTGTTTCACGACGATAAATTGACTAGCTATAGCTTTTAAAACTTCCATACTCATTTGATTTAATTTAAGAAACTGAAATATTTAGATAGAACACAATTTTATAATTATTTTATAAATTAAGTATATTTTTGTAAAAAAATTATGTACCCAAGTATACTATAGAGATATATTTAATGAGTTAAATTATATGAATTAAGTAATTGGATATAATTTAATAATTTTATCATTAACTACGTTTGAACCAACCTTAAGTTAAACCACAGGCATAGACTAAATATTAAACCACTTTAGTCCGGCGTAAAGATCAACTTATGCCATCTTAGTCTGGCTAAATTAAATCCCGTTTGGCAGCTCAAATGAGACCTAAACCCTTTATTTCATGGTTTAGGCCTCAACCAAACATGAAATGCATAATTGATTATTGTGTCATATATACTTACTTATTGTGTCATAATGAACTGTTAAGCGAAATTCAGTTCACAGTTAAATATAATCAAAATATGAAATTTTGTATTAATTTAATAGTTTATGGTAATTGCATTTTTTTTATATTCTTGTAGAAAGAGAATATTTCTTGAAATAATGTTCACATAATTTCTAAATATTATTTCAAAATTATGTTCCATCATATTTCTTAGAATCTCTTAAAATATTTTCAAAATAAATTCTATCCGGCCTTCATATCAATGAAATCACCTTTTTACCTAGGCAATAGTATGATTTTTCATATATTAAAACTCCACAAATAAAATTATGGAATAACCAAGGAGCATAATTAATAAAACCCTATCAACCCTATATTACCCGAGCTAATAATTCTCCGAAAAGAAACAGTTTTTGTATCCCATTGTTTTGTATTCCAATCATTGCCCCAAATCTTTATTTTTGTTTCCAAAATCGAAAGAGTTGATCCAAACCGCTCAACATGATCTCCATATTCAAATGTGCGTAGAGATCTAATTTATATTTTTTGGAAATTGTTTACTACATTTTTAGATAGGTACAAAATCATTGTTTTCTGATGGTCCAGAATATTCTGATTTTGCACCTATCTAAAAAATAAAAAAAATTCTTTAAAAAAAAAATTTGGTCTCCAAGCACATTTTAATATGGAGATCATTTTACATGGTTCAATTCGACTGTTTGTACTTTAAATACAAAAATAAGAATGAGGGACAATGATTGGAGGATGAGACAATAGGGCATTTTAACCCTATTAATTAAAGAAACAAAATGTAATTTTTCA
This sequence comes from Carex kokanica, assembly GCA_025461125.1. Taxonomy (NCBI): domain Eukaryota; kingdom Viridiplantae; phylum Streptophyta; class Magnoliopsida; order Poales; family Cyperaceae; genus Carex; species Carex kokanica. The sequence continues at coordinate 95,620 of JAJGRX010001449.1, forward strand.
ATTACATTTGGACTGTTTCACGGCGATAAATTGACTAGCTATAGCTTTTAAAACTTCCATACTCATTTGATTTAATTTAAGAAATTGAAATATTTATATTATTAATTTACGATAGAACACAATTTTACATTATTTTATAAATTAAGTGTATTTTTGTAATAATTTTATGTACCCAAGTATACTTTAGAGATATATTTAATGATTAAATTATCTGAATTAAGTAATTGGATATAATTTAGTAATTTTATCATTAACTACGTTTGAACCAACCTTAAGTTAAATGACAGGCATAGACTAAATATTAAACCACTTTAGTCTGGCCTAAAGATCAACTTATGCCATCTTAGTCCGGCTAAATTAAATCCCATAACTCATTTGATTTAATTTAAGAAACTGAAATATTTAGATAGAACATAATTTTACAATTATTTTATAAATTAAGTATATTTTTGTAAAAATGTTATGTACCCAAGTATACTATAGAGATATATTTAATGAGTCAAATTATCTGAATTACATAATTGGATATAATTTAGTAATTTTATCATTAACTACGTTTGAACCAACCTTGAGTTAAATCACAGGCATAGACTAAATATTAAACCACTTTAGTCCGGCGTAAAGATCAACTTATGCCATCTTAGTCTGGCTAAATTAAATCCCATTTGGCAGCTTAAATGAGACCTAAGCCCTTTATTTCATGGTTTAGGCCTCAACCAAACATGAAATGCATCATAGATTATTGTGTCATATATACTTACTTATTGTGTCATAATGAACTGTTAAGCGAAATTTGAAAACCTGTAATTATTTTACTGAAACTCTACAAAAAAAAAAAAAAAAAAAACACATTTTTGCACCCTCGATTGGAGAAAACCGTTTCTTATATTTTCGTGTCAGGCTTTTAGGAAAGTTTTACATGTTCTCTTTTTCACCATGTTCAATAGTGAGAAAAGATGGGAGACAGTAAAAGAACGGAGAGAGGGGTTGAGGCGTAGGGCAATAAATTTGTCAAATTTTTGTTATGTAACTTTTGTTATTTTTCTTGCTGGTCCAGAACAAGTTATTGAGCTATGCTGTTCTAGGAAGAGAAGCGTATATAGTTGAGCAAATGGACAATAAATGCAACAATTACTTAGTCTACTCCTATATTAAACTATACTTTTCAAATATCAGGTTGGAAATAAACAGTTAATAAAGACAACAAAGATGAACACAAATTGGAACTAATGTGCCACGCTAAATCAAGCAAAAAGAAATAGATAGAGCTTAACAAGTAGTGCGTCTGTTGTTGTTGTTGCGCTGATTTGTGTACCTAATAGAAAGAGAAGAAAATTTTTAGATCGCTTGATTCCATAAATTTTAAAGATGGGAGGGATACAAGAGTTTAGCGCATGGGGCAACCATGAGAAGATTCCACTAGAAAAATTTTAAAATTTGCGTATGAGAAGCGTATCGTACTTTTTAAGATTTTGAAAATTTGCGTATGGTTGTATTTTATTGTACATGATACGATACTTGTATCATATTGGTGCAGCTTGACGGGACTGTGTGTGTTTGTATAAAGATCTCAATTTTGTTTCACATAATTATATTTTATAATAAGTTTCTAAAAGGTTGCTTGAAAAATTTAACATATCCTACTTAATTATAAAATCGTTATGAGACGAGTCCAAACTCTGCTGTTATTGTCATGGCAAAATAATGCAATAATTTTATAACATGTGAATTTATTTGTTCGATTCAAATTAATCATATCAAATTCTTTTTTTTTATTTTGAGAATGCTAATCATATCAAATTCACTCTGACCTTTAATAAAAATTCTGAAATTTGAGCTAAATTTAAATTGGATGACAATATATATGGTTTTATTTAAATTTAAATTTTTGAGAATTAATGGTTTTATTTTTGCAAACATATGCATGTATTAGTAATTACGAAAAAATATATATATAAGTGTGCCGTGAAAGGCTAGAAATGCCAATGCAAAGCTTCCAACTACTCGTTTATACTAAACAATTCAAGAATAGAAAATGATAAACAGATCGAGTTGTTCAATGTCTTACAAATTAAGCTTCATAAGTTCAAAAATTCTCTTAATTTGAACCATTGACTTTTTCACCTCTAGATCCGACAAATAGGCTGCCCCTATTGGAAACAATAATTAATAATCCACATGTATCATACATGATGCTTTTAGATGGTTTTGTCGCTTTAACACATGTAAAAATATTTTATTACTTTTGAATTATTTTCATAAATATATCGCTCAAGAACTACAAAAATACATAACAAACAAAAAATTATAATATACCCTTAAGAAACAAAATCTACTAAAAATCAAATCATGACAGTTTCATGCCGGATCATTATATTCAAAAGAAATTTGGTGTAAATTATTCTTCAGTAGTAAATAATAAACAAACTTTGATAGATGTAAGAATAATTTTCACCTCATTTAGTAATTTAGATGCGTCTCGTATCATATTTTGTTTATATAAAAATATCACATGGCTCGCCTTGAAAGGATCACATTGAATGGCAGATCTCGAGGTCTTCAGCATTTGTTTAATTCGTTTGATTTAATCGAGTTCAGATCGCATCTCTGCACCCAACTGCTCATTTGTACTAAACAATAATAGAAAATGATTAACTGAGTTGTTCGATGTGTTACAAATTAAGCTTCATAAGTTCATAAATTCTCTTAATTTGAACCATTGACTTTGTTAGTTCTGGATCCCACAAATACGCTGCCCTGCCCCTACTTGAAAACAATAAAAAAAAAACAATCCACACGTGTCATGAATGATGCTTTTTAGATGGTTCGTCGCTTTCACATGTGTAAAAATACTTTATTTTCATAAATATATTGCTTAAAACTACAAAAATACAAATCAAATTAACAAACAAACAATTTCATAACATATTCTTAGGAAACAAAATCTACTAAAAATCAAAACATGACAGTAAGGCATCATGCCAAATCATTATAATCAAAGAAATTTGTTGTAAATTATTCTGCAGAGTAGTAAATAATAATTGAATATTTTCTGAAGCATTGAAAACAGCGGTTTTCAAACCAGCTTAATAAATAGTAAAAAAATTCCAAAAAATGTAAAATTTGGTCTCCAAGCACATTTTAATATAGATTGAACATCTAACGGTTTGGATTTGTTGTTTGAACATCAAATACTAAAATATGACCCCGTAAGCACTTCGGTCGAAGTGCTTCCGGAAGCAAATTAGCCATACTCATATATATATATATATATATATATCTATAGAGTAGGGCTATTGTACTTCGCGAAGTAAAACTTCGTTTTACTTCACGCTCATACTCCTGTTTCCAAAATCCAAATGGTCGATCCGAACCGTTCAAGTTGTTCTCCATATTGAAATGTGCTTGGAGACCAAATTTTACATTTTTTGGAATTTTTTTACTATTTATTAAGCCACTTTGAAAATCGCTGATCCATTATGAATAGTAAAAAACAGTAAAAAATTCTGGACCAATGGATCAGCGATTTTCAAAGTGGCTTAATAAATAGTAAAAAAATTTCAAAAAATGTAAAATTTGGTCTCCAAGCACATTTCAATATGGAGAACAACTTGAACGGTCGGATCGACGATTTGGATTTTGGAAATGGGTGTATGAGCGTGAAGTAAAATATTGGTTTTACTTCATGAAGCACAATAGCAAAATTCTATATATATATATATAGTGCTGGGCTTAGCTACTCCATGGAGTAAAACGACTTGGTGCTCCACGCCTCATTATTTTCATTTTGAAAATCCAAACGACCGATCCGAACCGCTCAAGTTGTTCTCCATATTGATATGTGCTTGGAGACCAAATTTTACATTTTTTGGAATTTTTTTACTATTTATTAAGCCACTTTGAAAATCACTGATCTGGCGGTCCAGAAATTTTTACTGTTTTTTACTGTTCATAAGGATTTTCAGATTTTCAAAGTGGCTTAATAAATAGTAAAAAAATTCCAAAAAATGTAAAATTTGGTCTCCAAGTACATTTCAATATGAAGAACATGTTGGAAGGTTCGAATCGACTATTTGAACTTTGAAAATGAAGATATGGCGTGAAGTACAAAGTCGTTTTACTTCATGAAGTAGCTAAGTCCATCTATATATATATATATATATATATATATATATATATATATGAGGAGGGATCCAATTACACCTTTTTTGGTGACACATCATGACACCGTTTTTTTTATAGGTCAATTTTGCGATTTCAAAATCCAAACAGTCGATCCGAACCGTTCAACATGATCACCATATTAAAATGTGCTTGGAGATCAAATTTTACATTTTTTTGAATTTTTTTACTATTTATTAAGATGGTTACAAAATTGTTGTTTTTCAATGGTATGAAAGTAACGATTTTGTAACCATCTTAATAAATAGTAAAAAAATTCAAAAAAAATGTAAAATTTGATCTCCAAGCACATTTTAATATATCCATCATGTTGAATGGTTTGAATCGACTATTTGGACTTTGAAAATGGTAGGTGTCAAAGTGTATCACCAAAAAAGGTGTAATTTGATCCCTCCTCTATCTATATATATATATATGAGAGTGACTAAGGTCAAAGTGGTAGTTCCTAGCCCCCGGTGCTACCAAGTCGTTTTCGGATTTCCAAAGTCCAAATGGCCGATCCGAACCGTTCAAGTTGTTCTCCATATTGAAATCTACTTGGAGACCAAATTTAACATTTTTTGAAATTTTTTTACTATTTATTAAGCCACTTTGAAAATTACTGATCACATGGTCCAGTAAAAACAGTGCAACCAAATTCTGGACCATGTGATCAGCAATTTTCAAAGTGGCTTAATAAATAGTAAAAAAATTCCAAAAAATGTAAAATTTGGTCTCCAAGCACATTTCAATATGGAGAACAACTTGAACGGTTCGGATCGACCATTTGGACTTTGGAAATCCGAAAACGACTTGGTAGCACCGGGAGCTAGGAACTACCACTTTGACCTTAGTCACTCTATATATATATATATATATATGTCAGTAGCAATTACGTCCCACCACATGTCAAGCTCTATTTTTTAGGCTCAATATCATGTGGCACGTTAGTTCCAATCTTTATTGCGTTCATCTCGCTTGACTTGGCTATATATTTTTTATCTGTTATACATTCTGGTACAAAAGTCTGGTACAGTTGTGTTCTGAATTGTTAGTGACTTTAGGGGGAATTCTCTTAATGCGGAACATTCCAGCATATCCTTAGCTTTATAATTTCCTCGGCCTTTCTTCCGTGACTGGCCCATCTGTCACGGTCTCCCTTGGATCCTTAATTATTCACCTTAGGCTGAAAACTAACAGTTCCGGCCACTTATAGTCTCTTCTCCATTCGTCAAATCCCAAGCTCAACGACTCTCCCCAAACCAGATCTGGCCATAAGAAAACAAAAAAGAGCCAAGAGGGGTACGTGTACCGGTATGTTGCATGGATACGAGGTCGAGTATCGTATCGGATACAATACAAATACAGCTCAAATTTGCCATCTAGTTTTAATCCAGCTCAAATTTGAAATTTTTTTAAAGAGATGAATGAACTTCATGTGATTAATTTGAATCAGGCAGATAAATTCTTACATATGATATAATTATTATATTATTTTGTGACAATGACATTAGAGTTGGACTTGTCTCTCGGGCGTAACCATTCTATAAGAAAGTAGGGCATGTTAAGTTCTTCAAGCAGACCTTTTAGTAAACTTAATAAAAAAATAATAGAAATTTCCATTTTTGTATTAATGGGGTTTCTATTAATTTAATTTATCATTTATTCGACATTTAATATTTTTAATGTAAGACGGCCTTTTTACAGAATTGGCCTTTTTGTTCGGCCTTTTTATTCTCCACCCAATTAACCTTAATTAGTTTTGAAAATATTGTTGCTAAGTCCAATTGGGCTAAGTCCTTATTCCGTTCTCCATATGGTGTTCTAGTGGGCCGAAATTACACAAATCAGCCCAGTTTGTTCGACTATTTAGTAGATTTTACTTATTCCAACTAAGTGATGTATCAATTTGAGAACTTACTTTATAATTTGTGCTTAGTACTATAGGAAGTCTATTAGAATATACAAATATTACACATGAAAATACAGGTAATTTAGAACTTACTTTTCAGTCTTTTTCAGCCAAAAATTCTTGATTTCAAACTCAAATTGACTCAAACCAACTCAAAATGGATCCAAATAAAATCCTACATGCTTCTAAATTAATTTAGAACATTACTTGACCCAAATCAAGCTTTAAAATTACCTAGTTGACCTCCAAATAAGGTTAATTAAATCGAAGAAAACTTTAAATCACTTTGAATCAAGAATTCTAATTAACTTTAAATCTAAATAAACCTTATCATTGACCTAATAAAATTTTAAAATGCCCAAATTACCCTTAAAAGGACCGCAATATCCCTAAACTAGATAAGGACCACAATGTCTATAAACTAGATAAACTAAACCCATGCACAAAACCAAAATGAAACCCGGTGGACCACAATGTCCTTAAAGTAGAAAAGACCACAAAGTCTTTAAACTAGGCCAAATAACCAAAGAAGTCCAATCATGGATCGCAATGTCCTTCAACTATAAAAGACCGCAAAGCTTTAAACAAGACCAATGAGGGACATCAGTCAAATCCTGCCCCTCTTTAAAATTTATAAATTAATAAGAAATTTAACATGCACACACATCAAAGGAATAAGGTACTAAAATTCCTATGTTGCATATGCATCATGACATGTTAGGTTTTACGTACACACATACACCCACACACCAGTGGAAACCAACAAACACGACCAAAACTTACACATGAGCCCCTTTTTAGCTCAACTATTCAGTTTCTTTGACAATAGGCACAAATCTTGGAATGAACGATGTGTTCAATAAGACCTAAACTGTCTATTGATGTAATTAATAGCGAGGGTTTGTGCTCATCGGGATTTAAACGTCTTCACAATCAATAAATTTCCTTGATTACTGATCATTAATAGTAAGCTTTCCAGAGTGAACTCAAAGGAAGTAGAAATGTTCAAACCCCTCTTTAAATAAAGGTACTTCCTCCTCCAAAGTCTAAAATCCACAAAAGAGGTGGGCAACACACAAAAAGGAGGAACGTTCGAGGCTTGGCAGATTTTCGGCACCCCACAATTGGTGCTTTACGTAATGTGTAGAGCACGCAATTATGATGGTTTTATGGGCAAATTTGACGAGGGAAGATGGCACACAGTTGAATTGGTGGTAGAAATTTTGATTTTTGCGGGGTTTTTTTTATTTCATTTGGTAGATTTGGCACACAGTTGAATTTAGGGGGTATTGACTTTGGTGGTATTTTGCAAAAATTTAAACAAAATTAAATGATACAGAGAAATGCAATTCAGCTAACTGGGAAAGATTATTATTATTTTGTTGAATCGTTGTTGTTTGTTAGAAACGTGGCCCATTAAAGAGCTTCATATTAATAGTGTTTTATTTAGTTCGCCAGAAAAGCCCAAGTCCTGTTCCACTTGTCATTTTCATTTTATTTAGAAATTTCAACATCCCGAAGGCCCAAAGAATTTACTTTCAAAGCTCTCAGCAGATTTGACACAAGATCTGCAGTCTTCTCAAAATGAAAGATCATTTGAAACTATTAAAATGCACAATTTTGGATAATGCAAGATCCGGTTGTGTCAAATCCAAAACCCATTTGTAATCACAACCCGGTCGTCTCTCACACCTTATTATCCACCTTGAGGAATAAATTTGAATTTACAAGAATAAGAAATATATTTTGCCCAACTTGTTAGAAATACTGACAAGTTTTTATTTTTTCATAAAAAAATATTTGCAGTTTTGTCCTGTCTAGTGTCAGAACAGTTTGAAAAAGAGGGTAGAGACACACTGTACTATGCTTCTCACTGCATTTGCATTTGCACCCAAAAGCTGATGCTCTGTGGCTGCCACTCTTGTTCTATGAACTTCTGTTTGGCACCTCTTTGTTAAAGAAACTTCAAGAAAAATGTACCTGTCATGTAAATTTCAAGCACATCATTGTCTCTTGTTTTTTTTTACTGTCAACTTTTTAAATTTCATTGTAATAAATCTGTTAATTTATATTAACTGACATTTTTTTTTCACCGAGCAACTTTCGATGAAGGGATTTGCGGGTGATACAGCCAAGGCACACACCAAGATAAGTATGATTGCCGGAAAAGGCGTGAGCAACATCCACACAGTGGTTAGTTTTGTATATCTTGAATTGTATATCTTGAATGATGAATTGTATATCTTGAATTCCCTACCATTAATTAAACTAACAAAATACAAGTAATTTAAAATGACCATAACACTCCAATTAATTCACTTCATATGAAATAACAATCATGTTACATATAAATGAAACGCGTACAAGGAAACGAAATATTCAACATGTAAATCCTCTGCCTATGTAAGTAAAAGGAGCAAATAAACAGTTCGCTCTAAGTGAGTTCACATAAGAAAATGAACACATATAATTATATAAAAATTAGACGTATTCATATTCGAATTGCGGCCTCTTGTGCTCCTCGACCATTCCCATATGACTCATCAGCAGCCACAAATGAGTGAGTAATTCCCCACCCCTGGTCAAGGTCTTGGCATGCTGGTATGAATCACAATGAATGGCGGCAAATCCCAGCATCTCCATCCAGGTCTCGCTAATTAACTTCCATCTTATTTGTTGGTCGACTTTCTGCAATTCTTCTGCAAGTCTAAGACCGTCCCTTAATACCAATTCGCCCCAACCAATCTCAAACTTATCCTTATCCTCCTCCTTACGCTTACGCCTACCCATTTTATTTGTTGGTTGACGGCCGTCAGCTGATACTTGTGCATCATTCTGCCCAGGGAATTCATCCTTCATAAGCTCTTCGCGTGCTTTCTTGTCTTCGAGCTTTTCCTTACCCTTGAATTTCTTCTTGATGGCAGCACATGTGGCCTCAATTCGTGTCTTACCAAATCGTGTCATACCATATCCGAGCTGCATCATTGACTGCTGCTGGGTTAGGAGATAGACCATGTAATTGGATGTCTTCCAACTGACATCACGCTCGGTGTCATCATTCCCTTTAGGTTGGTTGGAACTGTCATTATAATAACAAATGTCTGTGGCAAGATGCCACAAAATAATGCACTCATCAAATTCCCTTTTCATGCTCCACCCCAGAGTCTGTAGTTGGCCGTGATGTTCCAATGCTTTGCTTCCCCTATATGATCTAGCCTTTAAAAGAACATTGTATATATGCATGTTTTGCGCTCTCCTTATTGCCCCGGTGAACATATGTTCCTCCAATTTCTCCGTCAAGGGGATCGACATGGTCTCACGCATGTTGTCCCATTTATGTTTTATTTTAATTAGTTTTTTCATGATCCATGTACGTGGTGTATACCTGTCTCTCAGACAGAGACCAATGAGACTGTACTGCCCGATGCTTCTTGACCACTGACTTTTTCCCTCCCTGAAGGTAATACGTTTCACCGCTGTTCTTATAGCACGTGCAATATGCTTTCTCCAATACTTCTGTCTCAGAAACACAACTGTCCAGTCTGAGGATACAAGAAGCAAGGTAGCAATGACTTCAAGGGCGAGGCCAGCACCGAACAGGATGTAGGTTATGGTAATATCTTTAGATGCATACTGTTGCATGTCGAGATGATGAAATACGACGAGTGCTGCTATGATGGAGACCAGAGAGGAACAATGCAATACACGGCCTAAATTGCAGTGTTTGTGGATTGCCTTTGTATGGAGGATATCATATAGGAATGAGAGCTCTATGGCGATCATATTAATTGCTTCCCTTGTGCTGCAGTCTGAGAAGCGATCGTGACTCAGCATTAACAGATCGGAGGAGAAAGTTACATCTACCAAAAGGCGCTTGAAAATATCAAACCAGAGATAGCCTTCACAAATGTACCGGCTTTCCTTTTCACTTTCGCTTAACTCAACTGCACAAAGTTAAAAAAGTATTTTCTTAATAATTTCTCTCTCAGTTACTAAAATCACCCTTTTTTTCTTTTGAAATCTATGTATAGTTTAGGTTGGTCATTAAGGGAGTGGTGATTGTCATTTAACTTCTCTAATTTGTTTTTATTCAATTTAATATAATACTGAAAAATTGCAACATTTGAATAGACTGAAAAAAAATTGCATGATATTATTGACCGATTGAGCAACATCGCAAGTGATAAAGATATAAATTATTCATTTCGAGTACCTGGAAAAAGTACCTTATATACCAAAATTTTTATTAATATAAAAAATAATTAAACAATTTCACAATCTACACCCTGAAGTAGAAGAATTCGAAAAATGTCCAAACCGAAAATACAGTTTCCAGTTTTAAGTCTCCTTTCCGGAAACAAAGTTTCCGGTTCTATATTTTTTTTTCATTAAAAAACAGCAACTCCGGAACTATGTTCCCCATTGTATAAACAGAAATTGTTATAATTTATTTATTTTTTGTATTGAAATATTAGAAATATTTTATATATTTCTTTGAAAATACTTGGAATACTATATAATTTGATTCATTAGAAAGACTGCGGCAAATAACCCAGATCAATATTTTTCAGGTCGGATTTTTCGCGTCTGTAAGACAAATTAAAATATTTCTTTATGTATTATTGGAAAAAAAATAAAAATCTTTTGAATCTGAGTTATTAATCCCGGTTAAAATAGTCATTTCTAGGTAAATACATAAAATATTGTGATTTTTCTATTATTGAAAAAAACAAAAACTTTTAAGTTATTTAATATTTTTGTCAGAGAATAGTGTATAAGTTAGAGATGTCATCATTATATATTTGTTTTTTCAAAAATAGAAGGATCACAATATTTTCTATATTCACCTAGAGGTGACTTTTGAACCGAGATCAATAACTCTGATTCAAAACAGTTTTATTTTTTTCTAATAACATACAAAGAAATATTTTAATTTTTCTTACAGCCACGAAAAATCCGGCATAAAAAATGTTGATTCGAGTTATTTATCGCAGTCTTTCTAATAAATCAAATTATTTAGTATTCCATCTATTTTCAAATAAATATATAAAATATTTCTAATATTTTAATACAAAAAATAAATAAATTATAACATTTTCTGTTTTTTTTTTTAAAACATAGAACCGGGAACATAGTTCCCGGATTTGCTATTTTTTAATAATAATAAAACATAGAACCGGAAACATTGTTTCCGGAAAGGAGGCTTAAAACCGGACACTTTGTTTCCTGTTTGGGCATTTTTCAAATTGTTTAATTATTTTGGATATTAATAAAAATTTCGGCCTTATATATATATATATATATAAATGTATAAATTCTTGCCAAGCTCTATTCAGTGAAATAATTTCGATTTCTGATCAGATCACACTTTATTTGCTTTTATATTATATTGTACTGTTTGAAAAAGTCAGAAATAATGCTTATATTAAAATTTAGAACCTTGTAAATTTGAAAACTATTTACAGAGACCATTAAGAAATATATGTTATCCTCAAATTCCCAAACAAATTATAAATTTGAATAGTTAAATAAAATTTGAAGGTACGTACTCTTGGCAAGAAATAAGATTTTGCTGGTGTTAATATATGTTATCCTCAAATTTCCAAACAAATTATAAATTTGAATAGTTAAATAAAATGTTAAGGTGCTAAAATAAGATTTTGCTGGTGTTAATATAGTTAACCGGAAGTTGGATGAAGGAAGAGATATATGTGCGTACCTTTCTTCATATCATTTGCTTGGACGAAGACTTGCTTTTCGCCTTTACAGTCGAGATTTTCCTCAATTTCCCATTCGCTTTGTCTTGTGCTGTTCCATGTGCTAAGGAAATCGTAAACTGGATAATGTTAAAAAAATATTTTATTAATCATTTCTCTCCCACGCGACAAGCGCTACCTTTCATACTAGATGTAGACTGATTCTTCTTTAATACTTTTGTTACAAAAGAAAACATAGTAGAACTTCCCATTTTTATGGTTGAACAACAAATAGTAAATAAACAAACCAAACTGACTGAAACAAACTGTAGTAAAAGAAATCATATATGTTTACTGTAATAAAGATATAAATTTTTCATTTCGAGTCCCTGGAAGAGGTACCTTATTATTGAAATTTTTTCTTGTTAGGCTCGATAATCTTGCCTGATTTTATTCCGTCAAGAATTTGGATTTGTGAAAATCATAATTTTTTTGGTTTTATTTTATATTATACTGTTTGAAACTGTCAAGACAATATATACATAATTTTAAACTTAGAACCTTGTAAATTTGGAAATTATATATACAGACCACTAAGCATTAAAATTTCCTTAAATGCCCAAACTAATCATATATTGAATAGTCAAATAAATCTTAAGGTACTCTTAGCAAGAAATAATAACATAGTTACCCCGAAGTTAATTGAAAGCATGAAAATATGTACCTCTCTTAGTGTCCTTTTCTGGGTTGATATCAGACATAATTTTTTTTGTCATATTTTCCCTGCTACCTGAGCGGAGAGCAAGTGTCCTCTCTACAAATTTGATCATTCCCGCGATGCACACTAAAGTTGTTGGTATCCACAGCTCCGGATTTGGTGGTGATTGCCAAAATGCATATACTGCTGCTACAACCTGAACAACTAGCCCCAACGGGAGACGCCACCAAAGCTCGTTATCATCAGTTGAGTATGATGCGATGTTATCGGGACCTCCGAGGTGGAGCAAGAGGAACGGGGCCCACAAGATGGAGAGGTCGTCTGGTATGGTTCCACTGTCACCACTATCTGCAGGATCTTTCTGCTTGCCCATGTTACCCACTGCTAATGGAGGAACCAACTCAGCAGTCAGGTAAAACAGCCAGATCGTCAGTGCAAGCACCTTGCTGCTGTTGCGTTTGCGCAATGGTGCCAAGAACATGAGACTTATTTGTATGCTGAGGCTAGCGAGGACGAGAATCCTCACCCTTTCTGAGTTCCATTGGTTTTGCCATTTCTCAAGGGTATTGTCCATTCTCTGCCTCTCTCTCTCTCTCTCTCTCTCTCTCTCTCTCTCTCTTTGAAAAGCTTGGCAGTGGCCCCCAAGTCTCTCTCTCTCCCCCTCCCCTTGTCTTCTCCCTCTTTTTGATTTTTTGTTTTGGGATGTCTGGCTAGATCCAAACCTTGCTCAACAAATAAATATGACTGCTGCTCCCCCACGATTAGGTAGAATTATTGAGATTCACAAGTGATTCAACGAGTGATATTATTTATTTAATATTATTTGTCACATTACATGTTTGTTTCAGTTGACTAATTGGAGGTTCGTCCCTCCAATGCATGGATCCAGCTGTTAAAGGAATATTAATTTGGTTATCGAAATATACAAGGAAAGCCTGATTTTGAATTACAAATAAGCTATGCTGAGCTATAGAGTAAAAGGAAATTTTACTCTATATTTTTGGGGCGTCGGATCCGCTTCAAAGAGCATGTGGATGTCATCTCACATGATGAAATTTTCACGCTAAAATTTGCCTCCAGTGAATGGAGGTGTCCATTTTGATCTACTCCAGACCCGACCCCTAGTGAAGAAAGAGAAACAAAAAAAAAAAAACAATCGCCTCCTCTCTCTGTACAGCGATTATCTCTCCGTTGCCCAAACCCTAGAAATTGCTGTCCCACCCTCTCCACTGCCCTCTCCTCCAAGACCCTGCGCTCTCCATCACGACATCGTCCTCTACAGAACAACCACGCGCTATCCTCTCTCGCCCAGCGCCACAACATCTCTGAAAGGTTATCTCTCTCACTCATTTTCACTGTTTCTATTTCCATCCCTCTATGGTTGCCTTTATTTAAGATGCCAAATGAGTAATTGAGTTATTTCAACAATTCTTTATACAAATGATGGAGAACCTTTATTGTAACATTAGTTTTGTGCTCCAATCATGCTCCACATCCTTATTTTCGTTTCCGAAGTCTGAATAGTCAATTTGAACCGCTTAATATGATCTTCGTATTAAAATTTGCTTGTAAACCAAATTTAATATTTTTTGAAATTTTTTTACTACTTTTGTAGATAGGTACAAAAAAACTGTTTTTAGAAGATTTTGAACCATTCAAAATAGTGATTTTGTACCTATTTTAAAAAATAGTAAAAAAATTTCAAAAATTATAAAAGTGGTCTCCAAGCACATTTTAATATGAAGATCATGCTGAACAGTTCGAATCGATTGTTCAGACTTTGGGAATGAAAAAAAGAATGTACAGCATGATTGGAGAACAAAACCAATCGATTGTTCGGACTTGAAAAGGAACCCATAACTCTGGCAGCTAATTTGAATTTAGTAGAATTTAGAAACTTTTTTCTTAATGATGAGTTGATTTGATGTGATTAAATTGAATCGAGCAGATAAATTCACATGTTATAAAATTATTATATTATTTCACGACAATGATTGCAGAAGTTCGACATGTTAAGTTCTTCAAGCTTGCCTGCCTGAGGTGGGGAAATTCACATATCAACTCAAAGTTTGAGATATCTCAGAGGATGTGAATTCAACTGAGGTGGGGACTAACGTGACATTTCTCGATGAACTACAAGTTATCAATATTAAATTAATTAATTACTTGTTTTTCTCTTATTGCTCAATGCATCGAGTAGGGCATTGTAATTAATAATTAACAGGGTTGGATGAGAACGAATCTTAATAAACTAAACAAGTTCTTTTCAAGAAATAATAAATAAATAAAAGCAATTGCAGGACGCACTGACTGAAGATGCTCTTAAAATCCGCCTTTCAAGAAATAAAAGCAAAAGGGCAAATTAGGGAGATAGAAAACATTTACATGGTTGCACATCATACATTCCCATGCGATACAAGTTACATGAGACTACCCTTGCAACAAGTTTTACGAATCCAGAAATGTCATTTCTTTTACATGGACCGTCCTTCTCTTGTAACAAACTAGTCTTCCCCATGTAATAAACTCATATTCTAGTAGCGCTATTTGATCTAAGATGCATATAGTATCAATACATATATGAAGCAAGAAATCGTCCAATTCGCTTCGTGATCCGTGCGTGTTTGATCTGCATGAATAAAGCAGTGTGCACAAATATTAAAGTGAATTGCACAAATCATGAGGCAAATCAGATGATTCCGAGCAGGCATCAGACCGATTTGAACCTAATGCTCATCCAACGCGCCCCGCTCCCTCAAGCTAACATTAATTAAAAGCAATCTAGTCCATCTGAATTAAGAAAAAGAACAATCATATGTACTTGAGAAAGCAATCAAGCCCCACTCCCCTGCTCATTTTATTATTTCGGCACGATGATCATGAGCATAATAAGAAAATTCGAAAATATATGAATTATTAGTTTTTTAAGTACTTTAATTTTCAATACAAACAATTGAAAGCTACAAGAAAAAGCAACTCCTGGAGAATTTAGGGGTATTGACTTTGGTGGTATTTTGCAAAAATTTAAACAAAATTAAAAGATACAGAGAAATGCAATTCAGCTAACAGGGAAAGATTATTATTATTTTGTTGAATCGTTGTTGTTTGTTAGAAACGTGGCCCATTAAAGAGCTTCATATTAATAGTGTTTTATTTAGTTCGCTGGAAAAGCCCAGAAAAGCCCAAGTCCTGTTCCACTTGTCATTTTCATTTTATTTAGAAATTTCAACATCCCGAAGGCCCAAAGAATTGACTTTCAAAGCTCTCAGCAGATTTGACACAAGATCTGAAGTCTGCTCAAAATGAAAGATCATTTGAAACTATTAAAATGCACAATTTTGGATAATGCAAGATCCGGTTGTGGCAAATCCACAACCCATTTGTAATCTCAACCCGGTCGTCTCCCACACCTTATTATCCACCTTGAGGAATAAATTTGAATTTACAAGAATAAGAAATATATTTTGCCCAACTTGTTAGAAATACTGACAAGTTTTTATTTTTTCATAAAAAAAATATTTGCAGTTTTATCAGAACAGTTTGAAAAAGAGGGTAGAGACACACTGTACTATGCTTCTCACTGCATTTGCATTTGCAGCCAAAAGCTGATGCTCTGTGGCTGCCACTCTTGTTCTATGAACTTCTGTTTGGCACCTCTTTGTTAAAGAAACTTCAAGAAAAATGTACCTGTCATGTAAATTTCAAGCACAGCATTGTCTCTTGTTTTTTTTTACTGTCAACTTTTTTAATTTCATTGTAATAAATCCGTTAATTTATATTAACTGACATTTGTTTTTCACCGAGCAACTTTCAATGAAGGGATTTGCGGGTGATACAGCCAAGGCACACACCAAGATAAGTATGATTGCCGGCGAAGGCGTGAGCAACATCCGCACAGTGGTTAGTTTTGGCTGGTACAGTGTTATAAGTTCATAGAAATTATATGGATGATGAATTGTATATCTTGAATGCCCTACCATTAATTAAACTAACAAAATACAAGTAATTTAAAATGACCATAACACTCCAATTAATTCACTTCATACAAAATAACAATCATGTTACATATAAATGAAACGGTACAAGAAAACGAAATATTCAACATGTAAATCCTCTGCCTATGTAGGTAAAAGGAGCAAGTAAACAGCTCGCTCTAAGTGAGTTCACATAAGAAAATGAACACATATAATTATATAAAAATTAGACGAATTCATATTCGAATTGCGGCCTCTTGTGCTCCTCGACCATTCCCATATGACTCATCAGCAACCAGAGATGAGTGAGCAATTCTCCACCCCTGCTCAGGGACTTGGCATGCTGGTATGAATCACAATGAATGGCGGCAAATCCCAGCATCTCCATCCAGGTCTCGCAAATTAATTTCCATTTTATCTTTGGGTCGAGTTCCCCCAACTGCTGAGCAAGTCGACGGATGTCATTTCATCAAATTCCTTTTTCATGCTCCACCCCAGAGTCTGTAGTTGGCCATGATGTTCCAATGCTTTGCTTCCCCTATATGATCTAGCCTTTAAAAGCACATTGTATATATGCATGTTTTGCGCTCTCCTTATTGCCTCGGTGAACATAATTTCCTGGAACAACTCCGGCAAGGAGATCGTCCTGCTCTACGCATGTTATCCCATTTATGTTTTATTTTAATTAGTTTTTTCATGATCCATGTACGTGGGGTGTACCTGTCCCTTAGGCAGAGACCAACTACATTGAACTGCCCGATGTTTCTCGACCACCGACTTTTTCCCTCACTGAAGGTGATACGTTTCACCGCTGTTCTTATAGCACGTGCAATACACGTTTTCCATCCCTTGTTTCTCAGAGACACAACTGTCCAGTCTGAGGATACAAGAAGCAAGGTAGCAATGACTTCAAGGGCGAGGCCAGCACCGAACAGGATGTAGGTTATGGTAATATCTTTAGATGCATACTGTTGCATGTCAAGATGATGAAATACGACGAGTGCAGCTGTGATGGAGACCAGAGAGGAACAATGCAATACACGGCCTAAATTGCAGTGTTTCTGGATTGCCTTTGTATGGAGGATATCATATAGGAATGAGAGCTCTATGGCGATCAAATTAATTGCATCCTTTGCGTCGCAGTCTGAGAAGCGATCCTGACTCTGCATTAACTGATTGGAGGAGAAATTTACATCTACCAAAAGGCGCTTGAAAATATCGAACCAGCGATAGCCTTCACAAATATCCTCACTTTCCTTTTCAATTTGGCTTGGCTTAACTGCACAAAGTTCAAAAAGTATTTTCTTAATCATTTCTCTCTGTCACTAAAATCACCCTTTTTTTCTTTTGAAATCTATGTATAGTTTAGGTTGGTCATCAAGGGAGTGGTGATTGTCATTTAACTTCTCTAATTTGTTTTTATCCAATTTAATATAATACTGAAAAATTGCAACATTTGAATAGACTGAAAAAAATTTGCATGATATTATTGACCGATTGAGCAACATAGTAAGTGATATAAATTATTCATTTCGAGTACCTGGAAAAAGTACCTTATATACCAAAATTTTTATTAATATGTAAAATAATTAAACAATTTCACAATCTACACCCTGACGCATAACAAGTCGAAAAACACCCAAACCAGAAACAAAGTTTCTGGTTCTATGTTTTTATTTATTTATTAAAAAACAGCAAATCCGGAAACTATGGTATATGTTTTTTTTTAAAACAACAGAAAATGTTGTAATTTATTTATTTTTTATATTGAAATATTAGAAATATTTTATATATTTCTTTAAAAATAGATGAAATATTATATAATTTGATTTATTAGAAAGACTACGACAAATAACCTGGATCAACATTTTTCAGGCCGGATTTTTCGCGGCTGTAAGAAAAATTAAAATATTTCTTTGTGTGTTATTGGAAAAAATTAAAAATATTTTGAATCTGAGTTATTGATCTCAGTTCAAAAGTCGCTTCTAGGTAAATACATAAAATATTGTGATCCTTCTATTTTTGAAAAAAAACAAAAACTTTTAAGTTATTTAATATTTCTGTCAGAGAACAGCGTATAAGTCAGAGATGTCATCATTATTTAAGTTTTTGTTTTTGTTTTTTCAAAAATAGAAGGATCACAATATTTTCTATATTCACCTAGAAGTGACTTTTGAACCGAGATCAATAACTCAGATTCAATACATTTTTATTTTTTTCCAATAACACACAAAGAAGTATTTTAATTTTTCTTACAGCCATGAAAAATCCAACCTGAAAAATATTGATCCGAGTTATTTGTTGCAGTCTTTCTAATAAATCAAATTATATAGTATTCCATCTATTTTCAAAGAAATATATAAAATATTTCTAATATTTCAATACAAAAAGTAAATAAATTATAACATTTTTGTTTAAAAAAAAAAACATACAACCGGGAAAATAGTTCCCGGATTTGCTGTTTTTTAATAAATAAATAAAAACATAGAACCAGCTGGAAAGGAGGCTTCCGGCATTTTTCAAATTCTTCTGCGTTAGGGCTTAGATTGTGAAATTGTTTAATTATTTTGGATATTAATAAAAATTTCGGCCTTAGATATATATATGTATGTATAAATCAAGGTTCTAAATAGCGTTTATAGCGTCGTAGCGGGAAGGCTAAAAAAAAAGCTATAGTGAATAGCGTCGCTATAGCGGAAGCTATTCCAAATAGCGTTTTTTTTTTTTACATTTCGTATATTCAATATTTGTACTAAATATCAACATTATCTAAGGTCTCATAGAACAATAAATAACACCAAAGTAATTAAGAAATTATAATATTCATATTGAACCCGTACAAAGTCCAAATTGCGGTTCAAAATATCCATAGTAATATCATAAACTATCGATTTTTTCTAATAAAAATATCTTAAGTATCATGATTCATGACATAATCTATTTTTTTTTCTATTCAAATTTAATTTCCGGTTTGGACTTTTTTTCTATTCAAATTTCAATTTCTATTCCCAATTTCAAATTGATTTATTTGTAGCAAGTAGCAACAAATTCAATTTCAGTTTGAGATTTTTTTTATCTTTATTTAAAACCCATATAAATTGCTTAAAAATAAAAAATAAAAAAAAACCCATATTGTATAGCGCAAATAGCGCTGTAGCGGACCGCTATAGCGCTGTAGCGGCCGTAGCGCAAATAGCGCATTTTGATGTCGTAGTGTAGCGTTTGGGGTCCAAAAACGCTATAGCGCGCTATTTAGAACACTGGTATAAATTCTTGCCAAGCTATATTCAGTTCAATAATTTCGATTTCTGATGAGATCACACTTTATTTGCTTTTATATTATATTGTACTGTTTGAAAATGTCAGAAATAATACTTACATTAAAATTTAGGACCTTGTAAATTTGAAAACTATTTACACAGACCATTAAGAAATATATATTATCCTCAAATTCCCAAAAAATTATAAATTTGAATAATTAAATAAAATTTTAAGGTACTCTTGGCAAGAAATAAGATTTTGTTGGTGTTAATATAGTTAACCGGAAGTTGGTTGAAGGTAGAGATATATGTGCGTACCTATAAAAAAGTGATTTTCCTTATGACCTTCCTCGATGTCCGATTCTGATTCCGATTCTGATTCGCTTTGTGGTATGGTAGCTCTACTATAGGTCTTATTGCGAACGTCACCTGGATAATGTTCAAAAATAATTTTATTAATCATTTCTCTCCCACGCGACAAGCGCTACCTTTCATACTAGATTTAGACTGATTCTTCTTTAATACTTTTGTTACAAAAGAAAACATAGTAGAACTTCCCATTTTTATGGTTGAACAACAAATAGTAAATAAAACAAACCAAACTGACTGAAACAAACTCTAATAAAAGAAATTATATGTTTACTGTTAGGCTCGATAATCTTGCCTAATTTTATTCCGTCAAGAATTTGGATTTATTTTATATTATACTGTTTTAAACTGTCAAAACAATATATACATAATTTTAAACTTAGAACCTTGTAAATTTGGAAATTATATATACAGACCACTAAGCATTAAAATTTCCTTAAATGCCCAAACTAATCATATATTGAATAGTTAAATAAAATCTTAAGGTACTCTTAGCAAGAAATAATAACATAGTTCACCGGAAGTTGATTGGAGGCATGAAAATATGTACCTCTCTTTCCTAGGAAGATTCCAGACATAATGTTGTTTTTTATATTTTCCCTGCTACCTGAGCGGAGAGCATGGGTCCTCCCTACAATCTTGATCATTCCAGCGATGCACACTAAAGTTGTTGGTATCCACAGCTCCGGATTTGGTGGTGATTGCCAAAATGCATATACTGCTGCTACAAGCTGAACAACTAGCCCCAACGGGAGACGCCACCAAAGCTCGTTATCATCAATTGAGTATGATGTGATGTTATCGGGACCTCCGAGGTGGAGCAAGAGGAACGGGGCCCACAAGATGGTGAGGTCGTCTGGTATGGTTGCGCGGTCACCACTGTCTGCAGGATCTTTCTGCTTGCCCATGTTACCCACTGCTAATGGAGGAACCAACTCAGCAGTCAGGTAAAACAGCCAGATCGTCAGTGCAAGCACCTTGCTCCTGCTGCGTTTGCGGAATGGTGCCAAGTACGTGAGACCTATTTGTATGCTGAGGCTAGCGAGGACGAGAATCCTTACCCCTTCTGAGTTCCATTGGTTTTGCCATTTCTCAAGGGTATTATCCATTCTCTGCCTCTCTCTCTCTCTCTCTCTCTCTCTCTCTCTCTCTCTCTCTCTCTCTCTCTCTCTTTAATGACCTTGCCTGATGCTGCCACTATCTCTCTCTCTCTCTCCCTCTCTCTCTTTTAATCTTATCAGAGGCTGCCCAGAAACTCTCTCTCTCTCTCCCTCTCTCTCTTTTAATCTTATCAGAGGCTGCCCAGAAACTCTCTCTCTCTCTCTTTGAAAAGCTTGGCAGTGGCCCCCAAGTCTCTCTCTCCCCCTCCCCTTGTCTTCTCCCTCTTTTTGATTTTTTGTTTTGAGATGTCTGGCTAGATCCAAGCCTTGCTCAACAAATAAAATATGACTAAATATGACTGTTGCTCCCCCACTATTAGGTAGAATTATTGAGATTCACAAGTGATTCAACGCGCGCGTGTGATATTATTTATTTAATATTATTTGTCACATGACATGTTTGTTTCAGTTGACTAATTGGAGGTTCGTCCCTCCAATGCATGGATCCAGCTGCTACGGCCAAATTTTATGGAAGGGATTATTAAAGGAATATTAATTTGGTTATCGAAATATACAAGGAAAGCCTGATTTTGAATTACAAATAATATATATATATATATATATATATATATATACTAGTATCGTGCCCGTGCGTTGCAACGGAATATATGATAAGATAACAAAAATAAATTCTTATTCAAAATGACAAATTTTCAAAAACAAAATTAGAAATATATTCTAGATTTATCACAGTAATATGTATAGAAATAAGGAAGTAGATAAATAAGGAAGTGAACAAAAAATTGATTTGCATTGTGATCCGCCGTATAGAAAATTTTAATTAGAGAGGGATAAATAATGAAACGGAGAATTATATCGCTAAATTTTAGAGTCTGTTTAATTTTAATTGTAACGCATCGTGTGACGGTATGTGTGGCGAGTATGCTTGTAGCTAAATTTAAACTTCCACACATAAAACAGATGCATTTAATCAAAAGAATATAGATTATGTGATTGGAGAGCTGAGATTAAATCCAATAATTAATCTTTCAATCGTAGCCGTTGGCGGATCGGACACCCAGCGTGCTTAATAATGCAATGGAGATATATATATATATATATATATATATATATGAGTAGAACTAAGGTGCTCTTAAGCTCACCAAGCCCTTTGTGAGCTTAACTCAAAAACCTATCGGATTGACTTCAAACGACATTTCCAAACCGTTAGATGTTCAATCTATATTAAAATGTGCTTGGAGACCAAATTTTTCATTTTTTGGAATTTTTTTACTATTTATTAAGCTGCTTTGAAAACTGTTGTTTTTCAATACTCCAGAAATTTAATAAAAACAGTGGTTTTCAAAGCAGCTTAATAAATAGTAAAAAAATTCCAAAAAATGAAAATTTTGATCTCGAAGCACATTTTAATATAGATTGAACATCTAACGGTTTGGAAATGTCGTTTGAAGTCAATCCGATAGGTTTTTGAGTTAAGCTCACGGTTTAGCTCGGTCCAGAACTAACGAGTTTAAGCTAGGGCCTAGCTTTCTCACTAGCTCGGTTAGACATCAATTTGTGAATTTGTATGATTTTGTGTGCATTTATACTGTCTAGCTCGATTCAACTCGATCCAAAAAGTTTGTAGAATTTATTTTCTTCTTAAAACAAGATCCAACCAAACCCAGCGAGCCAGCTCGCGAGCTAGGACCTAGCGCGGATCGAGGCAGCTCGTTGCCACCCCTATCCAGACCCAACCCCTAGTGAAGAAAGAGAAACAAAAAAAAGAGAATCGCCTCCTCTCTCTCTACAGTGATTATCTCTCCATTGCCCAAACCCTAGAAATTGCTGTCCCACCCTCTCCATCACCCTCTCCTCCAAGACCCTGCGCTCTCCATCACGACATTGTCCTCTACAGAACAACCACGCGCTATCCTCTCTCGCCCAGCGCCACAACATCTCTGAAAGGTATCTCTCTCACTCATTTTCACTGTTTCTATTTCCATCCCTCTATGGTTGCCTTTATTTAAGATGCCAAATGAGTAATTGAGTTATTTCAACAATTCTTTATACAAATGATGGAGAACCTTTACTGTAACATTAGTTTTGTGCTCCAATCATGCTCCACATTCTTATTTTTGTTTCCGAAGTCTGAACAGTCGATTTGAACCACTTAATATGATCTTTGTATTAAAATTTGCTTGTAAACCAAATTTAATATTTTTTGAAATTTTTTTACTACTTTTGTAGATAGGTACAAAAAAACTGTTTTTAGAAGATTATGAACCATCCAAAATAGTGATTTTGTATCTATTTAAAAAAATAGTAAAAAAATTTCAAAAATTATAAAAGTGGTCTCCAAGCACATTTTAATATGAAGATCATGTTGAGCAGTTCGAATCGATTGTTCGGACTTTGGGAATGAAAAAAAGAACGTAGAACATGATTGGACCACATGAAGTAAAGCGAGTGATTTACTTCACACTCATATTTTGTGATTTCAAAGTTCAAAATGCCAATCCGAACCGTTCAAATTGAGAGACCAAATTATATATTTTTTGAAAATTTATTACTAGCTTTTTTGAATTTTTGAAAATCACTTATTTTTTATTGTCCAGAATTTTTTGAAAAATATTTATTTTAAAAAATTTGAAAAAATAGTAAAGAAATTCCAAAAATTGTAAAATTTGGTCTCGGAGCATTTATTAATATAGAGATCATATTAACGTGAAGTAAAACACTCACTTTACTTCATGAAGCACCGTAGCCCAACTCTAAATATATATAGGGCTGGGCTTAGCTAAGCCATGGAGTAAAACAAGTTTGTACTCCACGCCATATTTCCATTTTGAAAATCCAAAATACCGATTCGAACCGCTCAACATGATCTCCATATTAAAATGTGCTTGGAGACCAAATTTTACATTTTTTTTGGAATTTTTTTACTATTTATTAAGCCACTTTGAAAATCGCTGATCCGGGTGAACAGTAGCAAAACAGTAAAAAATTCTGGACCAATGGATCAGCGATTTTCAAAGTGGCTTAATAAATAGTAAAAAAATTCCAAAAAATGGAAAATTTGATCTCCAAGCTTCAATATGGAGATCATGTTGAGAGGTTCGGATCGGTAGTTTGGATTTTCAAAATGAAAATAATGAGGCGTGGAGTACAAACTTGTTTTACTCCATGGCTTAGCTAAGCCCAGCCCTATATATATATATATATATATATAAAGAGAGAGAGAGAGAGAGAGAGAGAGATGGGCTAACTTGATTTGGGAAATAAAGAGAGTGTTTTACTTTTCACTCATATCTTCATTTTCAAAGTTCAAAGAGTTGATTTGAACCTTCCAACATGTTCTTTTATAATTGCTATCATACTTGAAAAGGAACCCATAACTCTGGCAGCTAATTTGAATTTAGTGGAATTTAGAAACTTGTTTTGAGCTTGACCAGAAGGTCCTTAGGTTAAGGTGGGGATTGTTTCTTCTTTTCCGGGATGTAAGTATTTGATTCATAGATGAGATGTAATTGTTTGATTTCTAGATAAGGCGTAATTGTTTAGTCTTTATGATCCCCAACAACTCTAATTTTTAGGCTTGATATAATGTGGCACATCACTTCCAATATTTATTGTGTTCGTCTTGGTTGACTTGTCAACTATTTTTTTGGTTCAACCTTTGATCTAAATATCAAAGGAGAGAGGAATTAATTTGTGGTTTGCTATTTTTTCTTCTTCTTTGATGGGTGTTTGAATTTTCTCTAGTGTAATTCATTGGATAAATCGGAACAAATAAAGTTTTCAAACATAATGACAACTTGAAGTTGATCGGAACATTTTATTTAGTAAAAAAAATTCTCATTCCTTAAAATACATATATAAATAAGAGGAGGGCTCCTCAAATGCCTCCATATTTTGTGCCTCTATCATGTCTCTATTTTTAAAAGCTTTAATAACTCAAAATTTTAAACTTAAAAGTCAAAATAAAACCATTTGATATGATCTACATCATTTTATTTATGCTCATGGAAAAAATTACGACATTAATTTCAACTTTATTTTGGTTGTCATCAAAAGCTTGTAAAAAATATACAAATGTGGATAATTTTTAGACGTTGATTTTTCAACTTATTGATTTACATAAAGACAAAATTGAAATGTGATAATTTTTTATAAGCACATGGAGAAAATAACATAGTTCACATCTAACGGTTTTATTTTAACGATTATGATTTAAATTTTGAGTTATTAAAGTTTTTAAAAATGGAGGTATAATGGAGGCACAAAAATAGAAGCATTGGAACCCTGCTAAATAAAATAAATACTACTGTACGAAATTTTAATAGTCGCCATTATTATGTCCCGCTCGTAGGTGGTAATAATAATTGTAATATAGGCGCCTTGTTGAACGGCAACTTTAATTTATAACAATCCTGCATTTGTTTAATAGAAATTCCCATTTTATTATTAGTGGTGTTTCTATTAATTTAAATAAATTATTTATTAGCCAACTTTTAACATTTTGACTGTAGCTCGTTTTTTTACAAAATTTCCATCAGAATTATACCAAGCATTAAATTTCATGTTCTCCGCCCAACCTGAGGTCATTTAATGCCTTTTTTTCCTATTCTGCACAGAGCTCAGAGGAGCCCAAGCCTGGTTCTACTTGTCTTTTTCTTATTCTTCGGTATTTCAAGCCCAAGCTGAAGGCCCAAACAGCTCAAGACATCACTAGTGGAAAAACGGACATCAGCATCGGCCTATTAGGATCGGACATTAAATAATTCGATTCTGATTTATATCTAGATCGGGCTTTTCAATTAACTGATCTTGAAAGTAACAATCACGATCGGTTAAATATTGATAACCGCTCTTAAAAGTGCTGTACAAATTAGCATCGGTTCTTTACAAGGACCCGACCTTGATTAAACATTGGCCTTATAAATAACCGACCTTGATTAAACATTGTTAGCATCGGTTTATTAATTCACCGATTCTGATTAGTATTAGCAACGGTTTATTATATAACCGACCCTGATTGTACTAAACCGATTTTATAATAAACCCCTTATTAGCATCGGTTTTATAATAAACCGACCCTGATTTGTATTAGCAACGGTTTAATAGAGAGCCGACCCTGATTAGTAATAAACCAATTTATAATAAACCACTTATTAGCATCGGTTTTATAATAAACCGACCCTGATTAGTATTAGCAACAGTTTATTAAATAACCGATCTTGATTTAGCCACTTATTAGAATCGGTTTTAGAATTTAACCGACCCTGATTTGTATTAGCATCGTTTTTCAAATTTCACCGATACTAATAACTCTTCTCTTAATGCCTACAGCGCGAAATAAAGCTAATTTCTAGTTTTTCTCGGTTTTCTCTATTCTCTGTTCTCTGTACGCGAAAACACGATATCTGTCGCATTTCTCTGATCTCTGCACGAAACACAGTTTAGAAGAGGAGGATAGAGGTAAATTCTTTTCCTTCACTTGTTTGATTTTTGTATCTCGGTTGAAACCAGAAAAATTCGGATCTGAAATATTTTTATACCCGTTATGATCAATTGGCTACATGAAAATTTGGTTGTGATCAATTGGCTACATTAAACTTTTTATTTCTTCATATATTTGATATGTATTTCATGCATGATTTAATTGGTAATCAGAATTTTGAAAAAGGAAAAAAATCAGAATTTTGAAAAAGGAAAAAATCAGAATTTTGAAAAGCTGAACTTTGAAATTTCACTAAAAATAGTAGAAAAATCCAATTGAATCAAAATTCAGGGCTAAACTGTGTGTATTGAAGTCCTTTACATGATAGTGTAATTTATTTTGCATTTTGGTCCCTGTGACAGTCTACACTGACTGTTTTAGCTGAACTGGTCGTTTTTACTGTTTTTGGTGTTTTCCTTTGTACCAGCAGCACATGTATCGGTTTGATACACATATTTCATGTTAGTTTATAATATTTGCCTCATTTCTTTGAGTAAATGTAAGCATGCCATTATGTTGTTCCCCAAACTATACCCGATATGTATTACGTACGGACCATTTAAAATAGCTCATTATTGCGATAAATTCTGAATTGTCGTAAACATACTAGTATATTGTAGGGCTATATGGATTTTCATGTAAAAACCAAAAATCTTAATTTTGTAGATTGGCTATTATTGAGGGGTTTGGTGCAACGTACGATCTTCATCTCACCCGAGCCGGCATCCAAAAAAAATGTAAGTACAATAAAACTCATGTCTAATTAGTTTTGTGCATGGATGTGTATTTTCATAAGAGTATATAGTTAATTAAATATATCTAGCTAGAGTATTGTATTGCATTCGAGCCACAACCGAATGATTAATGCCTTTAGGTCATGATACCCGTTCAAAATTAATCCATTAGGGATTAATTTTGAATAGTCCCCGTTTTGGGACTGCTCTTTGAATACTTTGTCTCAATTAGGATGTGACCACATGTTAGTCGTGTTTTAGTATTTAAGAAAATTTCAGCAGCATCTCCTCTTATCAGTTCCCCGAATCTTGGGGAACTGAGGGGAAATGCTGCCGAAATTTTCTTAAATTCTAAAACACGACTAACATATGGTCACTACTGAGACAAAGTATTCAAAGAGTGGGATAGGATGGTAGGCCGGCCCCATGTAAGCCCTAGTGTGAACATTTAACCCCAACCACATGCTTAATTTTGTTTTCTTATAATTGCAGATGGACCGCGGTTGGATGTACGGAACATCACGTCTATCGGATGAATATATGGCAGGTGTTGATGAATTTATGAAAGTTGCTACTGAACATATGGCGAATAATGGGAATGGGCTGATGTCGTGTCCTTGTCGTGATTGTAACAATATGAAAAAAATTTCCAAACCCATCCAAGTGAGGAACCACTTAATCCGTCGTGGATTCAAACAACAATATAAGCGTTGGATTTGGCATGGCGAGAGTTTGGAAACCGACATAGGTACTGGTACTGAGCATCCGGAATATCATACTGGTGGAAGTGACGAAAGTGATGTGCCAGGCGATGATGATATGGTGGTAGATGAAGATGCTAATTTTGATCAAATGCTACGTGATTTAGAAGAGGATTTTGATAATGATAAGCGATATGGTGTATTTGAGAATTTGTACGAAGATTGTAATAAGGAATTGTATCCTGGTTGTTCAAAATTTTCAAGATTGAAAGGTGTATTAAAATTGTATAACCTGAAAGCATCTAATGGTTGGAGTGATAAAAGTTTTACTGCGTTATTACAAACTTTAAAAGAAATGCTTCCGGAAGGAAACGAGATACCATCTAATGTTTACGAAGCGAAGAAAATGTTGTGTCCAGTGGATTTGGAAGTTCAAAGAATACACGCGTGTCCAAATGATTGTATATTATATCGAAATGAGTACGAAGATTTTCACGAGTGTCCAAAATGTGGTGCATCGCGCTACAGTAGAAAACAATTAACCAGCAATAAAAGTGATGATTATAAACTGGATAAAGGACCTCCGGCAAAAGTATTGTGGTACCTCCCCGTGATACCGAGATTTAAACGTTTGTTCTCAAATGCTAAAGATGCGAAATTATTGCGTTGGCATGCCGATAACCGGAAAAAAGACGGAAAATTACGGCACCCCGCTGATTCTCCGCAGTGGAGAAATATTGACAGAAAGTTTCCCGAATTTGGCGGTGACCCAAGAAACCTAAAACTTGGGCTGAGTACAGATGGAATGAATCCGCACAGTAGCATGAGCAGTAAGCATAGCAGTTGGCCGGTTCTATTGTGCATTTATAATCTTCCGCCTTGGTTATGTATGAAACGCAAGTACATCATGATGACCCTGCTGATATCAGGACCCAAACAGCCCGGAAACGACATAGATGTGTATCTAGCGCCATTGATCGAGAATTTAAACAAATTGCGGTGTCCAGGAGTGCAGATATTTGATGCATATAGCAAGGAGAATTTCACTTTACGGGCCATGATTTTCTGCACCATTAATGATTTTCCAGCTTATGGTAATTTGTCGGGTTATAGTGTTAAAGGAGAAAAAGCGTGCCCTGTTTGCCTGGACGATACAGTCGATGTGTGGCTACCTAATTCCTCTAAAAATGTGTACATGGGTCATCGTAGATTTCTACCTGCCAACCACGCACACCGTAAGACAAAGAAAGCATTTAATGGAAAGACCGAGAATATCACAGTAAATTATCCGTTGACCGGTCCAGAGGTTTATTCGCGAGTGAAGGATATCAAAGTTCAATTTGGGAAATTTAAAAAAAAAAGCAGTGAGAAAGAAAGGGGCTCCGAAGATTACTTGGAAGAAGAGGTCCATATTATGGGATTTACCATACTGGGAGCATTTAGAGGTTCGGCACTGTATTGATGTGATGCACGTGGTTAAAAATGTGTGCGATAGCATGGTTGGAACATTATTGAATATTCCAGGTAAGACTAAGGACGGTATCAATGCTCGGAAAGACATGCAATTCATGAACATACGGCCGGATCTACAACCAGCAGAGAAGGAAAAAGAAAATGGTAAATTTTGTACATATATAAAACCCGCAATGCATACGTTGTCGAAAGCCGAGAAAAAAAGCTTCTGTGAATGCCTTCATGGTGTCAAAGTTCCATCTGGATATTCTTCAAATATTAAAAACCTAATTTCACTGGAGTCTTTAAAATTGACAGGAATGAAGTCTCACGACTGTCATGTTTTAATGACACAGCTTCTTCCTGTTGCAATTCGGGGCATACTGCCACCGTGTGTTAGGCAGACCATCACAAAACTTTGTTTTTTCTTCAACGCCATTTGTTGCAAAGTAAATGATCCTGAAACCTTAGATGCTTTGCAAAAGGAGGTTGTTGTCACTCTTTGTCATCTTGAAATGTATTTTCCGCCGTCTTTTTTTGATATAATGGTTCATTTAATTGTTCATCTAATTAGAGAAATTAAGATGTGCGGACCCATTTTCTTGCGGTACATGTATCCGTTCGAGAGATACATGGGATTGCTAAAGGGATATGTGAGGAACCGATATCGTCCTGAGAGTAGCATTATAAGAGCCTATGCTGCCGAAGAGGTTATTGAATATTGCACTAATTATATTGATGATTTAAAAGCTATCGGCATCCCTAAATCTCGGCACGAGGGAAGACTTCACGGGATAGGCACAATTGGTTCAAAATTACTCGTGCCCGAACGTAAAACGTTGTCACTAG
Organism: Carex kokanica; assembly: GCA_025461125.1. Classification (NCBI taxonomy): domain Eukaryota; kingdom Viridiplantae; phylum Streptophyta; class Magnoliopsida; order Poales; family Cyperaceae; genus Carex; species Carex kokanica. The sequence continues at coordinate 126,049 of JAJGRX010001449.1, forward strand.
CACATTTCCATGTTTTGCAACACCTCACCGACGTTCATCTTTTTTTGGACGAGCATATGACTATCTTGCGGCAACAGAATCCTAAGAAATCTGATAATTGGTTGATTGGCGAACACAATGAAAAGTTTGAAGAATGGTTTACACGTAGAGTCATGGAAGCTCCAGAGGGAGAAAACATTAAAGAAATTGTCAAATTGTTGGCTCTTGGTCCAGTCCATGTCGGGAGGTCATTCCAAGGATTTGACATCAACGGGTATACTTTTTACACAAGAAGTCAAGATTTAAAGAGTACCGTGCAAAACAGTGGAGTGACGTTAGTAGCCGTTTCGAGTGGTTTTTCAGGAGCTAAAGGTGCCGGACCATCGCATGCATCGATGTCGTATTACGGGTTTATTGAAGAAATTTGGGAGCACATTTTTCGCATGCATCGATGCCGTTCAGAGCAGCTGCCAGTCAGTCCAACCACCACATTTTCTCAATTCGACTGAGGTAATGTAAATAAATACATATTATTCCATTCGAATAAAAATAAAAGAATTCCATTGCATGCCTTAGTTTCATACATATTATTTCATTCGAATAAATACATATATTGTACAGAAGGAAGAACGAAGGTGCAAACTCCACATGGTTCGAGATGGGAATAAAATTGAAGTGGCCCTAGGGACAATTCATCTTCCAGTTGTACGAGGCGAACTTATTCACTGTAGGCCTATGCCGCTCGACCATGCAAAAGTAATGGTTGATGCTTTTCTTCCGGGTGAAGAAGACACCCCCTTACCTGTACCAAATGACGAGCTGATAACCATTCGCTCAGCCGTCGGCAGTTTCACTGCATGGCCGATGAATATGCTATCTTTAGATGAGGAGAAAAATGTATATTATTATTAGAAGTTCTTATACTTGTAAATTAGTATCTATAAGGTAGAGTTATAATTGTATTTTTATTCTAATTGCAGGAACCACGCAAAGAGCTACAAGTTCTTACGGGTGAGAACTTGTTTCGTTCTGAAATGTTACAACCAAGTCGCTACAAGAAGTTTGATAATATCAATTTTGACAAGCTGGGACCTAATTTCAAGAGTTTACGTGAACGATTTTCGAACCAAGAGGACAATAAATTCTGTATCGATTTACCTCCTGACCTTTTCCATTGTCAAAGCTCCATAGATATTCATGCAGATGACTTGTTGGATTTGGTTACACCAAAGACGTGGCTCAATGCACATATTATTCGGATCTACATGATGTGAGTAAATATTCGTACTAATGGCAGATTTTAGTACTTTCAATTCAAATTTTAAAAAATTGAGATCACCATCATGCCTTTTTTTTCAGGTATGCGCACAAACACTACAAGAAATCATTTCCTAATGAGCTTGTTGGTTTCATGGACCCCTCGAAAACATGTTCCACCATGTTGGACGATGATGAGTGCAACCGAGCATATGTCGATGCATACTTAAAGAACGCACTTAAAGAAAATCGGGACAAGAAATTGATATTCATACCGTATCATCAGGGGTTAGAGCTATATATATATATTCTACTTTTACTAAATCTCTTTCATTTCATATAAATTATAGAATATGACATGCTACAAACCTAACATGAAGTTCTCATTGGGTATTAGTCGTGCTTATGCCAAGAGAAAGTCATCTGTTCGTGTTCAATTCCGAAAAGAAGATTTCAACAAGACTAAAGATCATCGATGCGCTCGCGGAGTAAGTTTTTCAAACTTTCATTTGCTAATCATTTTAGATATCTCTTGTAAGTACTGATTGTTCACTCTATTGATATTCGAACAGTCCCTTCCTATTGGAAACGTGTTCAGGAGGACCTGGAAAAACCGCTAGATTGAAGGTTACGCATTGCAAGGTAATAGTTATTATTGAATTTCTCTCATTGTTTGTAAATTGCTACTCAGAGGGACTTAGATGTAAAAAATGGTGAAATTTGGTTAAGATATGATTATAGGGACCTATATGCAAAAATTGATGAAAATGTGGTTAAGACCATCTTGCTTGCTAATTTAGTCAAACAAATTTAGTTAGAATTTGGTCAAGCTGATCAGACTTTGAATCCTCTTAATATGGACTACTTGAGGAAATATTTGGTTAGAATTAATACGGAGGAGTTAACTTGCTGATTTTAACAGCTGGATTTTTTATTTTGATCGCAAAAACCAAGTTTACAACTGAAAATGAGAATAGGTTTTACCCCAAGCAAAATTAGATATTCAAACTAATTGCAAAATTCTTTGCTCAGTTTGTTTCATAATGGGGTGTTCCAATTCATGCCCACCAAACTGATCCCCGTGAACTGTACTAGTAAGGCTGTAACTGCCACCATCAACAAAAACAGTAGGACATTGTATGGAAACCATAGTTACATCATAATTGAAAACCATGCAAATTGCAAAACAGTCAAAAAATTAATTGGAAACCATAGTTATTTATTCTTTTATTCAAATTTAAAGGTATATGTATGCATAACAATCATCACTGCTGCTAGTTAGAATATTTCAGGTCTAAATCTGCACATAGGTCTAAATCTGGTCAAAACTGGTCAAAACTGCACATAGGTCTAAATCTGCTTAATTAATTAATTGTCTTCTGGTCAAAACTGCACATAGGTACCAAATTAAGATGCCCTAAATAACACACTGTCACAGATTGATCAGTGCAGATTGAACTGAAATTCAAACCAGAAATCCAAAAAGACAGTTAGATAGAGGACAAAAAGACAGTCTATTTGAAGTCAAACTTTGCATTTTTCTGATTTTTCTGCTATTTTTTAGCTAATTTCAAAGCTGGATTTTAAAATGAGAAAACTGAATATTTAAACTGCTATTTATACTGCTGTTTTCAAACTTGTTTATTTTTTTAACTATGTCTTGATGTGTAATATAGTGCCCACAACAACGCGAAGGTTGGGAATGTGGATATTATGTCATGTTGTTCGTGCATGACATAATAACTCGCTTCCTCGATGTTTTTCCGAATTTAAAGGTATATATATGCATTTATATATTTTCTAAAAGTAAGCATAGTTGCTCTTCTATCATTTAAAAAATGTTGTTCGTACACACTTAATTGTGCTATTTTATCATTTTAAAAATGCAGGATTTTCCCGCAAGCTACAGTACAACATTCGCATGTTGTGGGGTAAATTTTTCTTAAAGGAATTACTTATTCAAAAAACTAAAACAATTTAGGATTAGATAATTTGTAATAATTTAGGAGTTTAATTAATTCTAGGATGTGGTGTAAACATGAACATGATATTTTGTAATAATTTAGGATGTGTATTGATTTGTGATAATTTAGGTTATGGATCTGTGATAATTTAGGATGTGTATTGATTACTTATATATGCCAGCAAAATATATAGGAGCTGGCCAAAATTAAAAATGTTTTTTTTTAAATAAAATAACAAATTAGAATCGGTTCTTTTAATTACCCGATTCAGATTCAAATTAAAAATTATTTTTTAACATATTAGCATCGGTTATTATCCAATAACCGCTCTTAATAATTAAATTAGCATCGGTTAATAGTGATAACCGATGTTGATTTTATTTTCCAAACGGATCTGAATACTAATAGAATCGGTTAATTAATTAAAACCGATGCTAATACTAACCAATAGAATCGGTTAATTAATTAAACCCGATGCTAATACTAACCAATAGAATCGGTTAATAAATTAAACCCGATGCTAATACTAACCAATAGAATCGGTTATTTAATTCAACCGATGCTAATGGTTAACTATTAGAGTCGGTTTATTTAATTAACCGATTCTATTGGTTAGTATTAGCATCGGGTTTAATTAATTAACCGATTCTATTGGTTAGTATTAGCATCGGGTTTAATTAATTAACCGATTTTAATAGTATTAATTAGCATCGGTTATATTTAATAACCGATTCTAATAATGTATTTTAGCATCGGCTGTTCAACCGACCCAGATTAGTACCGTATTTGCGACGCCTGGGTCAGCGTCGCCTCGGGGTCCGATGCTAATGTGCGTATATAACCGACCCTGATGTGTGTTTTTCCACTAGTGCATGGCTCGATTCAAAATGAAAATCTAAGCTCTGAGCAGACTTCACACAGATTTGCAGTCTGCTCAAGACTTGTTAGCCTTGGAGTGTACTGTTCACTGGATGATTATTATTCTGTCTGTTCGAAAACAAGCATGTAATTTAGAAAATTTTGGAAGGAAAAAGGATCAAGTAGACAGCAGTAGTATTGAGTTCACAAATGAAGAATGAGTTTTTATTATTTTGTTCTGATTTTCACAAGTGCCTTATATTCCAATTCTATTGCTACATGCTGGAATTGCCTAATTACAAGGATTATGTGTCTAATATTTCATTTCTCAACAAATAATATGATGCATCATTGGTTGCACATATCCTCTTATTTGCAAGCGAGGTCATAAGTTCGAAATTTGAATTGTAGAAATCATTTGTTATAATAACTGAATTTTGTAAATAACATTGGGTGACTTGACCCAACTCTCCCATTTAATATTTTTTTTTGCAATTATCACCTTTTTATGTCCGGTCGAAGGTAGTAATCATCATTGTATGTAATAGGTGCCTTGGTATGACATTACCTCGGCACCAGGCTCATTAAATAAGAAAAAAAAAAGTTGCCTCGGTGAGGTCTAATGTTATTTTTGTAAGATCTCGAGAGAAAAGAGATTAAGAAAATAAATTATATTGCAATCTTATTTTTATAGTTATAAGAAACAAAAAACTAGCCGTTGGAATACACTATTCCATATTGCTATTAATTACAAGGCACTATTTCTTATTCTATTAAATAAACTAGTTGTTATAATTTGAATCCTATTTTATATTTCAATTCATCTAAGGCATTACTGTACTGTTATTTTGACTATTTATATATGCTTGATAGATTGCTTCTTTTTCATTAAAATATGGTTCATTTTAAGAAAATGTAACATTTTTTGAAATGTTTCCAATATAAACATTTTCAAAAAAACGATGGTAGCTCTAGACATATTTCAATATTGTTTCCAATATAAGTTAACTAGATACGCAATTTATATTTGCAAGACACAGATATGGTAGCACAACATTTGTTTAAAACTTTAAATAACTAATTTTTGCCAGACGTACAATATGTCTCATGTAATTCGTAATTCGTTACATATATACCAACAGGTATATATAAAGTTCTGCCAGCATATCAGAACATGTCGAGTCGCACAGAGCAGCCACACGAAATCCGTAAATGCCAAGTGCCAACAGCCATCTACTCGCCTGCTCATTTGTGTTTAATTTATTGATTTATTGGTCAAACTGTATGGCAGATATCGAGGTCTACTTCCTTGATTTGTTTAATTAGGTCGAGTTCAGATCGCCTATTTGTACCAAGCTGCTCATGTGTACTAGCTAAACGACAATCAATAGAAGTTATTAACTAACAGAGTTGTCAGTTGTTGGATGGGAAACTAATTAATCTTCCACTTCTTACCAATTATGAGCTACTTCAACCATTGACTTTGTTAGCTGTAGATCCAACTAATGCGTTCCTCCACACATGTATCATGTATGATGCTTTTAGATGGCACGTCGTTTTCCCATGTCTTATTGACTTATGACTATTTTTATCATGTACTTATCTTTAAAGTAAGGTATTGTTTTCTAGAGATGTCAAGAGGTACTAGATATATTCTTCGCTAATCAAATTTAAGTTTTTGGTTAATAAAAATAAAAATGGTTGTTTCGGTACAGCAGATGTCAATTTGTACGAGTCATTAATTTAATTATTTCAAGATTAAATAGAAGACTAAATATCTATAATATAATGCTTATCATATAACAATAAAAATAAACAAGACATGGATGTCACCAAGATGTGTTATACAATTTCTATAATTTAGATAATTACGCCAATTAGAGTAATTATTTTTCAAATAATTTTTGTGTGAAAGATATAAATTCTAAATCAAAGTAATTGCTCAAAATAAAATGCATGACTTAAAAGGAAAGTAAAATTGCTTCATTTTATTTTTTGCATTATTTTTTGCATGATTTAAGCTTTGGAACTACAAAAAGGCATAATAAGAAACAAAAAAGTTTACAATATACCTTAACAAACAAAATCTACTGAAAAACAAAACACGACAATAATATATCATGCTTGATCATTATAATAAAAAATGGTTAGTGCAAATTACTCAGTATTAGTTAATAATTGAATATTTTTTTCCCAAATGAATAAACAAATTAAGTTGATTGATGTGGGAATAATTTTCACCCTTTTACGAGATTAAGTAGCATCTTACATTTGAAAGGGGCATAGACATTCTCATGCCTATTCAGGCAAAAACTTTGTCAAGTCTGGAGCCGATGAAATTAATATTATTACAGAACAATACATTCATGTGACATAGAAGATACTTTCATATATGGCGTCTTTATATTATCATTTAATTAGTACCATACTTGCAAAATGAAGCCATAGCTTTGCCACCTAATTTGAATTTAGCTCAACGTTGAAATTTTTTCTTAAAGAGCACAAAAGATTGCTTACAACAACACTCCCGGCATAGAGTACTGATGAACAATACCATTTTCTCGAAGAAATAAAGCAAACGGGCCTGGACTTTGACCGAGATCAGTGTGTCTACCATAATACTCACCGCCTCTATCTGATCACACTACTTTAGTTTTAAAGTTATGTTGATTTTCAACAATAGCCTTAAAGATTTTGCATTTATCTAGTGCTTCAGATTTTTCACTAATTAGATACACATGACCATAACGAGAATAATGACGAAGCCAAAATGTATACCGAAAATCAATATCATTTTTGCCAGAAAATGGCAAAAAACAAATGTAAAGTAGTCATTTTCCTGATTTATTTACTGCAAACGTGTTTTTAGGTCTTTTTGGCAGGTTTTTGAGAAAGTTGCGTATTTATGGCAAAAACAGAGCAAAAGTGTCGTATTTAGGCAATTTCTAAATAAGGCGTCAAAATGAGACATTACATGGAGCATGCAACACCTCACACGAAGTGCAAAACATGTGAAATGACAAAAAATACAAGAAAATACGCTAAGTCAAGAATCCATGCGGCCTCTTGTATGCCGCATACGGCATACTCTGATGCCGCACGATCCATGGACTGTCCTAAAAATAGGTGATTCTCATATGGTCCAGAAGAACGCGAATTCCTGAATAGTAGACTAGCAATCCTCATTGTTAGGTTTGATTAGAGAGTTACTTAGACAGAGAATGGTAGTCATTAGAAGCCAAGTAAGAGAAAAAGACGTCATCTAAGGAGGTAAAGGTTCTTCCATCTTCAATTGGGTTGTAATTATTTATGTTATATTTATTTTATTCCTTTTATTTTTTCATTGCCATAAGAAGCCAAACTTCTCATCTCTAGGGTGAGAGTTGTACTTCAATTCTTAATTATGTTTTAGTATATGTTTATGTTTTGTTTATGTTATGGTTTGAGTTTTCCTTTGCACTTTAAATTCTTTTTTATTGTTTTCTTGCATACATAGTTATGCCTACTATATGCCTCCACATGCCAATGATATCCACATACCAATAGGTGTTAAGTCGTTGTATCCTTTTGTGAGAAGGATAATGCATGTAAGTACTCCAAACAATTCAGCTAATGAGGCTTGGCAGCGGTTCAAAGACTAGGGTTAGAACCCAGTGGGCTCCCTTGGCAGGATAACGTAAATTGTATATTTAAATAACATTAGAAAGCACTTAGATTAAGTAGGGTCTTTGGGATATTTCAACTACGGGGTAGTATAGGGAAATAATATAATTGCGTACCTAAAATACTTTAGTCTTGGTAGCACAAAAGCTGATCGCAAGATCGTAAAACCTTTCAAACCACAAAAGCAAACACCCAACATGCCCTACGGGTAGTGACAGTGCGCATGGGGGGTAGCTGTGGGCAATCTAGGCCGCATCTGACAGTAACAGTGTTGCATGTGATGTAGAGAGACGTTGAAATTTATACTAACATGATTAAGAAGCACACAATCCTGAACTCTAGAGGCTCTCTATCTACTATTTAACCTTTACCTTGATTGCAATTATCACCACCACCTTAAAACTTTCAAAAACCTGATAACCTAGACTAGTTAAAATTGTTTAAAATCCAATACACTATTCCTGTGGATCGACACCCCAATCATGCTACACGGTAGGATCATGCGCTTGTGATCTGGACGTAAGTGGAATTTAGCGTTTATAAATCTTTGAAAGTAGTAGTACCATTTTGGTCCATCAAATAATCATCAATGAAAGTAATAAACGATTTATGGCCGTCAATACCTGGAGAAGGAAAAGGACCATACATATCAGTGTGAATAATTTCTAATGGTCCCCCACTTCGAGTGGCTCCTTTCTTATTTCCTTTAATAATTTTTTCTTTAACACATTCTATACAGTTATCAAAATTAGAAAAATCTAATGTTGGGATAATTTCATTTCTAATCAGACGTTGCATTCTATTTCATGAAATATGGCCCAACTTGCGAAGCCATAATTTGGAAGAATTTCCAACATCACGATTTCTCTTTACTCCACGTTTATGATTAACACTAGAAACATTCATAGATAACATAGATTCACAAAAGGAAGAATCCAAACATAATTTATATAGATTATCACATAAAAATCCATAACCAACAAATTTAGAGTTTTGATATAGTCTCCTCTCATTATTTCCAAACTGAAACATAAAACCACACGCATCAAGTCTAGAAACAAAAGTTAAATTCCTAATCACACTATAGGAATATATACTACATCATGCAAATCAAGAATAAAGCCATTGTTAAAAACTAAACGAAGAGTTCGAACAGCCTCGACTTCAGCCTCTAATCCATTAGCAACTTCAAGTTTCCTTTCTCCCTTTTGAAGCATCTTCACGGAATGCAATCTCTACAATGAGTTCATAATGTGCACAGAGGCACCAGAGTCAACCCGCCACGTATTTAAGGGAACATCAACTGAAAAAGTTTCACATTATTTTCACCTTTACCATTGTCCTTATTTTTCTTCAGTTTTGGACTTTGAACGGCAATATGTGTATGGTCAGGTTTCTCAGTCTTAATCCTTTCTTTTTCTTCAACATGCATGACAATTAATTCACTCATTTTCCACTTTTCTTTCTGCGTATTATAATTGATCTTGAAAGGACCAAATTGTGTAGGAAGAGAAGTCATAATAAAATAAACTAAAAAACCTTCAGAAATTGCCATATCCATGCCATTTAACTTTACGGCCATATCATTCATCATCATGATATGTTCACGTACACTGCTTGTCCTGTTATACTTGGTAGTGAGCATTTTCATTATGAGAGCATTTTCATTAGTCTATGGTTACTTTGAGCGCACTTACTGCACATGAGATGAAAGTTGCAAGTAAATCCCTCACCTTTTCATATTTTCTGTAATTTGAATGGGCGTGTAGTTAGATGATTTTCTACTTTTAAATTTATTTTTAGGACTTTACATTATAAGTTAGCAGCAATTTTTTTGTTCTCTTATAATATGTCCCCATTGCAACGCATGTATAATATGTCCCTGTTCTCTTACATATACAAACATATATATATATATATATATATATATATATATCTATATATATATATGTCATTGCAGTAGCAATTACGTCCCACCACATGTCAAGCTCTATTTTTTAGGCTCGATATCATGTGGCACGTTAGTTCCAATCTTTATTGTGTTTTGTCTCGCTTGACTTGTCAGCTATATATTTTTTATGACAAAGTTACGGTTTTATTTTTCCAATTATTTATAGTAGTAATTAGAAAATAAAATATAAATATGCCGTACTTGAAAGACTAGCAATGCGAGAAAGGGGAGATAGCACTGTTAGTTAGGAAAAAAGTCATAAGACTGTTGGTTATCTAATAGTCGAGATCTCGATTCCCCTCATGACTTTGCATCTTCTGCGAATAAAAAAAAAAAAAGTTAGACTAGAATTGATTGTCTCGAGGTCAAACTAAATGGCAGGTCTTGAGGTCTCCTGCATATATTTGTTTTATTCGTTTGATTTAATCGAGTTCAGGTCGCATCTCTGCACATTTGTACTAAACAAGAATAGAAAATGATTAACAGAATTGTTCGATGTCTTACAAATTAAGCTTCATAAGTTCATAATTCTCTTAATTTGAACCATTGACTTTGTTTGTTCTAGATCCACAAATACGCTGCCTCTATTTGAAACAATATATATATAAAAAATAATCCACACATGTATCATGAATAATTCTTTTTAGATGGTTGGTCGCTTTCATAAGAGCATCTACATCCCAGCAACTCAAATGAGTTTCTAAATAACTATTAACCACTTTTTAGAAATTAAAGTCTCTAAAGTTTCTAACTCTCACATTCTTGAAATTAATTTTAGAGTTTCTATTATGCCACATCAACAACAAATTAAAAAGGAGAATTAATTTGAGCCAATTATTTGGCCAACATAGAGTTTATAAACAGTTTCTTAACAAGAAATTTTACTGCATAGTTTCTAAATAAGAAACTCTCCCACATCTCTAAAACTGGATTAGAAACTGTCACATCAGATTAGAAATTCTAATAATACCAGGGATGTAGATGCTCTAAGTGTAAAAATACTTTATTACTTTTGAATTATTTTCATAAATGTATTGCTTAGGAACTACAAAAATACAACATAAACAAAAAAGTTTATCATATATCCTTGAGAGACAAAATTTACTAAAAATAAAAACATGACAGTAATACATCATGCCAGATCATTATAATAAAAAGAAATTTGGTGCAAATTATTCAGCAGTAGTTAATAATTGAATATTTTCTGCCTTAATGAATAAACAAACTTTAAAGATGTGAGAATTGTTTTCACCTTTTTTAGTGATTAAGCTGCATCTTATATCATTTGTTTTATTTTTTTATAAAAATATCTCATGACTCGCCTTGAAAAGAGCACATTAATTAATTTCCGACTTGATCTCGAGAAGTTGGAAAACTGTACATGCATGTATTATCACACAAGATGTTTTCAAATAAAATGTCCTTTCACGTCAAATGGCCTATTTATATTCTTTTATGATTGCTGTCATACTTGAAAAGGAACCCATAACTCTGGCAGCTAATTTGAATTTAGTAGAATTTAGAAACTTTTTTCTTAATGATGAGTTGATTTGATGTGATTAAATTGAATCGAGCAGATAAATTCACATGTTATAAAATTATTATATTATTTCGCGACAATGATTGCAGAAGTTCGACATGTTAAGTTCTTCAAGCTTGCCTTTGAGAAACCTTAGTATAAAATAATAATAAAGCCAAACAAAAATGAGATCATGGCTCTTAGATAATAAAAAAAACATATATACTCCAGCTAAGCTGCACAAATATTACAAAGAAGTATGAGCAAAGTTAGGGTGTGATTTGCTCACCAAGAGGGTTTGGTGAGCACAACTCTAAAAGTATATCGGATTAGCATCAAACAGTGAATTCAAACCATTGAAATTCATATACTTCATGAGTGATGAATGTACATTCAAAATTTTGAAAGTTTCGAATTCATTTGCTACAAGGTCAAGGGGTCAAAGAAATGATGAAAAATGAATATATAAAACAACTTATAAAATAACTTATAAAATGTTCAAACGGTGAATCCCCTATGCCGCATGCGGCATGGAAATAATGCCGCACGATCCGTGGACTCAATCCGTGGACTGTTTTGATTTTGATCAAATCTCCACCATTGATATTATTTTCGGTAGAATTCTCCTAGATGAACGCAATTGCTTCGGCAGCAAGCTTTCATAGCTATTTTTGACTTTATCTAAGCAAACTTCATGTGCACTCTAAGTTTGATCTACCTCCACTACTTCCACTACTCTCCCCCTCATTTAGGAAGGCTATAAATACCTTCTTGTAATTAATAGGATCTAGTGTGCGTGTTTAATTGTGTTAAGTCCATAGAATTGAGATTAGCAATTCTTATTGCTAGGTTAGGTTAGAGAGTACTTAGAGAGAGAAGGGTAGCCATCGGAAGCCAAGCAGGATAAGAAGGCATCATCTAAGGAGGCAGAGGTTCATCCATCTTCAATTGAGTTGTAAATTATGTCATCTTTATTTTATTCCTTTTACTTTAATTGCCATGACCATAAGAAATGAAACTTCTCATCTCTAGGGTGAGGGTTGTACTCGAATTCCTAATTATGTTTTAATATATGTTTATGTTGATTTGAGTTTCCTTTATTATTTTGAATCTTTTTTATTGTAAACTTGCATAAATAGTTCTGTCTACTATATGCCAAAGTAATCTACATGACATACGGTTACATAGTCGTTGCGTCCTTGTGTGAGAGACAAACATGTAAGTACTAGCGCCTAAGTTAACGATTCATGACAGCGGTTCCAAGACTAGGGTTGGAACCTACTGGGCTCCCTTGGCAGGATGGCATAAATTTAATTGTGTTATATTAGATTATATTAGGAAACACCTTAATTAGGTAGGATCTTTGGGATATTTAATTGTGGGGTAGAATAGGAAATGATCAATTGTGTTTGTGTGAGAAAGATAATTGCATACCTAGGATACTTAGAATTGATAGCCCAAAAGCCGATCGCAAGATCAGAAAACCTTTCAAAGCACATAAATAGAAACCCAGTAAACCTGCGGGGTAGTGACAGTGCCACATGCGGGTTGCTATGGGACAATATATATCGCTTGCGATAGTTACAGTTCCGCATGCGGGGTAGAGAGACGTCTGAATTTATATTTTGCATAATTTAGAAGTAGAGCACCTGATCCCTAGAGAATCTCTATTTTACTGTTTAATTCTAACCTTAGCACAGTTAGCGCCACCGCATAAACTTTGAGGGTATTGAACCCTACCTTAAACTATTTTAAAACCTATTTTCAAAACCCCCTTATAACCTAGATTAATGAAAATTGTTAGAAATCCAATACACTATCCCTGTGGATCGACACCCCAATTATACTACACGGTAGGATCATGCGCTTGTGATCTGAACGCAAGTAGAATTAGGATTAAAAGGTATATAAATTTATACTGAAAGTTAGTAGTTCAATTTGGACTCATCAGGGTGCTATAGCGTACCTATGATTAGCATCACATGTGTTTGCACTTGTGACCAAAAACTAGATTAAACAAGTAAGGATGATAGATAGCCTGATGCCTAGAAACTCATTTTCTATACACAACATTTATTTATAGTTTCTATTGTTCCTACAACTAAACAACCCAACCAATCAAATCAAAACAACCAAAACAACTAAAAACCTTGAATTAATTGTCGTTAGATCTCTTAATACACTATCCCTGTGGATTGACACACCGATCTATACTTTACAATAGATTTATGCGCTTGTGAATCGATTGTAAAGTAGACAATTAGAGTTATAAATATTATTAGCTCTGATTTTGACCCATCAACTAACAATAGTTATACTGAAATAAATAATAAAACGCTAAATAATATTTCAATTCTAACATAACACTTGTTGCATAAAATACAATTTATATCACTGTTGGACAGAAACAAATTGAATTATTAAGATAAATAAATTCACTTAATAAATTATACTGGCAGTTAAAGTTGGCAAAATTGACCTTCATAATTTATTAAATGTAAAAGCGTAATTTTGAATTAAATCACAAAATTCTTTTTAATAAAGTGGCAGTTACAATTTAAAGTTGGTAAAAATTGATAACAACCAATTATTAAAAATAACGTTATATGGTTTAAATTATTTATATGAAAAAATATACAATAAACTTCGGTTGGGCCGATCATTGTATATGAATTAATATAAAACCATACATAATTTATTAAATGCTAACATATTACAAATGCAACATATATATAGACCTTGCACTTCTACTTAGTACTTTCCAAAAATGAAATCTGCAACTCATGTGATCAATATAATATGTATCACTCAAGTTGTATAGGATGCAACAGATCTAAAAATGAGTGCCCATGTGATTCATGACATGATGCCTTTTGGTTACTAAAGATCTCCAACATTGCATCTCCAATAATAATATATTGATCAACATCTTTGTGCATACATAACTGAAAATTGAAATTTTTATTTAAAATATTTCGTCCAAAATTTTAAGAAAATATTTATACATAAAATTAAGTTGAATTTGTATGGATTTTATATGAATCACTGAAAATCAATTTGTATGAATTTACAATGGCTCTGATACCAAATGATACATATAAAAAAATCGTAACGTGTTTGGCAATTAGAATACAAATAATTTAGAATCCGTAAATCCAAAATAAAATAGCAAACATAATTTAAAACTTACAGTTTTGAAATGATGACATCGTCAAGCGGAAGCGTAAATATTGATCATCAATTGTTTTCCTCAGACGTGATGATGAAGACCTTAGTCATTTTTCTTTTACTTCTCTATTTGTTTTTTATGGACAATTTTTTTAGATGGCATGTGTTCAAATAAGAGAAAAAGTATTTAATAACTCTGAGGCAACATTTGAGACCAGTATAATTTTATAAATAACAATATGAAATTTTCCATTAAAAATTACTCATGCCTTTTTATTAATTTCTGTAAATGAAATTGGTACACAATAATAACATATACCACATAATTAAATAAAACTAATAGTATCAACATTATTAAACACGATACGTGCAGACACTGTCGCAGAACTGTGTGTCATTGGTTTTTTTTAACCGTGTATAGTAGCCTTTTTCTGTAGTAATATAATGAAATCTGAAGGTAAAATTAAGAGAAGCTTCAGAAAGTGATATTTCATCAAGAGAGAAATGAGTACAATATATTATTGCACATTCCGGTAGCCACTATATGTATTAAAAATAGAAAATTTAATTCTATCTAAACACATAATTCGGGAGTAAATTAAATGTAATATTGAATTTTCCATCATTAGATGTCGAGAGAAGTTGTGAAGCCGCATGTTAGGTTGTCATAAGGGATGAATATACACCTGGAAATCATAATATTGAATACTCATTTCAACGTGAATGACATTTCCCCAAGGCCGCGCCTGATAATAAATTGAACTCGAAGAAGACTTGCTAGTCCCCAAAAAAAATCCGCGTCGACAATGGGAGCGCACAATGAGGATGATGTGCCCTTGGTTACCCCGTAGACTTTGAACAAAGGACAAAATTGTCAATGTAAATTAAGTAATGAGGATATTAATAAATTGATTGAGTCTAGATAGGAAAATAACTCATTAAATTTTGATGTTTAAATTTCTAAAAAGAGAAGTTATGATGTTTGTGTGTGTGTGTGTGTGTGTGTGTAAATTTATTTTTATTCTATGGATAAAAGAATAAAAATTGATAAAAGGAAGCACCGTCAAGACTAACTAGCAAGTAAACCTTTCGTCTTCAATGTCATTTTCTAATCTTCATTATTTTTTACTTTATACATACCATACCAAAAAATGTTATCAATTTTTGTAATTCATTAGTTTCAAGGATATACCAAAATTATTTAATAGGCACAACTATTTAAATACGAAAGAAAAATTGGTAATCTAAAGATGGCATATCCTTAAGTTTTTGTTATGGAATTGGAGCGCCGGTCAGTACTCTTCTAATCCCCATAGTTTTAGTTTAATTTCACAATTATGTATGAATGGTGTAGAGATTTACACCTTGTTTGGATGGAGAGGAAGGAAGGGGAGGTGAAGAATAAAAGGGAATGGAATGGAATAGAAAGGAAGATTAACATATTTAACTTCTTTGTGTTTGGATGATTAATGAGGGAAAATAAATTTAATTTTTATTTCCGTCTTATTTCTTGTTTGGTGGATTAAAATTTAGATAGTTAATGAGAAATTCGGTTGTTGTTGTAGGTTTGCGACAAAAAACTTGTATAAAATTATATAAGTAAGATATAAAGTTAGACATTTGTGTCTTTTGTTCTAAAAATATTTGCAACAAAATTTCTTTCCATCCGTTACACTCCAAATCGGGAGAGAACCGATTCTATTGATTATAATGATACAATGTTAAACCTTTCACCTTCTGTACCCTTCATCTCCAACATAATTTTGTCAACCAAACACTATTCAACGAAAAGTTTTCTTTTCTTTCCATTGCCTCCCTTCATCTACTCTCCATCCAAACAAGGTGTTAAAGTAGCTTAATATGAATGGCAATTATTGATATTAATGTGAAAAACTATCAATTATTGGTATTAAACAACTTAAGACTACCTTTTTTACTAGAAAAAAGCGTTTGGCTTCCTACTGAATGGGTAAAAAGTGAAAGATAACGAAATTACAGAACTAAAATGGAGACCTTGTGTTACAAACAATTTATGAAGTCTAACGTGCGGTGGAATCTGTTATGATTCAAATTGAAGGATAGGATTGGAAGTCTAACTGAGGACAGCAATTTACTAGGAAATTAGTATGTGCTCGGCTTTTACCTCTGTTATAAATTCATTATAAATTAAACCTTCCTGCTCCCTCTGTATATATCCATCTCCAACACCAGATTATAATCTCCCATCAACCACTAGTTCCTCTCTCGCACCATCCTGATCAGTTTACCCTACTTCCTCCACCTTTCCTCACTTACCCTCTCCTTCCTCTCTCTTCTCCGGCAGTCCACTTGATCAGACCACCTGTCCTGAAAGCTGAAACAGCAACATTACCGGGTGAGTGTCTTCTCTCTCCTTTCTCTGGGTTTCATTTCAATATCTTCCACTCATTTCCTTCCCATCCAGTTATGTTCTGTTCCTGCACTATTTATATTACTTTTTTAATTTTTTTATTTCCATTGCAGTTACTTGGGGGAGCTTGTCGTTGCATTGTATGTGAGAGAGGAAGCGAGTGAAGGATTAAACTGTTTTGATTTGACAAAGATACGGGAAGAGAGTGTTGGCAGTACTGTATATTCCAATACTGGTAAACAAATACTGATTTCAGAAAATGCTTAATTTTTGTTAATACCGTATTCTAAATTACATGACATGCTTACTAATTTATAGCAAATACATTTATCTAAATTTAGCACATATTACAGCAAATACGCCTCATGAAAAGAAGTAAGCTTCATGTACCTCATGCGCAATATGATTGCTACTTAATTTTGTATGTAACTAGAACCAACAAATATTCATGAGGACTGCTATTGCCCATATAATCTTCGAATTCATCATGAGGACTGCTATTGCCCATATAATCTTCGAATTCATCATGTTACTTTAATATTGTCTGTTTTTCTTACACCCGCGCTGGTTTTGAATTTTATCCATGGTTATTTTATACCTTAAAGAAAATCAAGAATTAACCTAAGGCTCAGATTCTGCCTCCTTTGGTTGTTAATAAATGATAAAAAAAATACATGCCAGATTTACAATTAATAGTTTTCAAGGTACTAAAAATAGGGTCTGCAGCCAGCCAGCCAATAGTTTTCAATTACTTTTAGCAACTCTATAATTAATGTCAGATTTCTGTCACTCATCAATGGCAGTAATTTTTAAATTTTTCTTTTTGCATTGTAGTTATTTGGTGGAATTTGCAGTTGAAAGCTGACACAGAGAGATGGATGCCTTACATTTCATAAAAGAAATGCTATCTGAACCCGCCCTCAGACACTTTTTATCAGACCATGTCCATGATGATATGAATTCTCTGAGTTTGATAGTAAATAAGCTAATCAAAGTTCAGATATTCATGTCAACGACAAACTTCCGGGTACAGCCTGAGGACAAAAAGCTGGCTCTAATTGAGGGTCTGCAATTAACAGCCAGTAGAGTTGGAAATTTCATGAGTGAGATTGTTGAATATCCTTCCAGAGAGCAGTTCTATAGCTCCTCGATCCAGGATTGGAAGGAAACCATAGATTTTATCAACCGTATCTTAGTTTCCACCAATTATTTGGAACAAGAAGTACTAGTAGGCGACATAGATGCAGTTATAAACTCTATTCAAAACTTACTTCTTGAACCAGAAAACTTGTTTCTTGACCAAGAAAACAGTTCAAATTGCATAATTCTAGATGAGGAGAAAAGAAAAGCACTCATGCTCATTAAAGCGGTTCCAGCTCTTGGTGAGCTCAAAGAATCTTCTGAAATTTCGAACTTCTTACTAGAGTTATCCCAAGAACTGGGTAATCTCCCTGCACTGATTTCAATGGCATGTGAAGCACAACCTCTGGCTCTTATCCTTATAGGGAGTCTCCTTTCGCTTAAAGAAAGGTCCTACCACACATGGTGTAAGGTGAAAGATGATATGTGCAGGATCAAAGAGTCTTTTAATCTTGCTACAAACAATCACATGTGGCACATTTTTACCTACTGCTATGATGATTTGCCTTACTTTCTCAAACCATGCTTTCTTTATTTAGCATGTTACCCGATAGATTATGAGATTCCTGCAGCGTCTCTAACAGAGATATGGATTGCTGAAGGATTTGTTACGCTAAAGAAAGAAGAGAATATAGATGAGACAGCAAATATGTACCTGGAGCAACTTGTTCAAAGGTATTCCAAATATTTCGGAAAATTGACATCAAGTATTATAATATATAGGTGATTATTAGGTCTATGGTTTTTCCCGTTATTGCACAAATGACATGAGTACAATTAGTATTAGCTAGGATGATTGATATTTTAAACATTATTAGGTTATAATTTCCTAAAAATAGGTTGTCACCATAAACTGGAATTTGTCTATTTTACTATCCAAGAGTAGATAATTTTATGATCTGGTCTAATGATGGTGCACTGCTGGTTTTCAATTCTAGCGGCAAAACACCAACTACTTGAGTGGCATAGAGAACCACCCCAACAACAAATCAGTTTTATATTCATTAGTGCAAATTGACTATTAATTTTCTTATGGATAAAAAAATTCCTCACGTCGATCTAGAAACTTTGTTCTTATATAAATTATTACTTGATGTTTATATATTTTCCTTGTTGCTTGCAGGTCATTGGTTTGGGTTTCAAAGAGATCACTATTGGGGCCAATCAAATATTGCCGACTACCTCGTTTTATTCATGAATTTGCCATCAAAAAATCCGGCGATGATGGGTTTATGGCTGTAAATCCAGATAAGAAAAAAATAGAATCCCGGTTCCGTGTAGCAATCCATGATGATGTCAACAATCAATACACGGTGGTCCAAAATAATTGTCTACGTTCTTTTTCAGGCTTTAATTTGGATAAAGATGTACTTGTAAGTGCCATGTTCCTGAGGGTGTTAGAATTGAGACAATCTGCAGTTCGAGAAACCACATTATTACAAAAAATGCATTACCTACAATATCTGGGATTGAGGGGTAGTAAAATATCTGAGCTTCCTAGCGATATAGGGGACATGAAAGTTCTTCAAACCTTAGATGTTAGAGATACATTCATAAATACCCTACCTGAATCTGTGTGGAACATAAAAACACTTCGTCATGTATATGTCAATTATTCCCCCCAAATTAAAGGCCCACCCTGTACAGCAGAATTATTAGACCTACAAATTCTGGAAACAGTTGTGATTCATGAGTCATGGCTATATGATATCCCACCCTTCCTAATCAACCATAGAAAGTTAGCACTTGCATATTCGGACAATCCAGCAGACCGCATATCTAATCCTTACTCAAAATTTATTTCTATCCTATTGACACACATGGTCAATCTCCTCTCGATAGAAATAATAGGCGACATTATACCGTCAGAGATTGTTGATACTAGGGCATTTCCTAACCTTGAGACGGTGAAGTCCTATAAATTAGTGGGAGAGTGGACTTCGCGTAAAATTTCGATAGATTATGTTGAATTTCCACAAAATCTTACAAAGCTCACCCTAATCAGATCTGGTTTGGATAAAGATCCCATGCCAAAGCTAGAGAAACTACGAGCCCTGAAATATCTGAGCTTAGAAGATGGAGCATACACAGGGGAAAAAATGGTTTGCTCCTCAAATGGGTTTCCAAAATTGCAGTTCTTACAACTTTCGAAATTGAGGAACTTGAGGCATTGGGAGGTAAATGGATTTCCAAAGTTGCAGGTCTTACGACTTATGAAATTGAAGAAGTTGGAGCGTTGGGAGGTGGAACCGATGGCTATGTCACAACTTACCACACTGCGTGTTGTTGAATGTGGGAAACTCAACAACCTTCCTAATGTAGAGCATGTTACTGATAAAGTAATATGCAATTGAAATTATGTATTCAGCCTCTCCCTTTGATTCATTTGGCCTTCCCTTTTTCTTCTCTTTTTGGTGCATTTGTGTCCCTTGTTCTTTATATTACTGCTTTAATTTATGTTGTATGTTGTGCTCTCCATATCATTTGCTCATTTTTTCTTCATTGTAATGTATGTTGGGATTATATTGAGTAAATTAGATGTTTCTAATATTGATTTGGAATTTCCATTTAAATCAAATGATATATTTACTCTTTATTTTATTTTATTTATTATTATGCATGTTGTGTTTTGATTATAGAATGGTCACGATATACTCATGACATATATATAGTAACAAAATTAACAAATATATCTATTATTAGGTGGAAGTAGTTATCCGTACAAAAAATTAATTAAACTGATTCCAGAAGCCGGAGTCATCATTGAACTATTCAGATAAGATAGTTTTTCCTTTTACAATCATTAATTCTTTTTTTTTTTGAGGAAAAACAGGAATCATGTTCCTATTTTTTCTTTTGATTATTTGAAGGTAATACTAAAAACTTGTAGCCTTCGGAGAATCTTTAATATTTAATATACAACTTATAAATGAAACGAATTATTCTCAAATTGTATAGATATTATTTTTAGATCTAAAATTTGTTGCTATGCAAGTGCTGGAACTAATACTTTTTATTCTTTCGATGGCACAAGGTACTTTTTCCTCCCTTTAATTTATTTTTGACTGGTCCGGCACTCTCCATGTGTTATCTTTCACATTTACTTTTTTCATCTTTTTCCTTTTGCACACTGACGAGGCTCTCTGTTAACACTTCTATTCGCTTCAACTGTTTCAGTCTCTCTCCATTTGGGCATTGCAACATATTGCAATTTTAACTTCTTTATTTCTGTATGTTTTTCTTTATGTTTTCTTCCTCCCTGTCTTGTTTCATCCAAAATTCTGTTCACAGTTAAATATAATCAAAATATGAAATTTTGTATTAATTTAATGAATAATTATTTTGGTACCCGCATTTGAGTACCCGCAAAATCCCCGCATATTTTCCGACTCAGTTAACCTTCCAATTTAACTGTTGACTTTCTAAAATACATTCTCTCTCTCTCCCATTAGGATATAAATCGGCTCCCAGTCAGATCTGCTTCTATAGAAAATAAAAAAAATCTCAGGTCGTGTCGGCAGCCTCCGCCACCCGAACCACCCCCCCACCTCACTAGCGTCCGCCTGCGCGCCCATTCCGCCTGTGCGCCCCCTGCACGCTTCCTCTACTCGCCAGCTCTTTTATCGGGTACAGAACCCGGATCCGATCTGCCTGGATCAGCTTCCAACTTCCTAGCTTGGGCGAGAAGCGAGGAACGCGAGGCGGACTTCAAGGTGAGTGCGGAGCAGTCTCCGATCTGATGAGGTGCCCTCCAAGCGACGTGTATACAGCTGGATCAGCTTCCAACATCCTAGCCTAGTTGATTGTATAGGTATAAATACTTGACCTGTTTGAGATATATACTTCACAGTATTACTATTAAATTTGGGAAACAAAATTACAGTTTTGGAATAGTTGCGGTCCCCACATGTCGTTTGAGTGGTCCCCTAATGCGGGTACAACATGAAAATTTTACAAAAAAGGTGCGGGTACAGTTATTTTAGGAAAATTCATATATCAGAAGTAGTTGATTGTATAGGTATAAATACTTGACCTGTTTGAGATATATACTTCACAGTATTACTATTAAATTTGGGAAACAAAATTACAGTTTTGGAATAGTTGCGGTCCCCACAAGCAGTTATGGCAGTTTGAGTGGTCCCCTAATGCGGGTACAACATGAAAATTTTACAAAAAAAGTGCGGGTACAGTTATTTTAGGAAAATTCATATATCAGAAGTAGTTGATTGTATAGGTATAAATACTTGACCTGTTTGAGATATATACTTCACAGTATTACTATTAAATTTGGAAAACAAAATTACAGTTTTGGAATAGTTGCGGTCCCCACAAGCAGTTATGGCAGTTTAGGTGTGGGTACAGTGCGGGTACTGTAGCGTGGGTACTCATATCAGCTTTCTAATTTAATAGGTTATGGTAATTGCATTTTTTTTTGTATTCTTGTAGAATGAGAATATTTCTTGAAAGAATGTTCACATATTTTCTAAATATTTATTTCAAAATTATATTCCGTCATATTTTTTAGAATCTCTTAAAATAGTTTCAAAATAAATTCTATCCGGACTTCATATGAATGAAATCACCTTTTTACCTAGGCAATAGTATGATTTTTCATAGATTAAAACTCCACAAATAAAATTATACGATAACCAAGGAACATAATTAATAAAACCCTATCAAACCTATATTAACCGAGCTAATAATTATCCTAAAAGAAACAGTTGATTTTTGTATCCCATTGTTTTGTATTCCAATCATTGCCCCAAATCTTTATTTTTGTTTGCAAAATCGAAACAGTTGATCCGAATAATTTTATATTTTTTGGAAATTATTTACTATTTTTTTATATAGGTAGAAAATCATTGTTTTTGGATGGTCCAGAATATTCTGATTTTGCACCTATCTAAAAACTAAAAAAAATTCTAAAAAAATAAAATTTGGTCTCCAAGCACATTTTAATATGGAGATCATCTTAAACGGTTCAATTCGACTGTTTGGACTTTAAATACAAAAATAAGAGTGAGGGACAATGATTGGAGGATGAAACAATAGGGCATTTTAACCCTACTAATTCCTACTAATTAAAGAAACAAAATGCAATTTTTCAATTACATTTGGACTGTTTCACGACGATAAATTGACTAGCTATAGCTTTTAAAACTTCCATACTCATTTGATTTAATTTAAGAAACTGAAATATTTAGATAGAACACAATTTTATAATTATTTTATAAATTAAGTATATTTTTGTAAAAAAATTATGTACCCAAGTATACTATAGAGATATATTTAATGAGTTAAATTATATGAATTAAGTAATTGGATATAATTTAATAATTTTATCATTAACTACGTTTGAACCAACCTTAAGTTAAACCACAGGCATAGACTAAATATTAAACCACTTTACTCCGGCCTAAAGATCAACATATGCCATCTTAGTCCGGCTAAATGAGACCTAAATCCCATTTGGCAGCTTAAATGAGACCTAAGCCCTTTATTTCATGGTTTAGGCCTCAACCAAACATGAAATGCATAATTGATTATTGTGTCATATATACTTATTTATTGTCTCATAATGAACCGTTAAGCGACATTTGAAAAGCTGTAATTATTTTACTGAAACTCTACAAAACAAAAAAAAAAAACACATTTTTGCACCCTCGATTGGAGAAAACCGTTTCTTATATTTTCGCGTCAGGCTTTTAGGAAAGTTTTACATGTTCTCTTTTTCACCATGTTCAATAGTGAGAAAAGATGGGAGACAGTAAAAGAACGGAGAGAGGGGGTTGAGGCATAGTGCAATAAATTTGTCAAATTTGACTTGTTATGTAACTTTTGTTATTTTTCTTGCTGGTCCAGAACAAGTTATTGATCTATAGTTGAGCAAATGGGCAATAAATGTCACAATTACTAATTAGTCTACTCCTATATTAAACTATACTTTTCAAATATCAGGTTGGAAATAAACAGTTAATAAAGACAACAAAGATGAACACAAATTGGAACTAATGTGCCACGCTAAATCAAGCAAAAAGAAATAGATAGAGCTTAACAAGTAGTGCGTCTGTTGTTGTTGTTGCGCTGATTTGTGTACCTAATAGAAAGAGAAGAAAATTTTTAGATCGCTTGATTCCATAAATTTTAAAGATGGGAGGGATACAAGAGTTTAGCGCATGGGGCAACCATGAGAAGATTCCACTAGAAAAATTTTAAAATTTGCGTATGAGAAGCGTATCGTACTTTTTAAGATTTTGAAAATTTGCGTATGGTTGTATTTTATTGTACATGATACGATACTTGTATCATATTGGTGCAGCTTGACGGGACTGTGTGTGTTTGTATAAAGATCTCAATTTTGTTTCACATAATTATATTTTATAATAAGTTTCTAAAAGGTTGCTTGAAAAATTTAACATATCCTACTTAATTATAAAATCGTTATGGAAAAATAATGCAATAATTTTATAACATGTGAATTTATTTGTTCGATTCAAATTAATCATATCAAATTCTTTTTTCTTTATTTTGAGAATGCTAATCATATCAAGTCCCTCTGACCTTTAATAAAAATTCTGAAATTTGAGCTAAATTTAAATTGGATGACAAATTAAGTTACGGTTTTATTTTTGCAAACATATGCATGTATTAGTAATTACGATATATATATATATATATATATATATATATATAGAATGGCTAATATCAAAACATTTGTTCCTGGACTCAGGAACAAACGATTCAGTTCTCTAATTTCCAAAGTTCAAACAACAAATCAAAACCATTAGATGTTCAATCTATATTAAAATGTGCTTGGAGACCAAATTTTACATTTTTTGGAATTTTCTTACTATTTATTAAGCTAGTTTGAAAACCGCTGTTTTTATTAAATTTCTGCAGCATTGAAAAACAGCGGTGAAAGGCTAGAAATATGTATATATATATATATACAGCGGTGAAAGGCTAGAAATATGTATATATATATATATACAGCGGTGAAAGGCATTGAAAAACAAACGTTTTGATATTAGCCATTTTCTCTCTCTCTCTATATATATATATAAATATGCCGTGAAAGGCTAGAAATGCGCAGAGCTGGCACGAGCGAACCATAAATACCAATGCAAAGCTTCCAACTACTCATTTATACTAAACCATTCAAGAATAGAAAATGATTAACAGAGTTGTTCGATGTCTTACAAATTAAGCTTCATAAGTTCATAAATTCTCTTAATTTGAACCATTGACTTTTCACCTCTAGATCCGACAAATAGGCTGCCCCTATTGGAAACAATAATTAATAATCCACATGTATCATGCATGATGCTTTTAGATGGTTTGTCGCTTTAACACATGTAAAAATATTTTCTTACTTTTGAATTATTTTCATAACTATATCGCTCAAGAACTACAAAAATACAGAACAAACAAAAACAATTAAAATATATCCTTAAGAAACAAAATCTACTAAAAATCAAATCATGACAGTTTCATGCCGGATCATTATATTCAAAAGAAATTTGGTGTAAATTATTCTGCAGTAGTAAATAATAAACAAACTTTGATAGATGTAAGAATAATTTTCACCTCATTTAGTAATTTAGATGCGTCTCGTATCATATTTTTTTTATATAAAAATATCACATGGCTCGCCTTGAAAGGATCACATTGAATGGCATATCTCGAGGTCTTCAGCATTTGTTTAATTCGTTTGATTTAATCGAGTTCAGATCGCATCTCTGCACCCAACTGCTCATTTGTACTAAACAATAATAGAAAATGATTAACTGAGTTGTTCGATGTGTTACAAATTAAGCTTCATAAGTTCATACATTCTCTTAATTTGAACCATTGACTTTGTTAGTTCTGGATCCCACAAATACGCTGCCCTGCCCCTACTTGAAAACTATAAAAAACAATCCACACATGTGTCATGAATGATGCTTTTTAGATGGTTCGTCGCCTTCACAAGTGTAAAAATACTTTATTTTCATAAATATATTGCTTAAGAACTACAAAAATACAAATCAAACAAACAATTTAATAACATATTCTTAGGAAACAAAATCTACTAAAAATCAAAACATGACAGTAAGGCATCATGCCAGATCATTATAATCAAAGAAATTTGTTGTAAATTATTCTGCATAGTAATAATAATTGAATATTTTCTGAAGCATTGAAAACAGCGGTTTTCAAACCAGCTTAATAAATAGTAAAAAAATTCCAAAAAATGTAAAATTTGGTCTCCAAGCACATTTTAATATAAATTGAACATCTAACGGTTTGGATTTGTTGTTTCAACATCAAATACTAAAATATGACCCCGTAAGCACTTCGGTTGAAGTGCTTCCGGAAGCAAATTAGTCATACTCATATATATATATATATATATATATATATATATATATGAGGAGGGATCCAATTACACCTTTTTTGGTGACACATCATGACACCGTTTTTTTTATAGGTCAATTTTGCGATTTCAAAATCCAAACAGTCGATCCGAACTGTTCAACATGATCACCATATTAAAATGTGCTTGGAGATCAAATTTTACATTTTTTTGAATTTTTTTACTATTTATTAAGATGGTTACAAAATCGTTGTTTTTCAATGGTACGAAAGCAACGATTTTGTAACCATCTTAATAAATAGTAAAAAAATTCAAAAAAATGTAAAATTTGATCTCCAAGCACATTTTAATATATCCATCATGTTGAATGGTTTGGATCGACTATTTGGACTTTGAAAATGGTAGGTGTCAAAGTGTGTCACCAAAAAATGTGTAATTTGATCCCTCCTCTATATATATATATATATGTCAGTAGCAATTACGTCCCACCACATGTCAAGCTCTATTTTTTACGCTCGATATCATGTGGCACGTTAGTTCCAATCTTTATTGCGTTCATCTCGCTTGACTTGGCTATATATTTTTTATCTGTTATACATTCTGGTACAAAAGTCTGGTACAGTTGTGTTCTGAATTGTTAGTGACTTTAGGGGGAATTCTCTTAATGCGGAACATTCCAGCATATCCTTAGCTTTATAATTTCCTCGGCCTTTCTTCTGTGACTGGCCCATCTGTCACGGTCTCCCTTGGATCCTTAATTATTCACTTTAGGCCCAAAACTAACAGTTCCGGCCCACTTATAGTCTCTTCTCCATTCATCAAATCCCAAGCCCAACGACTCTCCCCAAAATCAGATCGGGCCATAAGAAAACAAAAAAGAGCCAAGAGGGGTACGTGTACCGGTATGTTGCATGGATACGAGGTCGGGTATCGTATCGGATACAATACAAATACAGTGGTACGACAATTTTCAAAAATCTAAGATATGATATGCCTATTATATATTATTTTTAATTATTGTAATTATGGAATTTAGATTAAACATAACTTAAACCAAACTTGCAAAAAAAACCAAAGGCTTATCCCAAGTATAAATTAAATACTATAGTTACTAGCATATATAGCACATAAGATATTCTAATATTTGGCTAAGAATTTTGGGTCTCAACCCATAGAACTTGAGTTTGAATCACGCAAGGAACAAAAAATTTGTGAATTTGTGGTGTTGCGGCTCACCATGGACCCCTAAGCACATGTGGTCCATGCTCACCATTAGGAGCATACCGGGACGTATTGGAAATACTACTACAAATATGGGCTCTTCTTACGCCCTATCTTCTATTAGTTTGAAACTTTTCTGGTCAAAACCGAAAGTACAAAGGTGTTGTGGTAAGTTTGGTAATTAATTCAATCTTTGTTCCATCGTTTATACAGTAAAAACCCGATAAAAAAGATTGCCCAGTTTCTTCTATCAATTCAAAACTTTGAACCGTTAGAATATGTTCAACTAATTCTATCGGTTTGTTCATTAGTACAGCCAACATAAGCGTCACAATTCTTCTATCAGTTCTACACTTATAACTGATAGAAGAAGATGACATTCTTCTATCAGTTCTGTAGAACCCTAAACCCCCATAAGGACGATGCGAGGAGCGATGACCAGATTCATAAAGCAGAAGCACCACAAAACAGTTGTCAGATCTGCTAGATGGAAGCACCGGCTCGAACGAAGACGGAGCAATGAGCGGTGGCCAGATCCATCAGGTGGAAGCATCAAGAGCAGTGGTCAAAACCATCAGACAGAAGCACCAACTCAGATCAGAATTGGAGGCATTGGAGAGAAGAGTTTGGAGGGGGGTGGTGGGGGGAGTGATACAGGTAAATCGCCTAGTAATTGCCTAAAGCGATTCAAGAGACGCCTAGCGTCTTCGGTAAGGCGGTTCCTTACATTTTTCCATTTATATAGATTTTCAAATATATGTTTTTTTTTTCAGATAAGGTCTCAAGTTCCTTATATATCCAACGGTTTTATTTTGACTTTTAAGTTTTAAATTTTGATTTATTAAAGTTTTTAGAAATGAAGGCATGGTGGAGGCACACAAAATGGAAGCATTTCAACCCTCCTCTTTAAAGACATATATTGAACACATATATTGCTTAGGAACTACAGGAGGACAATACATAAGAAACAAAAAAGTTTATAATATATACCCTTAACAAACAAAATGTACTGAAAATCAAAAGGCGACACTAATACATCATGCTAAATCATTAATAATTCTTTATTATTGAATATTCTTGGCAAATTTATTCATTAATAATTCTTTATTATTAAATCACTAATACATCATGCTACATCATGCTAAAGGCCACACCATAGTACCTAAACCCTAAACCCTATATCAAGTTGATTGATGTGGGAATAATTTTCACCCTTTTACGAGATTAAGTTAATTGCGTAACACTTCATTAGTTATATTATCGCATGACTCATCTTGTTAAAAGGGTCATTGACATTCTCATATATACCTAGACTAACAAAAAATTGTCAAATCTAGAGCCGATTAAATTAAAAAAAAATAGAAAACTACACATTCATGTGACATGGAAGATACTTTCAGATAAAAGGTCCTTTCATGTACGTAATGGCATATACATATTTATATCAATATGTGAAATATGTGATTACTACCATACATGGAAAATGAAGCCATACCTTTGCAATCTAATTTGAATTTAGCTCAAATTGGAAAATGTTTCTAAAAGAGCAAAGTTAATTTGATGTCATTTATTTCAATCAACAGATAATTTCACATGTTACATAACTAGTTTTTTATTTTGCGACAATGATATATAGTAGAGTTGGACTCTGTCTCTCCCAACCACAAATAATAAATAGTACATGTTAAGTTCTTCAAGCCGGCCTTTTAGAAAGCATAATATAAAATAATAATAAAGTTAAACAATTGAGATCTTGGCTCGTAGACAATACTAAAGTCACATGTACTCCATCCAAGCTGCACAAACACGATACAAGTATTGTGTATGATAAAATATATATAGCGATACAAGAATTTTCAAAATCTTAAAAGTACGCATATCCATTTATATATATTTTGATGAAGCTTCACATGGTTGCCCTTGTGCTAACCTTTAATTTTTTTCGACCACAAGTCTCCTTTTGCGAATTGATCATCGGACATCCCTTCCATCTCTCTATTTTATGCAATCTAGCGACTCCGAAATGTTCAAGTCTTTCTATTGTGAATGGAACATATGCTGTATTTTTTGGCTTTATTTATTGAGGCACATTAATTACAATCTTTGTTGTGTTCGTCTCTATTGATATCATTTGTTATGAACCAGGAAGATGCAGATTTTGGACAGCAAACAAGCGGTTTAGGTAAATTTATCATGAAACATTTAGGATAAATTACAGCTTTATGGACAGGGCAGAATATGTAGATATATATATGACGGTTTGTAGAAATACTTGTATCGGTGCTAGAAACTATAATTTTTGAGGTTCTTTTATTTTTTGTTTAATTTGGTAGATTAGGATATATGATACAATATATCGTTGGATATTTGGGTGGCAAATAAATGTTTTAAATTTACAAAAATTAATCTTATCTAAACACAATATAATTCACCTATAAATTAGATTTAAGGTCATAATTTTGAGGTGATGCATGTTACTTTCTCATTAAATTTATCCAAGTAAAGACTAATTTCGAGGTGAATGCATTATATCCGGTGACTGAACTAATGTACTATACAAAAAATGATTGCCATCTTAAAATGTTATTCAGAATTGAAAATTATTAATTAACATTTTCGCAAGGGGTATCCTTTTTCCCCATGTTATGCCCGCTGTAGAGAGAGAGAGAGAGAGAAAACGAGAGAGGACATATTGTCATTTCCTCATTTCCTCATTTCCTCTTCCCCACGCGAGTACGCGACTACTCTCCAGTCTGTCTCTACCTCTGGTAGTGGGTAGTGGGTAGTCTAGTTTGTACGGTGAGAGAGAGAGAGAGAGAGAGAGAGAGAGAGAGAGAGAGTAGAGAGAGAGAGAGAGAGAGAGAGAGAGAGAGAGAGACAGCGGTATGGCCATAGGGCGGTAAGAGAGAGTGATGGACGAAAAAGGAAGACAGCGGTATGGCCATAGGGCAGTAATTGCAAGAAACCAGGCAGCACAAGCTCTCTCAACACCCGGCGAATGGCAGGTGGTGCGCCACAAACGGCACTACCCAACACAGTGGCGCCTCACTCAGGCCGGCCCCCCACCCCTTCCCAGAACAAACACCTACGTTCCTTTCCAGCCAAAATTGACCTATGCACAAATGATCACAGCAGCAGCCAGCCCACCAACCACGTCCCCGGATGTCTCACCGAATTCCTCCCCCACCGCGCCACGCTCCTCGCCCCACCAGCCGGTATACTATGTGTCACCCCACAGCCCAACAAAACTGCGTTTCCCACCGTCACATCGCTTCGTGGAGTGGAAAGGTCGATGCTTCAAGTGCTGCAGGGAGGGCCATAATGCGGCCAGGTGCCGTAACCCGAAGAAATGTGGCCGCTGTTGGCAAGACGGCCACACTGGATCGAGATGCCCAACCCCCCTCAAAGTGAATACGGTGCCTGCCCTCCCAACAGGGCCTCGAACTGGTGTGAAGACTGATCCGAAAGAGCCAGGCTTCGATGAGCTCTTGCGAGGCCCAAAACCTCTTAACCCCATGGAGATGCCGGCCGACCGGCCAAAAATGCTGATCTCCTACTTGGATAGAGATGAACAACACTTTGCGGAGCTTTCTAAACTCCGCAAGGCGGTAGTGGTGCAATACAACATGAGGTCGTTGTATGATATTTCTGTTAACAAAATAGCAGAATTGGCGGCAATGACGGAGTTAGTAACGGAGAAGGAGATAGAGATCGCAAAGATAGCCAACCAACGTTTTGTCGTCTTCTTACCAGATTCCTTGGCAGCTGAAACGTTCATCTTGGCTGTGCCTAGGGAGGCTTGGGAGGATGGTTTCTCTTTTCAGAAATGGGACCAAAGAGAGGGAACACAGATAGCTGTGCCGAAATACAAGGTGCTAGTGGAATTGCATGGCATCCCCCCACATCTCTATAGAGAAAAAGAAGTGGCCAAGGCGGTTAGTCAGTTTGGACTATATCTGGGGTCGGTGGCTCAGGCAGAACAGGCTGATGCAGCGGCATGGACGGTGGTGGTGGCAACAATGAAGCTAGAGGATGTGCCATATGGAGTTCTAATGGTGGCCGGGGGATTACAGTATCCGGTTATACTAAAGCCAATCAAGTGGGTGGAAGGCTCCATCTATAGTGAACATGACATGCCAGAAAGACCGGAGCAATTCCACATGCCACCTCCAAAACCAGCTGAGAGCAGTGAGGAAGGGGGGCCAGTGCGAACTGATAGTGAGCTCGACGACTGCGTTCCGATGACTAGGACGACCTTGCTCCAGCTTATAGGAGATCGGGACATTGAGTCGCTGCCGGAGATAGTACGAGAGTTCATTAATGGTGGACGGCACAAACAGAAGGGAAGCCCTAGGGGTGGGGAAGAAAGGATGGCACCAAAGGCCACAGAGGGTGAGGCCACAATGGATCAGGCAGTAGCTAAGATTGGTGAGGCTGATTCACATAGTTTGGGACGGCTGAAATCGATAGTGTGTGTGCCACAAAAAATCATGCAGCGCTCACCTACTGAATCTGTACTTGGAGATCACTTTCCAGAGCGGTTCCCAAAGTACTCTGACATTGGGGATACTAGTCAACAAGCAGCTAGATCGTTTGAAGGCCATTCCGTGGAGCCTCTTCATGAGCCGAACTTGGTCACCTGGGAACCTCAACTCACATCACCAGAGGTTACACCTATCATAGAAGTAGAGGAGGTTTCGATACATAATAAAGGAACTGCGGCAGCTCTGTCCCCAAGAGAAGCACAAACACAAAAAGGCATTAGGATATTAACAAGAGGAGCACATGGTACAACGAGTCTGTTTTTGGAGAAAACCCAACCCGGCACAGGGGCAGCTGCTAGCATGACGCAGGACCAAACATCAGAAGACGTGTTGTTGCAGGATTTCCCCACCCCACGCGAAAAAAGTGGGTTTAATTTAGGTACGAGGTACGAGGCGGGGAGCCCGAGGACTGACTACCATGATCATTTGGGGAAAGCTACAGACGCAGACTCAGAGGAGGCATTAAATGTGGAGATGCCGTGTGCAGAGGAGACAGCCAATATTTCGCAGCCCTTGATAGAGTTGAAGAGAGCCGTTAGGAATAAAAAACGGGCTAGAAGTGTTGGGCCTTCTTACCGGGCTGGTACTCAGAGAAATACTGGGCCTTCTTACAATACTGGGCCTAGTGCAAATCAATCTCCAATAACAAATCAGAGGGATGTTGGCCTGGTTAAAAATGCAGAAGGGTTCTATACAGTGCATGTCGCATACTCCCACTGCAAGGAAATAGCGAGAGGGTGTGGCCTTCAGGCCGATGCAGTTATGCAAACGGTGCAACAGGATAATGCTCAACGAATTGCGCAATCGGATGTAGACCAAGTTGCCGGGTCAGATTTGATGGGTGGAGATGAGGCGGGTCGACAGAATACTCACCTCCATTTCTCCAACTCGGAGTCGGAGGTCGAAGAGGAATCAGGCCAAGACTCAGAGGAGGAATCGGAGGGTGATTCTGAGGTAGAGGAGGAGGCTGAAAGTGCCTCTGACAGGGATTGAAGAAAGGTTCAGTCCTTATGATGTTCAAATTGTTTTTTATGTATCTCACAAAATTAAAAGTATTGTCGTGGAATGTGAGGGGATTGGGAGATGGCAGCAAATGTAACGTTGTCAGGAATATAATTAGGAGGTCAAGATGTGATATAATATGTATTCAGGAAACGAAGTGGAACAAAGCTCATTTCTCAGATATTGCGAAGGTTTTGCCGAATTTTTTTGAAAGGGATTGTGCAATAAGGGATGCTCAGGGATCGGCTGGAGGGGTGTTGCTGGCTTGGAGGCGCTCCTATGTCCTGATAAACTCTTTCACCACAAGGCATACATGTACAGTATTTCTGAAGCAACCATCATCAGGTTCCAATTTTGCAATAACATCAGTTTATGGACCGAGCCGGGCTGATCGGAAGCGACAGTTTATTCAGGAACTGAGGAACTTAGCTGATCAAATCCATTTTCCTTGGATCATGTGTGGGGATTTTAATTTGGTAAGATGGCTTGTCGACAGATCGGGTCCGATGAGGGGCTTTGGTCTTGCTTTTGAGTTCAATGATTTAATAAGGGATCTCCAGTTACTTGATGTGGAATTGGCAAATAGAGACTACACGTGGTCCAATAAGCAGCCGACTCCAATCTTTTCAAAACTGGATAGATGCTTCTTATCCCCGGATTGGAGTCTAATGTACCCTATCATAACATTGACGGCTTTAGAGACAGTGGTATCGGACCATGTACCCCTGTTGTTACACTGCAAGACACCTCAGCCGAGAAAAGCACCTTTCAAACTGGAACGATTTTGGTTTCACTATAATTATGCCTGTTTGGCGGTACAAACGGTTTGGGCAAATGCAGCAGGAGAGAGGGGGGAGGCACTGATTGATTTTGGCAATAAAATAAACACTTTGCACAACCAATTGCGAAGCTGGCACAAGGTGAAGTTTGTACAAATGGATGACCAATTGCAATACTGCAAGATAGCCATAGTATTCTTTGATAAAATCGAGGAGAAAAGAGTATTAGACCCAAGAGAATTTCGGTTGAGGCAGAAAATTCGAGAAAAAGCTTACGAGTTGTCAGAAAACTTAGAGATCAGATGGCACCAAAGGTCGCGGTGTAATTGGTTGACGAGTGGGGATCGCAACACGAGGTTCTTTCATGCCTATGCTTCGGCCCGAGCAAGGAAAAATGCGGTTCTACAATTGCAAGTTGACGGGCAAACAACAACAGACCCACGGCTAATCATGGGTGAATTTCAGCGACACATGAAGGCGCTACTCGGATGTCAGGTACAATCTCTACACTTTAATCCAGCCACTCTCTATCCAGAACAGCAACCGAACCTGGACCAATTGCAAAGCCCTTTCTCGGGGTTGGAGATAGAGACTGCAGTCAAGCAGCTGGCCAACAACAAAGCAAGTGGACCAGATGGTTTGCCTCATGAATTTTTTAAGCAATTCTGGCAGCTCCTCAAGAGGGATATAGAAAAAAAATTTGGTCATTTCTGGAGTGGTAATCTGGACCTACTGGAAGTCAATAAGGCGAATGTAGTAATGATACCAAAGAAGCCGAATGCAGTAGAGGTGGGGGATTATAGGCCCATTAGTATCATAAATATGATTCCCAAGCTCATAACGAAGGTCCTATCGAATAGGCTCAGATTAGTTCTGCCGGAGTTAATTTCTTCACAACAAACGGCTTTCACTCGAGACAGACACATTGCAGAAAATTTTCTAGCCACGCGGGAAATTCTACAACATGTGTCTGAATCGGGTAAGCGGGCGGTATTTGCAAAAATTGACTTCGCAAAGGCGTTCGACACTATTGATTGGCAGTTTTTAATTCGGGTTTTGGAGGCTAGATGATTCCCGGTAAGGTGGATACGATGGATAGAAATTATTCTGTCAACTTCCCAATCAAGGATTGTACTCAACGGTAATCACACAGAATACTTTGTGCACAAGCGGGGCCTTAGGCAAGGGGACCCAATTTCACCAATGCTATTCATTATAGCGGTCGATGTGTTCCAGCGTATGATCGAGGTGACAAATCGGATGATGCCACACCAGCTCTCATATCGATGCTCTAAAGCCATATA
This sequence comes from Carex kokanica, assembly GCA_025461125.1. NCBI lineage: Eukaryota > Viridiplantae > Streptophyta > Magnoliopsida > Poales > Cyperaceae > Carex > Carex kokanica. The sequence goes on from JAJGRX010001449.1 coordinate 161,143, forward strand.
TGCTCTCCAATACGCGGATGACACCGCAATAATTGCAAATGCGGACGAACGGGTTCTGATCACACTTAAATTAATTCTGAGATTGTTTACAAATGTCTCTGGATTGAAGATCAATTTTGATAAAAGCTGCTTCATACCTTTTAATCTTGGTAATATGGAAATTTGGGCAACACGGCTCATCCTACTGTGTAACCGGGCCTCTTTGCCAATTGAGTACTTGGGCATGCCTTTGTCCATCAAAAGGCCGAATAGACCAGAATTTATGCCACTAATTGAGAAATTGGAGAAACGAATGGAGGGATGGAAAGGGAAACTCATTTCGCGAGGAGGCCGGCTCCAACTAGTTAAGTCAGTTCTTTCGGCTATACCGGTGTACTTTATGATGTGTTTCAAATTACCGGTTTGGGTGGTTCAAAGGATTGATACCATTAGAAGGGCATTTTTATGGGGACGAAATGACAAGGAGGGGAGGGCAATATCTTTAATAAATTGGCCAACGGTTTGTATGCCGACTAAGGTGGGTGGCATGGGAGTACATGATTTGGCAACGCACAATGTAGCGCTTCTCCTAAGATGGTGGTGGAGAGTATACACGAATCCGAATAGTCTTTGGACAACAACAGCCACAGTTCTGAAATGGATAGGTTTATATGAATCGGGTCCTAATTTTGGATGCAAAGGGGATCATTTTTCTGGAAAACACTGTTGCGACTGTTACCGGTGTTTCGATGGTCAACGACATGGACCATAGGTTCCGGACAAGCTATCTCATTTTGGAAAGATGCCTGGCAGGGGCAGCCGTTATTAACCCAGCTGGACCCGGGACAAAGGCCACCTCAGCCAAAGGTTTCATTGAGGGATGCGGAGCCTTTATTTGGGGTTTTATTGCCGGGGGTGGAACTCACTGTTAACTTCACAACTGAGCAAGATACTCTACTCTGGAAGTGGACGGCCAATGGACGCTACACTGCAAGCTCCATTTACAAAATTCTAGCGACGGGGGGTAAGGTGGATTTCGAACACGTATATCTCTGGAAGTTGCCGGTACCGCCCACGGTGAAAATTTTTGCATACCTCATGATACATGACAGAATACTAACTGGGGAGGTCATGCATAGGAGACACATGGGATTTCGGCAAAATTGTCTGATGTGTCAGAATTGCCCATCAGAGTCAGTGCTCCACTTGCTCTTCCTATGCCCTAATGCGGTTAAGGTGTGGTTTGGAGTATCCGCACATTTTGGGTTTCGGGTAATGATTCCAAGACTCACCATCGACGAAATCATAGTGGCCTCGAGGCAGCAAGCGCAAATGGAAGGGGATGAACCGAGCAGAGTATGGGATTCTCTGTTCTTGTGTACGTGTTGGATGATATGGAAGCAACGTAATAATCGTATCTTCTCAATGATTTTAACTCCTACGGATGTAATAGTGAGTAGAATCATAGAGGAGACGCATCTGTGGAAGAAATGTTGTGCAACAGGAAGGACAAGAAGAGAACACACGCTAGAGGAGGAACCTGATTAGGCACTCAGGCATGTAGATTGCACTCAGACATGTAGATTGCATGGAAATGATACTAGGAACTCATTGTTTAGTTAGCCTAATTTATTTTCGTGCAAACCTGATGTACAACTAAACTTTACATTTTTAATAAACACAACCCTAGGCAGCCTCTGCCAGGTTTTTCAAAAAAAAAAAGAGAGAGGACATATTGATTTCTTTGTTACTCAACGCTCTTGTTGGCTGCCGATATATATATATCTTATCGTATATATTACTATACATGAATATCTTATTTTTCCTTAATTGTAACATATAGAGTTCCAAAGTGATCATCTCCCTATCTTATTGCGCACCAAACCAACCTCGGTGAGATGGAAGCCCAAATTTCGTTACAAGGACTGGTGGGTGTATAGGGAAGGTTTTGATGAACTTTGTCTCCGATCGGGTGGTGATGGCGTAATGGACTGGAGGTCAACAAGACAGCCTTTTAAATTGGAGGTGCGTAAATGGGAGGGGAATTTCAAAAATCCAGACAAAATATTAAAGGATATTGAGTTAGAGATGGCATCCCTTCTTATACGTCCCCGAACTGAAGAGAATCTGGCACGAGACAAGCAGCTTCAACAGGACCATGTAGTATGTTCACAGCTTCAAGAAGCCTACTGGTTCGAAAGGAAGCGCCTAAATTGGTCACTCTCCAAAGGGAGCGCCCAGATTCCGGTCCTTGTCACCAACATATTAATTCAACTGCCAACAGAGGAGGAAGTGAAGCGGGCTTTGTTTGCGCTTGGGCCCCATAAGGCGGCTGGGCCGGATGGGCTCAACGCCAAACTCATCCAGGACCGATGGGATGCTTTCGGCCCGTCATTGCTCGGTCCAACCTGGTACTAATTCCAAAATCGGATCATGACTCCAAAGTGGGCCTAATAAAAGCCCATTTCGGTTTGTAACATCACATATTGTAACATCTCAAGTTTGTACATGTTGAAAATTTATTTCATTTGGAATCAACAAACTAGAAATACATAGGAAAATGTTAATTATAAATAGGTAATTGCAAAGTCCTTAACAAAATTTTGATTGATAGATTTTGTTAGTGTTAAAATCAGAAAATTTGAAAATATGGAAATATTTATTTAAATTTACATTACGAAATGGTAAATTAATTAATATAAATGTTAATAATCTAATTATACTTGTAAAATATTTAGTCTAGTTTGAAGTATTTTAAAATTTATTGTAACATCAAGTTAATTGAAAACATATTATTTACAAGTTAATAATATCAGGGTCTTAGTGTAAAAAAATGCTCATTATCATTTCTTTCTTTTATGTAATATTTGAATTTCCTGTTATTTAATTACTAAATACTCGTTAGCCAAGGACTATACTGTCAACTGGAGGTTTATTATTCTGTCTGTTTGAATCCAATACAAGTAATCTACAAAATTAATCTATAAAATTTTAGAAGGAAAATATATATGGTAAAGTAGATAACTGATGCATCATTGGTTGATTTATGCAGCTAATAGTGTTAGAAGTTAATATAAAGAGTGAGGCTATTACAATATGCATATGAGGGATAGGTAGAAATTATTTTGATCTAAAAAATTCTGGACAATCCAAGAGCACTGCATTTTCTATCTATTGTAAAAAGTTATAAAAGATGTAAAATTTTGTCTCCAAGTTATATTTTCCTATGGCGATCATTTTTAATAGTTTGGATCGATTGTTTAGAGATATAAATTCATCGTACGGATCTATCGATCTGTAATATGCATATTATCATATATAGTATGACCCTAAAATTAAAATAAGAGAAGTTTTAATAGGTACACATGACCAATTCACCCTAAAATATGAATGATGTAATGTATATTCTGAACCTTAATAATAGGATGAGAAGATTTTAGCGTACTCAAGGCTTGAATGCCTATTAATGCAGATGAAGGCATTCTCGTTATCACCTTCAGCTCGTCAAACACATTGATAAATTAAAACAAAATACAAGTAAATAAAAATGACCATAACACTCCACAATTAATCCAGTCACATACAAAGCAACAATCATGTTACATATAAATATAACCGTACAAAGAAAAGAAATATCCAACTTGTAAATCCTCTGCCTTTGAAGGAAAAGGAGCGTGTAGATAGCACGCTCTAAGTTGGTTCACATAAGAAAAGGTAAAGATCTCATTATAAAACAATTAGACGATTTCAAGATTGAATTGCTGCATCTTGGACTCCTCAACAACTCCCAGATGAGCCATGAGCAACCAGAAATGAGTGAGTAATTCACCACCCCTGCTCAGGGACTTGGCATGCTGGTATGAATCGCAATGAATGGCGGCATATCCCAGCATCTCTATCCAGATCTCACTAAGTAACTGCCATTTTAATTTTGGTTCCAGGTCCTGCAACTTTTCTGCAAGATGACGGATGTCCTTTAATACCATTTCGCCTAACATTTCGTCGTCAGTATGAACGTTGCGATCTAATTCCAATGTGCCCTTTTTAGCCCACGCACCCTCAATAATAACTTTGCGTGCTGTATTGTCGTTGAGGTTTCTCTGACCCTTAAATATCTTCTTGAGCACAGCACATGCGAGCTGCATCATTGATTGCTGACGGTTTGGCACTAGGGATACAGCCTCATCGAGCTTTCTCTGATCCCTAAAAATCTTGTTGACCACATCACATGTGACCTCAAATCGCAGTTGACCATATCCGACCTGCATCATTGACTGCTGCTGGGTTAGGAGATAAACCATGTAGTTGGATATCGTCCAACTCACAACGCACTCCGAGTCATTCTCTTTAGGTTGGCCAGAAGTGTCTTTATAATAACAAATGTCTGTGGCAACATGCCACAAGATAATGCACTCATCAAATTCCCTATTCATGCTCCACCCCAGAGTTTCTAATTGGCCGTGATCTTTCAATGCTTTCCTTCCCCTATATGATCCAGCCTCTACTAACTCGTTGTATATATCCATTTTTGGCGCTCTCTTTTTTGCCTGAATGAACATATAATCCTCCAACAACTCCGGCAAGGGGATCAACTTGCTCTCACGTCGGATATTGTCCCGTTTTTTAAATATAATTAGATTTCTCATGATAATGCACTCACGTCGGATATTGCTCTCACGTGGGGTGTACCTGTCCCTTAGGCAGAGACCAACTAGATTGAACTGCCCGATGTTTCTCGACCACCGACTTTTGCCCTTCCGGAAGGTAATTGCTTTCACCATTGAGGTTATAGCACGTGCAATACACTTTCTCCAATGCTTCTTTCTAAGAGACACAACTGTCCAGTCCGAGGATACAAGAAGCACGGCAGCGATGACCTCAAGGATGAGGCCTGCACCGAATAGGATATAGGTTATGATAATATCTTTAGATGCATATTTTTGCAGGTCAAGATGATGAAATACAACCAGTGCTGCTATGATGGAGACCAGAGAGAAAAAGCGCAATACACGGCCTAAATTGTAGTGCATGTGGATTGCCTTCGTATGTAGGATGTCATACATGAACGAGAGCTCTATGGAGACCAAATTACGTGCATCTTTTGCGCCCAGTTCTGAAAAGCGATCCTGACTATGCATTAACAGATTTGGGGAGACAGTTATATCTACCAAAAGACGCTTGAACATATAGAACCAGGCATAGCCTTCAAAAATGGCTTGGCTTTCCCTTTTGCTCATAGAGAATAAATCAACTGCATAAAGTTCAAAAAGTATTTTGTTAACAGTTTCTCTCTCAATCACTAATATCACCCTTTTTTATGGACTAACGCTTTTTAAATTTATTTTATGATGGTTGAAGTTTAATATCCATTAAAATTTAAAATTTGAACATTGTAAATTTGAAACTATATACACAGGGCTGTAAGAAATTTATTATCTTTAAATTCCCAAACTAATCATAAATTTTAATAGTTAAACCAAATTTTAAGGTACTCTTGGCAAGAAATAAGATTTTGCGGGAGTTGATATAGTTAGCTGGATATATGTACCTTTAGTTTCATTTGCTGGGCCGGCGCCATGTTCGGAGATACTTTCATCCTTGATGAGATGGTCCTTGATTTCCCTTTCGCTTTCCTTTATGCGGTTCAATATGTCTTCAACTAGAATATCAGCAAGATCATATTCAAAAATTATTTTATTAATCATTTATCTCACAATGCTAATATCACCCTTTGTTTTTTCTTTTGAGGTTGGGAGTAGTACGATACCTGCTTGGTCATTAAGGGAGTGGTAATTAGTTATTTAACTTTTCTAATATTTTTTTTATTCAATTTAATTTAATACTGCGAAAATGACCCTCTTTACAAGGTACAGAAACAAACATTATTGTCAGTTTCAGCTAGAAAAATTTGCACGACATTATTGTCAGTTTCAGCTAGAAGAACTGACAATTTTTTTCATACGACACCATAGTAAATAAAAACATAAAGAATATTTTGAATGTAGTTAACTCCATCTATACGTAAAGAATATTCAATTAAAGGGTCTACACCCACACACAAAAAAGTGAAACTAATACATGATATTTTGTGAATGTAGTTACCTATAAAATGTACTATCTCATATTAATGTATGACTGCCAAGTAATGTATATTAATGGATGATATTTTGTGTATTAGCTCCTATTGTCGGGTTCATATCAATGTTTTTTAATTACTTCTAGATGTAACAGATCTATCTTGTCCAGCTTCAGTTCCACTATTTTTTTTGAAGGGGGGGGGGGGGGGGGGGGGGGGGGTAAACCATTTCAGAATGCATTTGCTTCGCCAGCAAAATGAGTTTTTTTATACAAGAAAAAATATTAGTAAACCTTTCTTTTTTTTAACATCCTGAAAAATAGAGTCACTATTATTTACGCCCACAAGACTTTTTCATAACATAAAAGATTATAGGTCTTTATATAACATATTTTATTACTACAACACTAGTATGTCTTTGAATAATATAATTTAAATAAAAAAAAGTGAATAAAATTGTAAAATTTATATTTTCGTTTTATTCCCTAACTCATAATTTAGCTAACTTTATTTCTATTTTCGTATTATTTCTAAACCATAATTTTTTTCAGCATCTATTTCAATTTGAACTTAAGAAAAATAAAGAAATTATTAAATGAGACGCATCCACTTATTATGCACCCCAAATTTTCAGATATTAAAAGATGCTAACAAAAGAGCTGAACCATGTATTATCATAAAAATGAGAAACGAAGACAAAAACAAAAAAGAAGAGAAAAAGGGAAAGAAAATGAGAAAAAAAGGATATGTTTTCTAAATTTCCATTATTGATCGATTGTTTGACTGATTCGAATTTCAACTACGTCGCTATCAGGTAACCAAACTTCTCTATAATCTATGTATTAGATTTGTATAGTTGATTTGGATAGTAGTATTGACCTATTGGGTATTGAATTATCATGACATATTTAACGAGATAGCGAATAACGAGATAATGGGATTCTAAATGTGTACTTGTTTTATTAATAATCTAGACTTAGGGGCTATCGTCGGATAAATATGCGTGCATAATATGATGTGTATTTATGTGGATTAATCCAGCATGATTGAATGGTTTTGAAATTAAGTCAATTATAAAGAATTGAGGTGTTGAATACTCAGCTACTAAGCTTTGTAACTAACTCTGTTTTATTATTTTTATTTTATTTATGTTGGCGACGTAGATTGACAGACTTAGAAAAGATGGGAAAATATTGTTTTAAACATGTTCCGGATGGTAAAAAATTTGGGTGTGACATTTTTCTTTTTTGAATAACACACTCTTGATTAATTGACCAACACTAAAGGGCTAATGTCGATTCTCTAAATAGCTCTTGATTATTGTAAATTTGGAAGTAATTGGTATTGTGCACAAGCCGCAGTTCTCAATGTTTGGTTTGGTGAACTTTCTGAAGGGCTGAAATACTTTTGTTTTATATAAAGTTCAAGAGTTGACCTTCTCAACTTAAAATATTCATAAAAATAATTTAAACCAATTTCAAATCTACTCTCCGACGTTACAAGCGCTACCTTTAATGCTTAAAACCGATTAAAACCGATTCTCCTTTAATACTTATGTTACAAATGAAGACATAGTAGAACATCCCATTTTTATGGTTGAAGTACAACAAATAATAAAACAATCCAAACTGACTGAAACAAAGCGTAATAATAAGAAATACTATATATATGTTTAATGTAATGAAGATATAAACTCTTCATTTCGAGTCCCTGGAAGAGGTACCTTATTAATTATTTGAATTTGTTCTTCTTAGGCTCGATAATCTTGCCTAATTCTATTCAGTTCAGAAATTATTTTGTTGTATTTTATATTATACTGTTTGAAAATGTGAAACAATATATACACAGGCCACTAAGCATTAAATTATCCTTAAATTCCCAAACTAATCATATATTTGAATAGTTCAATCAAATCTTAAGATATTCTTTGCAAGAACTAATGACATAGTTAACCGGTAGTTGTTTGAAGGTAGATATATGTACCTTGCTCCTTATCTTTTAGTGGGTTGATTTCTGACAAAATTTCATTCTTGAGAGCGTCTCTGCTACCTAAGCGTAGAGCATTGGACCTCTCTACAAATTTGTTCGTTCCAGCGATGAACACTAAAGTTATTGGTATCCACAGCTCCAGATTTGGTGGTGATTGCCCAAATGCATATCCTGCTGCTACAATCTGAACAACTAGCCCCAACGGGAGACGCCACCAAAGCTCGTTATCATCGATTGAGTATGATGTGATGTTATCGGGACCTCCGAGGTGGAGAAAGAGGAACGGGGCCCACAAGAAGGTGAGGTCGTCTGGTATGGTTGCACGATCACCACTGTCTGCAGGATCTTTCTGGTTGCCCATGTTACCCAGTGCTAATGGGGGAACCAACTCAGCAGTCAGGTAAAACAGCCAGATCGTCAGTGCAAGCACCTTGCTGCTGCTGCGTTTGCGCAATGGTGCCAAGAACATGAGACCTATTTGAATGCTGAGGCTAGCGAGAACGAGAATCCTTACCCTTTCTGAGTTCCATTGGTTTTGCAATTTCACAAAGGTATTATCCATTCTCTGCCTCTCTCTCTCTCTCTCTCTGAAAAGCTGGCAGTGGCCCCCTAGTCTCTCTCTCCCCCCCTCCCCTTGTCTTCTCCCTCTTTTTGATTTTTTGTTTTGAGATGTCTGGCTAGATCCAAGCCTTGCTCAACAAATAAAATATGTGGCAGAGTTATTGAGATTCACAAGTGACTCAACGCGCGCGTGTGATATAATTTATTTAATATTATTAGTCACATGGCATGTTTGTTTCAGTTGACTAATTGGAGGTTCGTCCCTCCAATGCATGGATCCAGCTGCTACGGCCAAATTTTATGGAAGGGATTATTAAAGGAATATTAATATGGTTATCGAAATATACAAGGAAAGCCTCATTTTGAATTACAAATAATATATATATATATAGATGAGCTATGCTGAGCTATAGAGTAAAAGGAAATTTTACTCTATATTTTTGGGGCGTCGGATCCGCTTCAAAGAGCGTTTGGATGTCATCTCACATGATGAAATTTTCACGCTAAAATTTGCCTCCAGTGAATGGAGGTGTCCATTTTGATCTACTCCAGACCCGACCCCTAGTGAAGAAAGAGAAAAAAAAAGAAGAAAGAATCGCCTCCTCTCTCTCTACAGCGATTATCTCTCCGTTGCCCAAACCCTAGAAATCGCTGTCCCACCCTCTCCACTGCCCTCTCCTCCAAGACCCTGCGCTCTCCATCACGACATCGTCCTCTACAGAACGACCACGCGCTATCCTCTGTCGCCCGGCGCCACAATGTCTCTGAAAGGTTATCTCTCTCACTCATTTTCACTGTTTCTATTTCCATCCCTCTATGGTTGCCTTTATTTAAGATGCCAAATGAGTAATTGAGTTATTTCAACAATTCTTTATACAAATGATGGAGAACCTTTACTGTAACATTAGTTTTGTGCTCCAATCATTCTCCACATTCTTATTTTTGTTTCCGAAGTTCGAACAGTCGATTTGAACCGCTTAATATGATCTTCGTATTAAAATTTGCTTGTAAACCAAATTTAATATTTTTTGAAATTTTTTTACTACTTTTGTAGATAGGTACAAAAAAACTGTTTTTAGAAGATTCTGAACCATCCAAAATAGTGATTTTGTACCTATTTTAAAAAATAGTAAAAAAATTCCAAAAACTATAAAAGTGGTCTCCAAGCACATTTTAATATGAAGATCACGTTGAGCAGTTCGAATCGATTATTCAGACTTTGGGAATGGAAAAAAGAACGTAGAGCATGATTGGAGCACAAAACCATTATGGTGTATTTTAACTCTGTGCAAACATGAAGTAAAGTGAGTGTTTTACTTCACACTCATATTTTGTGATTTCAAAGTTCAAAATGCCGATCCGAACCGTTCAAATTGATCTCCATATTAAATTGTGCTAAGAGACCAAATTATATATTTTTTGAAAATTTATTACTAGCTTTTTTGTATTTTTGAAAATCACTTATTTTTTATGGTCCACAATTTTTTGAAAAATATTTATTTTAAAAATTCGAAAAAATAGTAAAGAAATTCTAAAAATTGTAAAATTTGGTCTCGGAGCATATATTAATATAGAGATCATATTGATGTGAAGTAAAACACTCGCTTTACTTCATAAACCACCATAGCCCAACTCTAAATATATATATATATATAGAGAGAGAGAGAGTGAGAGAGAGAGATGGGCTAACTTTGTGAATTAAAGAGGGTGTTTTACTTTCCACTCATAACAAAGTGTCGATATGAACCTTCCAACATGTTCTTCATATTACAATTTTGCATTTTGCTGAAATTTTTTACTATTTTTTTAGAATTTTTGAAAATCATTGCTTTGCTGAAATTTTTATTATTTTTGAAATATTTATATGAATTGCACTATAAATATGCCGTACGTGAAAGACTAGAAATGCGAGAAAGGGAAGGTAGCAAAGTTGTTAAGAAAAAAAGGCCCAAGACTGTTGGTTATCTAAATGTCGAGGGTTCGATTTCCCCCCTCACGACTTTGCATCTTCAGCGAATATTTTTAGAAAAAGAAAGACTTGAATTGCAGGTCTCGAGGTCTCCTGCATTTGTTTAATTCGTTTGATTTAATCGAGTTCAGATCGCATCTCTGCTCATTTGTACTAAACAATAATAGAAAATGATTAACTGTGTTACAAATTAAGCTTCAGAAGTTCATAAATTCTATTAATTTGAACCTTTGACTTTGTTTGTTCTAGATCCCACAAATACGCTGCCCTGCCCCTACTTGAAAACTATAAAAAAAAAATCCACACATGTGTCATGAATGATGCTTTTAGATGGTTCGTCGCTTTCACAAGTGTAAAAATACTTTATTTTCATAAATATATTGCTTAAGAACTACAAAAATACAAATCAAACAAACAAACAATTTAATAACATATTCTTAGGAAACAAAATCTACTAAAAATCAAAACATGACAGTAAGGCATCATGCCAGATCATTATAATCAAAGAAATTTGTTGTAAATTATTCTGCAGAGTAGTAAATAATAATTGAATATTTTCTGCCTTAATGAATAAACAAACTATAAAGATGTGAGAATTGTTTTCACCTTTTTTAGTGATTAAGCTGCATCTTATATCATTTGTTTTTTTTTTTATAAAAATATCTCATGACTCGCCTTGAAAAGAGCACATTAATTAATTTCCGACTTGATCTCAAGAAGTTGGAAAACTGTACATGCATGTATTATCACACAAGATGTTTTCAAATAAAATGTCCTTTCACGTCAAATGGCCTATTTATATTCTTTTATGATTGCTGTCATACTTGAAAAGGAACCCATAACTCTGGCAGCTAATTTGAATTTAGTAGAATTTAGAAACTTTTTTCTTAAAGATGAGTTGATTTGATGTGATTAAATTGAATCGAGCAGATAAATTCACATGTTATAAAATTATTATATTATTTCGCAACGATGATTGCAGAAGTTCGACTCTGTCTCTTAACGATTTTATAATAAAGCCAAACCTTAGTACAAAATAATAATAATGCCAAACAAAATTGAGATCATGGCTCTTAGATAATCTAAAAAGCATATACACTCCAGCTAAGCTGCACAAATATAACAAAGAAGTATATATCATGTATGCTAATTACAGCAATAAGTATGATTGTCACACCCCGAGACAACTCGACACGTATTTATACGTAAGGCGTATACATATCACATACATTATCAATAACATAAAAAAATGCCAAATTAAATTTAACAAACAATAGTCTTACAACAATAATTAAAGTGATTCAACAGTGGTCACGACAGATGTGGTTAGGAATACGGTAACAACCATGCATGTTCAAGTGTACCAATTTAGTGGAAATTAAACAAATAAAACAAAATAAACATAAGTGACATTTATTTAGTCATAAACATGGCTCCTTCTGGTTGCTTTTACTCATCACCTTGTTCTAGCGCCTCTTCCTCATTACCTGGAACCCACATAATAGTGGGACGGGTGAGAGATTCAAACATTCTCTCAGTGCGGGATTCAGTTCCAGTCCCGGATTTTGTAAAATTAACTTAATTCTCAAAAGCATGAATTTGAAATAAATAATAAATGCTCATGCGTTTCTAATGCCATGTAATCCTACGATCATAAATACTTTCATTTTCTTTCAAGTTTTCCGTTAGTCCATTTATCTTATCATTCCAATGGAAAGTCCAACCAACAATGAGAGGCTACTAACTCACTGGGAAATCCAACCAACAGTGAGAGGCTGCCTCACTAGACGGGGAGTCCACCCTACTCTAGGTCTTGACCCGTGACGGGAAGTCCAATCAACGCATGTACATACAAAAATTTTAAAGTTTCGAATTCATTTAGTACATGGTCAAGTGGTAAAAAAAATGATGAAAAATGAATACATATAACAATTTAAAATATAATTTATAAAATATTCAGTGTTTTGACAGCTTGACCATGTTCTAAATAAATTCGAAACTTTAAATTTTTTTGCATGTACATGCATCACTCACGAAGTACATGGATTTCAATAGTTTGGATTCGTAGTTCGAAGTCAATCCGATAGCTTTTTGGAGGTGTGCTCACCAACCCCTCTTTGTGAGCACATCACACCCTAATTTTGCTCATATTCATATATATATAGGGATGGGCTATGGTGAGCTATAGAGTAAAACAAGTTTTTACTCCACGCCTCATTATTTTCATTTTGAAAATCCAAACAACCAATCCGAACCGTTCAACATGATCTCCATATTGAAATGTGCTTGGAGACCAAATTTTACATTTTTGGAATTTTTTTACTATTTATTAAGCCACTTTGAAAATTGCTGATCCATTGGTCCAGAATTTTTTACTGTTTTGCTACTGTTCACTCAGATCAGCGATTTTCAAAGTGGCTTAATAAATAGTAAAAAAATTCCAAAAAATGTAAAATTTGGTCTCCAAGCACATTTCAATATGGAGAACAACTTGAACGGTTCGGATCGGTTGTTTGGATTTTCAAGATGAACATATGACGTGAAGTACAAACTCGTTTTACTCCATAGCTCACCATAGCCCATCCCTATATATATATGTCATTGCAGTAGCAATTACGTCCCACCACATGTCAAGCTCTATTTTTTAGGCTCGATATCATGTGGCACGTTAGTTCCAATCTTTATTGCGTTCGTCTCGCTTGACTTGTCAGCTATATATTTTTTATCTGTTATACAGTCTGGTTCAACCTTTGGATCTAAATATCAAAGGAGAGTAGAATTTAATTTGTGTTTTGTTTTTTTCTTCTTCTTTTTATATGGGTATTTGAATATCTCTAGTGTAATTTATTACATAAACTTTTGAACATTCACGGTCACATTCGAGTTGCAAACATAGATCGGAACAAATAAAATTTGCAAACATAATGACAACTTGAAGTTCATCGGAACATTTTTATTATTTCGTAAAAATAATTCTACATCTTTAAATAAATAAATAAATAAAACTGTATTTTTATGTCCCGGCCGTAGGGAAGAAGGTTAATGACAAAAATGCCATTTATTTTTAAAAGAATATTAATAGGTAATTTTTTAGTTGATTAAATAAAAGATGGGGATATGAATAAACAAAATGATTTTGGATGGGGAAATAACTAATTTTAAAATTTTGATGGTAAAATATCTAATTGATGAAGTTATGATGGGTATATATCAAAATTTCTCTTTTTATTCATGGCGTGTCTACTAATTTAATTATTTATTATTTTCCCATAATTTCCAACCGAATCAGACCAAGCATTCAATTTAGTCTGAAGTGGTTCAAGAACCGTCTTTTCATTTTTCTGGACGGAGCCCAGTGGAGCCCAAGCCTGGTTCCACTTGTCTTTTTCTTTTTCATTTAATTTCAAATTTGAAGAGGCCCAAGGCCCAAGGCCCAAACATATCAAAGACTTCACACAAATCTGCAGTCTGCTCAATTTTGAATAATGCCATGATCTGGTCACGTACCACTCCTTAGTGGTTTTGGGTTTAGATATAAACTCGGCATGTTTTTTGTAATTCTCAGAAAATTTAACAGAGATATTCTTTCAATCCAACCAATTATTCACACTTTTTATTATTAGAGCTGATTTCAAATTTATTTTGTGCTTAGTTTTAGGGTTTCGGTCAAAATTCAAAATATCAAATCCAAAAACATAACATCACTACTGTTAATCCTCTATATCAAGAGCAATATTTTGTAAGCTAACTAATTTATAATGCAGAGTTGTAAAACATCAGTTCACAGTGTGTATGCAAACCTTTTATAGTGTATACATATTTAAAATTCATGTTTTTAGAATTTCTACAATATCGGCCGCACCCTTTTTATGCTTTATTTTTTTTTTCTATTTTCACAAAGAAAGGATGAGGAACTTAATTTGGTGATTGCTACTGAAAGGCGAGAGAACGATGGACAAGGTATATATGTGAGTGTTATGAATTTAATTGCAAATTGTAATAGGTTATGTGAATTTTTGAAAATTTGTGGAACTTTTTGGTAATTTTGGCAGAAAGATGACTAAATGGTAAATTGAACCATTGACTTTGTTAGTTCTAGATCACACAAATACGCTGCCCCTATTAATTTGATAACTATAAAAAAATAATCTACACATGTATCATGCATGATACTTTTAGATGGTATACGTCGCTTAAGCACATGTAAAAATATTTTATTAGTTTTGAATTATTTTCAGAAATATATTGCTCAAGAACTGCGGCAAATATACAAAACAAATAAAAAAGTTAATTATATATCCTTAAGAAACAAAATTTACTGAAAATAATTAACATGACAGTAATACAAAATTACTCCGCAGTACTTAATAATTGAATATTTTTTGCCTTGATGAATAAACAAACTTTATAGATGTAAGACTAATTTTCACCTTAGTGATTAAACTACGTCTTATATCAATTGATTTTTCATAAAAATATCCCATAACTCGTCTTGAAAAGAGCACATTAATTAATATCGCATTCAATCTCAAAACATCGAAAACTACACATGTATATATATATTATCATGCAAGATGCTTTCAAATAAAAAGTCCATTCACGTCAATTTTTTTTGTAGTTGCTATATATCATGCCTGAAAAAGTGAAGCCATAACTTTGGCAGCTAATTTTAATTAATTATACAATTTTGAAACTTTTTTCTTAAAGATAAGAGTGGATTTGATGTCATTAATTTGAATTGAGTTCACATGTTATAATAGAGTTGGACTCGTATCCTAATGATTTTATTTTTATAATAAACAAGGACATGTTAAGTTCTTCAAACTTGCCTTTCAGAAATTTAGTATAAAATAATAATATATATAGCAAAAAAAAAATTGAGATCATAGTTCATGGAGAATCCAAAAAGCAAATATACTCCGGTCGAAAAATATGATAGGCACCCTTTATATATATTTTATTATTTTAATGGAGCTTTAGAAGGTTGCCCTTACGCTTAGATAGGTACTATTTTATTGAACCCATGACAAGAGAGGAGAGGAGAAGAATGAAGCTGAAACAATCAATGAAGATGAAGCGTTCATGTTTTATCTCTTGTTCAATTACAGTAAGAAATTAATGTACTCTATTTTAATAAAATGGGTATATTGGTTAACACAATTTTTAAAATAATTAAATAAAGGATAAAATAAATGAAAGGGATAGAAGAAAGAAAGGTAACTTTAAATAAGATATTGAATATTATGATTTATTTATGAAGAAATTGACTATTTTAAAAGTTTGAATGGTCACACCGAAAATTTCCCCTTTTTTCGTTGGCAAATCGAATAGTGCACTTCTATTTCACTTCAAAATTTTATGGAATTTAGCGACAAATAAATGATGTAGTCTTTCTATTGAGTATATGGAATCCAGCAACTACCGCCCACCACATGTCAAGCTCTAATTTTTAGGCTTGATATAATGTGGCACATCACTTCCAATATTTATTGTGTTCCTCTTGGTTGACTTGTCAACTATTTATTTTTTTATCTGTTATGTAGTCAGGTACAAAAGTCTGGTTCAACCTTTTTGATGTAAATATCTTAGGAGAGTTGAATTAATTTGTGTTTGCTTTTTTTTCTTTTCTTGTTCTAATTTGATGGGTATTTGAATTTTCTGTAGTGTAATTCATTGGATAAACTTTTGAAAATGTGCACTGTCACATTGGAGTTGGCAAACTTAATGTAAAAAATAGATCAGACAAATAAAGTTTCATAACATAATGACAACTTGAAGTTGATCGAAACATTTTTGTTTAGTAAAAAGAATTCTATATCCTTAATTAAATAAATAAATAAATAATACTGTACAAAATTTTAATAGTCGCCTTTTTTATGTCCCAGTCGTAGGTGGTAATAATAATTGTAATAGGCGCCTTGTTGAACGGCAACATTAATGTATAACAATCCCACAATTAATTAATTGTTTATTAGCCTACATTTAACATTTTTACTCTAGCTCGGCTTTTTACATAATTTCCAACAGAATCAGACCAAGCATTAAATTTCATGTTCTCCGCCCAATCTGAGGTCATTTAATGCCTTTTTTCCCTTTTCTGCACAGAGCTCAGAGGAGCCCAAGCCTGGTTCTACTTGTTAGTCTGAAGACTTCACACAAATTTGCAGTCTGCTCAAGACTTGTTAGCCTTGGAGTGTACTGTTCACTGGATGATTATTATTCTGTCTGTTTGAAAACAAGCATGTAATTTAGAAAATTTTGGAAGGAAAATGGGTCAAGTAGACAGCAGTAGTATTGAGTTCACAAATGAAGAATGAGTTTTTATTATGTTATTCTGATATTCACAATTGCCTTATATTCCAATTCTATTGCTACATGCTGGAATTGCCTAATTACAAGTATTATGTGTCTAGTATTTCATTTCTCAACAATAGTATGATGCATCATTGGTTGGTTTTGGCTAATAATTGTGTAATAAGTTCATAGAAATTATATGGATTGTGAAAGGTATATCTTTAATGCCTGGCCATTCACACTTCATGCAGATGTAAGCATTCTTCTTTTGCCACTTTTTGCTCAGTAAACACATTGATAAATTAAAACAAAATACAAGTTAACTAAAATGACCACAAAATTTGAATTAATTCAGTCCATCCAAAACAAACAATCATGTTACACATAAATTAAACAATATAACGAAAAGAAATATCTAACATCTAGATCCTCTGAATTTTGGCCAGATTGGAATTGTTACAAATATAAATGTAGCAACACATATAATTAATTATATAACTAATTAGACGGATCCAGATTGGAATTGCTGCACCTTGTGCTCCTCGACAACACCCAACTGAGACATCAGCAACCACAGATGAGTGAGCAATTCCCCACCCCTGCTTAGGGACTTGGCATGCTGGTATGAATCACAATGAATGGCGGCATATCCCAGCATCTCCATCCATGTCTCGCTAATTAACTGCCATTTCTTTGTATCGGGTTTGATTTCCTGCAACTCTTTTGCAAGTCTAAGTCCCTCCGATATTACCAACTTGCCCATATCATCCTGATCCTTAAGCTTACCCTCCTTTTCATTCTTACGCTTATTCTCCTTACCCTTACGCTTACCCCAGCATCTCCATCGAGATTGACGACCATCATCTGATACCGGAGTATTAGTCTGCTGAAGCACCGGTGGGGCCCCTTCATTCTGCTGAAGCACCAGCGGGGCCCCTTCATTCTGCTGAAGCACAGGTGGGACCTCTTCATTCTTCTCAAGCGCCTCATGCATTTCCTTGTGATCGAGTTTTCCATCACCCTTAAATTTATTAAATTTCTTCTTGACGATAGAACATAGAAACTCAAATCGTGCATTACCATATCCAACCGGCATCGTTGACTGATGCTGGGTTAGGAGATAGATCATGTAGTTGGATGTCTTCCAACTCACATCACGCTGAACGGACACGGAAGTGTCTTCATAATAACAAATGTCTGTGGCAACATGCCACAAAATAATGCACTCATCAAATTCCCTTTTCATGGTCCACTCCAGAGTCTTCAATTGGCCGTGACGTTCCAATGTTTTGCTTCCCCTATATGATCTAGCCTCTACTAACACTTTGTATATATGCACGTTTTGCGCTCTTCTTTTTGCCTCAATGAACATAATTTCCACCAAGGACCCTGGTAAAATGATTGACCCACTCTCCCACATGTCGTCCCATATACGTTTTATTTTTATTTTTCTCATTATCCTTGCACATACAGTGTTCCTGTCTCTCAGGCAGAGACCAACGAGATTGTACTTCCCTATGGTTCTCGACCACCGACTTTTTCCCTTCATCAAGGTAATTCGTTTCACCATTTTCGTAATAGCACGTGCAATACACTTTCCCCATTCATTCTTTTTAAATGACACGATTGTCCAGTCCGAGGATACTAGAAGCAAGGCAGCAACGACCTCAAGGGTGAGGCCAGCACCGAATAGGATATAGGTTATGATAATATCTTTAGATGCATACTTTTGCTTGTCAAGATGATGAAATACAACGAGTGCTGCTATGATGGAGACCAGAGTGGAAAAACGCAATACACGGTTAAAATTAATGTGCATGTGGACTGCCTTAGTATGTAGGATATCATACAGGAAGGAGAGCTCTATGGCGACCAACTTAAGTGCTTCGCTTGCTTCCATCTCTGAGAAGCGATCCTGACTCTGCATTAACAGAGTTGAGGAGAAAGTTACATCTACCAAAAGGCGCTTGAAGATATAGAACCAATCATAGGCTTCACAAATCTCTTGGCTTTCCTTTTCGCTTAACTCAACTGCATAAAGTTCAAAAGGTATTTTATTAATTATTTCTATCTCAATCACTAATATCAACCTCATTTCTTCTTTTTACATCTATGTATTTTTTAGGAGTATCATGCCAGATTGATCATTAAGGGATCAGTGGTGATCAGTTAACTTTTCTAAATTTTTGTTATTCAGTTTAATTTAATACTGAAAATTTTCTTTCATTAGAAGGTACAAAAAGAAATGGATGACATTATTGACAGATTGAGCTAGAAGAGGAAATAACTATTTTCTTTCATACGGCACCATAGTAAGTGATAAAGATATAAATTCTTAATTTCGAGTACCTGGAAAAGGAACACTATTATTTAAATTTGTTCTTGTTAGGTTTGAAAACTATATACACAGGCCACTGAGAAATATATTATGCTTAAATTCCGAAACTAATAAAAAAAATTAATAGTTAAATGAAATCTTATTTTTTTTAGCTAGGTCACATTTCTTATATTTCCATTCGGTCCGATTTAGTTTTTGATCGGATGACTTCACTATTATTTTTTAATCCTCGTCATTTAAAATGTATTTGATATCTAAGCTGTAATATCTCTTAAAATATTATTTATATATATTTGTATTTTTCTGTCGAATTATTGCAATGTTAATTATATTGTTCTCTTTTGTTTTTTTAAAACAAATATATTGATTTGTACTTAACATTATGAATGTAAAATAATTCTTTACAAAACATATTTTATTTTAAAATTAACGCTTCTTTCAATAATTTTTTTCCGAAGAGAAACCTCTAAAATAGTCCTAATTAATTTTATATAGGAAATGAGATCGTTCATCTATTCTCACAAGGTCATGACCACAAGAATTCCATTTTTGAGAGATTTGGAAAATCTAATTCAAATTGAGGGCTTCCTTTCTTTTTAATTTTGTATACTTTTACCCCCTTCAAGTAATTATATGATGCAAGGTTTGATAGGAGGAGCAAAATATATCTGTTATATGAAACCTTGCAATCTTTCCTTAATGTGCAAGCTGAAAAATTGCTTGGAAATGGGAAACATCTGGTTTGTTTTCCTCAACCTATGTTGTGGTGGCAAGAAATAAGATTTTGCTGGAGTTTAATATATGTACCTTTAGATTCAATTGCTAGGACGGCGACTTGTTCCGAGGTACTTTTAGCCTTGTGATTGTCCTCGACTTCCTTTTCGCCTTCCCTTTTACCATGTTCAGAGAGATCTTTAACTGGATAATGTTAAAAAAATATTTTATTAATCATTTGTCTCTCAATAGCTAATATCAACCTTTGTTTCAATTTAGCTTAATACTGCAATTGACCTTTTTTACAAGGTAAAGAAAAAAAATTTGAATTGAAAAGGATAGAAAATAAAAGAAAATAGAAGGATCACAATATTATCTATATTCACCTAGAAGTGATTTTTGAACCGAGATCAATAACTCAGATTCAAAACATTTTTTTTTTTTTCCAATAACACACAAAGAAATATTTTAATTTTTCTTACAGCCATGAAAAATCCAGCCTGAAAAATGTTAATCCGAGTTATTTATCGCAGTCTTTCTAATAAATTAAATTATATAGTAATCCATCTATTTTCAAAGAAATATATAAAATATTTCTAATATTTCAATACAAAAAATAAATAAATTATAACATTTTCTGTTTTTTTTTAAACATAGAACCGGGAACATAGTTCCCGGATTTGCTATTTTTTAATTAAAAAAAAACATAGAACCGGAAACTTTGTTTCCTGTTTGGGGATTTTTCGAATTGTTTAATTATTTTGGATATTAATGAAAATTTCGGCCTTTTATATATATATATGTGTGTGTGTGTGTGTGTAAATTCTTGCCAAGCTCTATTCAGTTCAATAATTTCGATTTCTGATCAGATCACACTTTATTTGCTTTTATATTATATTGTACTGTTTGAAAATGTCAGAAATAATACTTATATTAAAATTTAGAACCTTGTAAATTTGAAAACTATTTACACAAACCATTAAGAAATATATATTATCCTCAAATTTCCAAACAAATTATAAATTTGAATAGTTAAATAAAATTTTAAGGTACTCTTGGCAAGAAATAAGATTTTGCTGGAGTTTAATATAGTTAACCGGAAGTTGGTTTAAGGTAAGGATATATGTACCTTCAGATTCAATTGCTGGGACGGCGACTTGTTCCGAGGTACTTTTAGCCTTGTGATTGTGCTCGACTTCCTTTTCGCCTTCCCTTTTACCATGTTGAGAGAGATCTTTAACTGGATAATGTCAAAAAAATATTTTATTAATCATTTGTCTCTTAATAGCTAATATCAACCATTGTTAATTTAGCTTAATACTGCAATTGACCTTCTTTACAAGGTAAAGAAACAACATTTTGACCAGACCGGAGAAATTTGCATGATATTATTGTACCGATAGTACAATGCTTCATTTTCTCCTCCTGATTTTAAATAATTGGTACTGTGCACATGCCCCAGTTCTCAATGTTTAGTTTGGTTAATTTTGTGTAATCAACCTCTGTTGGGCCTAGATACTTTTTAAATTTAGATAAAGATGAGAGTTGACCTTCTCCACTTTAAGAATTTATAAAACAAAATTAACCTAATTTCAAACCTAGTCTCCCCCACGAAAAGCGATACATTAATTACTAAATTAACACTGATTTTTCTTAAATACTTTTGTTACAAAATAACACATAATAATTCGAAATATTACTATGGTTGAACAACAAGAAGTAAATGAAACAAACCAAACTGACTGAAACGCCAGCATAATAATTCGAAATATTATATGTTTATGGAAATAAAGATATAAATTCTCCATTGTGTACCTGGAAAACACACCTTATTATTTAAATTTGTTGGGTTTGATAATCTTGCCTAATATTATTCAGTTTAACATCATCAATTTCTGATAAGATCACAATTTGTTTGCTTTTATTTTATATTAATACTTATTTCTAAATTTTAAAAATTGTAAATTCCCAAACTAATTATATAAGTGAATAGTTAAATCAAATCTTAAGTTACTCTTAGCAAGAAATAAAATTTTGACTGGAGTAAATATAGTTAACTGGAAGTTGGAAAAGGTATGAAAATTTGTACCTTTCTTACTGTCATTTGCTGGGTTGATTTCTGAGATAATTTTATCCTTGAGATTGTCCTTGCTTCCTAAGCGGAGAGCATGAGTCCTCTCCGCAAACTTTATCAATCCCGGGATGAACACAAAAATTGTGGGTATCCACAGCCACTGATGTCGTGGTGATTGCCAAAATACATAAACTGTAATTACAACCTGAACAACTAGCCCCAGAAGGTGATGCCACCAAAGCTCGTTATCTTCAATGGAGTATGATGTGATGCTATCGGGACCTCCGAGGTGAAGCAGGAGGAATGGGGCCCACAAGACCGTGAGATCGCCTTGTCTGGTTTCACTGTCACTACTTTCTGCAGGACCAGTCTGGTTGCTAATGTTACCCAGTGCTAAGTGTTAAGAAGCAAGAATAAAGAACACCACACTCCCACAAACCACCCTCCCTTAATTTTATTGATAAGAAAAAATTCTGTGTTACAATTTCTGTGTTCATGGCCTGCTCTAATAGAGAGACAATCACTGAATAAAGGAAAGAAAAATCACCCCAGAATTCATCCTATTATTACATATATTTTTCCTTCTATCTTTAGACAACATAATAAGGCAACAAATAAACCAGCTATGTGCTCCAGATTGTATCCTGCGCCTCCAGCTTTCTGCCTCCAGCTTTCCTGAATTGGCTCACGTCAATACTCCCCCTCAAGTTGGTGCATAGATATCCGTCATGCCCAACTTGCCAAGTGAGTCATGGAAAATTGCACTTGAAACACCCTTGGTTAGAATGTCAGCTAGTTGATCCCCTGTTCTCACAAATGGAAGAGATATGACATTCTCCTCTAGGTTTTGTCGTATAAAGTGTGTGCTCACTTCTATGTGCTTTGTACGGTCATGCTGTACAGGATTTTGGGATATAGCAATTGCCGCCTTGTTGTCGCAAAAGAGTTTCATTCCGTCACTAGGACCAAACCCGAGCTCACTCATGACCTTTTTCAACCATATCAGCTCCTGCAGTCCTTTAGCGATACCCATAAACTCAGCTTCGGCACTGGAGAGAGTTACCACCCTTTGCTTTTTACTCCTCCATGTCACCAAATTACCTCCAACAAAGGTGAAATATCCGGAAGTGGATTTCCGATCAGTAATGTCTCCTGCCCAGTCTGAATCCGTATACCCTTCCACTCTTAAGTGTCCATTTCTCTTAAAGTAAATTCCTCTACCTGGAGCACCTTTCAGGTACCTGAGAATTCGAAACACAGCTTCCATGTGCTGCTCGCTTGGAGCATGCATGAACTGGCTTACCAAACTTACCGCATATGCGATATCCGGTCTGGTATGAGACAAATAAATGAGTTTACCTACCAATCGCTGGTATCTTTCTTTGTTGGCTGGTACTTGATCCGGACAATCACCTAACTTAAGGTTTTGTACAACAGGGGTATCTACTGGTTTACAATTAAGCATACCAGTTTCAGTTAACAAGTCTAACACATACTTTCTTTGAGACAGAGATATACCTTCCTTGGATCTTACCACTTCGATTCCGAGGAAATATTTTAGTCCACCTAAGTCCTTCATTTCAAATTCCTCGGAGAGTTTCTTTTCCAATCTTTTAATTTCCTCTTGATCATCACCTGTGATTATCATATCGTCTACATAAATAATCAGAACATCTATCTTTTCCTGTCTTTTCCTGTAAAACAAAGTATGGTCAGAATCACTTTGAGTGTACCCATATTTACTCATAGCATTACAGAATCTTCCAAACCATGCTCTAGGAGATTGTTTCAGTCCATATAGCGCCTTTTCTAACTTGCAGACCAGCTGTTGAGACCCCGAATGACTGTACCCAGGTGGAATTTCCATGTAGATTTCCTCTTCAAGTTCACCATGAAGGAAAGCATTTTTTACATCGAACTGATGTAGAGGCCAATCAAGATTAGCTGCAAGAGATAATAGAATTCTAATGGTATTTAACTTAGCGACCGGTGAGAAGGTTTCCTGAAAATCAATACCATGGGTTTGTGTAAATCCTTTGGCAACTAATCTAGCCTTATATCGGTCAACCAAACCAGTTGGACCATATTTTACAGTAAATACCCACTTACAGCCTACTGTCTTTCTTCCTTTTGGTAAGCTTACCAACCGCCATGTGTGATTTTTCTCTAATGCCTCCATCTCCACTCTCATAGCTTCCAACCACTTGGGATCGCTCATTGCTTCTTCAAGTCGTTCAGGAACCCGAACAGAAGCAAGAATAGTGTCAAACTCCTTCAGGGAATTGGACAAGTGTTATGTTGTCACAAATTTACCAATTGCATAATTTCCTTCACTGTTCTCATCTGGTCTAAACCGCTTAGGAGGTTTCCCTCTGTTATGCCTGTCAGGTAATCTGTATCCTGCATTGGAATTATTAGAATCTAAATTCTCAAAGTTTGAAACTTGTACCTCATTCTCAGAAGATTGGCCATGTTGTGGTAGAGGAGACTGTATCAATTGCCTTTGCTCATTTTCTGGATCCATACTGAGTTCAACCCAACACTCAATGCTCCTTTCAGATTCAGCTTGAGATGGGCTCACTGCAGGTGACAAATTTGATTCCTGCGCAAGACTCCCTGACTGGACCGAACTCGGAATAGAGGTTGGAGCTGGGTCTGGGTTCGGCTCAGTAGCAGCAGCTCCGTTCTGGTCAGTGTCAGCTGTAGTTGGGTTCGGGTTTACAACTGTAGTTGGATTTGGGTTTACAGCAGCACCTCCTGTGCTGACATTCCCATACGGACCCCATTGATGCCAATTTTCATTCTCAACTAAACTCTCCCCCTGAGAATGAATCATATTCTTTCGAAAAAAACTTTCTGTTTCAATAAATGTGACATCCATGGTAACAAACAGCTTTTTAGAAATAGGATTGAGGCATTTATAACCTTTCTGGTTTTGGCCATACCCCACAAATACACACTTTTCGGCACAAGGTTCCAATTTTGACCGTTGATGTTTTTGTATATGGACAAATGCAACACACCCGAAAACCTTTGGTGGAAGGTTCAAAACTGACGGTATCGGTACATATGAAGATAGTACTTGAAGTGGAGTTTGGAAATTTAACACATTTGATGGCATGCGGTTAATTAGGTACACGGCAGCGGTAACCGCATGATCCCAATAGACTTGTGGTACTTCATACTCAAATAACATAGACCGGGCTGTTTCTAACACATGTCTGTTTTTCCGTTCGGCCACTCCGTTCTGCTGTGGAGTTCCGACACAACTCGTTTCATGGATAATTCCTTTAGATTGAAAAAATTCCCGAAGTGTCCTATTCACAAACTCACCACCATTGTCACTTCTCAGAAATTTAATGTTCCGATTAAACTGATTTTGTACCATGTTAAAAAATGATTTAAAAACATGTGTCACTTCATCTTTTGTTTTAAGCACATACAACCACGTCATTCTAGAACAATTATCAATAAATAGTACAAACCACCTATTTCCAATAGATGAATTAACCAGGGACGGACCCCAAACATCAGAATGAACCAAGTCAAAAGGTTTAGTACTCTTATTCAAACTACTAGGAAAAACCACACGGTGACTCTTAGCTCTAATACAGGTCTTACAATCGAATTTTTCATTCTCACAACCAGAAAATAAACTTGGGTAAAGTCTTTTTAGATACCCAAAAGATGGATGTCCTAATCTCTTATGCCACATCCAAATGCGAGAGATCCGATTCGTTGATGAACTTGTAGAAAAATGAGCCTTTCCAACCACTATGTCGTCCAAATGATACAGTCTCCCTCTTCTAGTACCACGGCCAATTATCTCCTTCGTGAGAAGATCCTGAAAGATACAAAACTGGGGATACATGAGAACAGCACAATTCAGTTCCTCACAAATCTGACCAACAGACAATAATCTGGTTGATAAAGAAGGTACAAGTAAAGTATTTGATAAAGTAAGGGAAGATGAAAACTGAACATCTCCAGCACCCTTTACAGGGTACGATTCTCCATTAGCATTGACTATTGCCGTTCTTCTTGGTGTGGATATCTTCACAAGATCCTTTTCTGAGTAGGTCATGTGATCTGTTGCCCCTGAATCTATTATCCAATCAACCTCATTAGTATGATAATTATTAGAGACAAGACAGTTTTTACCTTCCACACGCTCCTTGTTCTCAACCGGTGGTAAGAGAGAGTATCTACCCGCTGAAACGGAGGCAGCAGTAGCTTGGTTCGCTCCAGTCATGTCCGGCTCATTTGGGACCATCTGCCCAGTGAGAACACCCGGCCCAACAGGGGCACCTTGCGCAACAGGGGCTGCAGTCAAATCAGCTGCAACCATTTGCGCCTCACCCCTGTACTGTTGCCAATCTCCCTGCCTCTTCTTCTTTCTATCTTTCCAACCCGGTGGGTAGCCAATTAATTTGAAACATTTATCCTTGGTATGTCTCGGATTATGACAGTAAGTACAACCTTCAACAGGACCCGGTTTTGGTTTGAAGTCAGGTTTGTTCATGGCAAGGGTTTGGTTTCTCACAAGCATAACCATAGAATTTTCAGCCCCATCCCCTTTGTTTAACATCACTGTTTGGCGGTTTTCTTCTCTTCGTACTAAGGCAAAAGCTTGTTCGATTGTGGGGAATGGTTTTAGTTGGAGAACAGTTGCCCGGATAGAATCCAAGCGGTCATCAAGACCATCTAGGAAGGTCAAAACACGATCTTCTTGAACAAGGTAATTATGTTTCTCAATATCAACCGGGGAGGTCATAGGGTTTGGCCTACGTACATCTAATTCTTTCCATAACCCTTGTAATTGTGTGTAATAAACCTCAACAGAACCACCAGCTTGTTTGACCCGATTAACTCTCCTTTTCAGGTCAAAAAACTGGGTCAAGTCATCTCCATCAAAAAAGGTTGTTCTTACCGAGTCCCAGACCTCTTTGGCAGTAGAGAAAGGGAGAAAATTACCTACTAAGGAGGGGTCCATGGATTCGATTATGTAGTCTTTAACTGAAGAGTCTTCCATCTGCCACTTGCGATATTTGCTATCAGCTGCCGCTGGTTTGAGAGTCGACCCATCAATATAGCCGAGTTTATCCTTCATCGACAGTTTCATTTTCAGCATCTGCGACCATAGGTTGAAGTTCTTCCCATCTAGTTTGATCGTCATGGCTGACATAATTCCATCTGGATTAGAGTTGCTTGGTTTTTGTTGTAATAGTTGTGACAAGGTTGCGGTTAGGCTCTCCAGGAGAAGCACGGACTCAGACTTCTCTACTTCAGACATTCTACACAGAAAAAAGGGATAGGGAGCAAACAGGTTCTGATTCGGCTAGAAAGAAAAAAATTCTCAGAATCGAAATCTGAGCTCTGATACCATGTTAAGAAGCAAGAATAAAGAACACCACACTCCCACAAACCACCCTCCCTTAATTTTATTGATAAGAAAAATTCTGTGTTACAATTTCTGTGTTCATGGCCTGCTCTAATAGAGAGACAATCACTGAATAAAGGAAAGAAAAATCACCCCAGAATTCATCCTATTATTACATATATTTTTCCTTCTATCTTTAGACAACATAATAAGGCAACAAATAAACCAGCTATGTGCTCCAGATTGTATCCTGCGCCTCCAGCTTTCTGCCTCCAGCTTTCCTGAATTGGCTCACGTCAATACTAAGGTGGCAACAGCGTCAGCTGTCAGGTACAACAGCCAGAGAAAGAGCGTGAGGAATGTGTTGGTGCTGCGTTTTCGCAACGGTGCCAAGACGATGAGGCCATTTGCATGCCGAGGCTGGCTAGGATGAGAACAATTACCTCGTTTGAGCTCCATCGGTTTTTCCACTTCTCAGAGATAATAGCCATTCTCTCTCTCTCTCTCTCTCTCTCTCTCTCTATTTGAAAACTTGGCAGCGGCTTCAAAGGGTTGCTCTATCTCTCTCTCACTCTCCCTCTCTCCCCTTGTCTCCTCTCTCTTTTTGCTCTCTTACTTGGAGATGCCTGGCTACGTCCTGGAAATAAATCTGCTGTTATTCCTTGGGAATAACAGGTGCCTGTTTTTAGATCTCCACCGTTGATCTTCATTGAGATTTGCGCATGAAAACTTATATCGCTGAGATACGTGCATGAAAAAGTTTTAACGATTGGGATCAGAATAATAGGTTCCTGTTATTCCTTGGGAATAATAGCAGATTTATTTCCCAAGGTCCTAGCCTCGCTCAACAAATAAAATATGACTGTTGCTCCACCACTAGGTAGAATTATTGAGATCACAACTTATTCAACGTGTTATATTATTTTTTAATGTTATTTGTCACATGACATGTTTGTTTCAGTTGACCAATTGAAAGGTTATCCCTCCAATGCATGGATCCAGCTGCCATGTATAAGGGCCATATTTTCTATATAGAAGCGACTTCTATTAAAGGAATATTAAAAGCACAAAGCAAAGCTTAATTTTTGAATTACAAATAATATATATATACAAGAAAAGCAAGTCTCTGTAGAATTAGTTTTAATTGTATAGTAATAACTCTCCTTTGGGAATTTCATCTTTTGTTGTGGTAAAATATTAACATATTATTTGTGTTCTTTTCAATTTTTTAAGGAGAAAAAAAAATTCACTGTATACGTGCAATAACAAGAAAAAAAAAAATACAGTAGGCAAACACTAATATTTTGCAATCATCCCCTTTTCCTGTCACCGTCCAAGGTAATAATTGAAATAGGCGCCTTAGTGAACGGGAATAATAATGTAGACTTCTTTGTTGCACCACAAAACAAGCAGACAATTCATATGACAGCAAATAATCATCATATTATGAATATTTGACAAGGTCATCCAAAAGGCAATAAGCAGGACAACGTTCATGAACTACGGTGCTATGCATATATAGTGTCATGCGGTTCGGGTCAACGTTTTGAACTTTGAAATTAAAGATTTAGACGTTCATGAAGCACCGTAGCCCAACTCTACATACATATATATACATATGTGTATCTATACATGTATATATATATAGAGTGATGCTACAATGCTTTGGGAAGTAAAGAGGGTGTTTTACTTCCCGCTCATATCTTTATTTTCAAAGTTCAAATAGTCGATCCGAACTTCTTAACACGATTTTCATATTGAAATATGCTTGGAGACCAAATTTTATATTTTTTTGGAAATTTTACTATTTTTTTTAATTTTGGAAAATTAGTGTTTTTCTTAATTTTTTATTATTTTTTATTTAATGATTTGAAAAATTCTGAAAAAATAGTAAAAAATTTCCAAAAAATGTAAAATTTGGTCTCCAAGTATATATCAATATGAAGATCATGTTGAGATGTTCGGATTGACGGTTTGAACTTCGAAAATGAAGATATGAGCGGAAAGTAAAACACCCTCTTTACTTCCCAAAGTATGATAGCCTTTCTCTCTCTCTCTATATATATAGAGGAGGGATCTAGTTACCATAATTTTGAGTTACAACAAAGTTACCAGAACCATTTTCTACATTTTCAAAGTCCAAATCATCGATCCAAACCGTTCAACATGATCTCCACAATAAAATGTGCTTCTAGATCAATTTTACATTTTTTTTGAATTTTTTTACTATTTATTAAGATGGGTACAAAATTCAATTGTCTGAATTTAACTAGTTTTTGTACCGTTGTTAGACAATGAACCGTTGTTCTATACTTAAAAAATGAAGCCGTAAATTTGCCATCTAGTTTAATTTCAGCTCAAATTTGAAATTTTTTAAAGAGCTGAATGAACTTAATGTGATGAATTTCAATCAGGCAGATAAATTCTTACTGGTGATATAATTATGATATTATTTTGTGACAATGACATTAGAGTCGGACTTGTCTCTCGTAACCACTCTATAAGAAAGTTGGGCATGTCAAAGAAATTTATTAATATAGTCTTGGTAGTCACTACCAATTTAAAAAAAAAAAAAAAAAAAAAGTTGGGCTTGTTAAGTTCTTCAAGCCGACCTTTTAGAAAACTTAATAAAAAAATAATAATAGTAAAGAGAAACGATTGAAAGCTTGGTGTACTGCAATAATGTATAACGAGCCGTCATTTGGTTAATAGAAATTTCCATTTTGTATTAATGGGGTTTCTATTAATTTAATTTATCATTTATTCGACATTTAATATTTTTAATCTAAGACGGCCTTTTTACAGAATTTCCGACAGATTCAGGCCTAGCATTAAATTACATATTCTCCGCCCAATTAGCCTTAATTAGTTTACGAATTGTTGTTTAGTATTGTTTTGAAAATATTGTTGCTAAGTCCAATTCGGCTGAGTCCTTATTATGTTCTCCATAGGGTGTTCTAGTGGGCCCAAATTACACAAAATCAGCCCAGTTTTATAAAAATTAGTCCCTGACTGTTATTTTTGCACTCCAGACCCTGTTAAATGTCCAAATTAGAAGCACCAGTCCTCAGCAATTTGCAAACAAGTCTCTGGAAAAATAAAAATCCTCACAAATAAGCTCAGGATTTTTCAGTCCTTTTCGACCATAACTTCTTCATTTCAAACACAAATTGACTCAAACCAACTCAAAATGGATCCAAATAAAATCCTACATACTTCTAAATTAATTTAGAACATGACTTGACCCAAATCAAGCTTTGAAATTACCTAGTTGACCTCCAAATAAGCTTAATTAAATCCAAGCAAACTTTAAATCCCTTTGAATCAAGTTATAATTAACTTTAAATCTAAATAAAACTTATTCTTGACCTACTAAAATTTTAAAATGCCCAAATTACCCTTAAAAGGACAACAATATCCCTAAACTAGATAATTAAGGACCGCAATGTCTCTAAACTAGACAAACTAAACCCACAAAACCAAAATGAAACCTAGTGGACCACAATGCCCTTAAACTAGAAAAGACCACAAAGTCTTTAAACTAGGCCAAATAACCAAAGAAGTCCAATCATGGATCGCAATGTCCTTAAACTATAAAAGACCGCAAAGTCTTTAAACAAGACCAATGAGGGATATCAGTCAAATCCTGCCCCTCTTTAAATTTATAAATAAATAAGAAACTTAACATGCACACACATCAATAGAATAAGGTACTAAAATTCCTATATATGTTGCATATGCATCATGACATGTTAGGTTTTAAGTACATGCATACACACACACAAGTGGAAACCAACAAACACGACCAAAACTTACACATGACCCCCCTTTTTAGCTCTACTATTCAGTTTCTTTGACCATAGAAACAAATCTTGGAATGAATGATGTGTTCAATAAGATCTAAACTGTGTATTTATGTAATTAACGGCGAGAGCTTGTGCCCGTCGGAAGTTAAACTTCCTCACAATTAATAAATTCCCTTGATTACTGATCATGAATGGTAAGCTTTCGAGAGTGAACTCAAAGGAAGTAGAAATGTTCAAACCTCTCTTTCTAAAAAAAGGGTATTTCAATTCCTCCAAATTCTAAAATCCACAAAAGAGGTGGGCAACACACAAAAAGGAGGAACGTTCGAGGCTTGGCAGATTTTCTGCACCCCACAATTGTTGCTTTACGTAATGGGCAGAGCACGTAATTATGACGGTTTTATGGGCGAAATTTGACGAGGGAAGATGGCACACAGCTGAATTTGTGGTAGAAATTTTTATTTTTGCGGGTTTTTTTTTATTTCATTTGGTAGATTTGAAGGAGAACGAAATGTGAATGTAAATTAAGGGATAACTTTTACAAAGTGATATCTCATGAGAAATGAGTACAATATGTTGATTAGAATTTAAATCGGTTAGCTTTATTGAATTTTAAAATTTAGTCCTATCTATACACATAATTGATGTATAAATTATAGATCTCAATAGAAGTGAGTGGTGCAGCTGGATTCTAAAGTGATGCATGTTCACCTCGAAAGTGGAATATGTAATACTCATTCCGAGATGAATGCATGATACACGGCGGTTCACACCTCTGGATACGCCATTTATATTCATTAGTCAAACTGAATGGTAGATATCGAGGTCTACTTCCTTCATTTGTTTAATTTGATTGATTTAGCCGAGTTCAGTGTACCCAGCTGCTCATGTGCACTAAATGACAATCAATAGAAAACTATTAACTTTTTTTCAGAGAAATAAATTGTTAAACAGAGTTGTTGGATGGGAATATAATTTGATTGATTTACCCGTAAATTTCCCATCTAATTTGAATTTTTTTATTTAAGAGCTGAATGAATTTGATGTGATTAATTTGTTTTCAATTATGTTGCATGGATACGAGTACAGGTATCGTATCGGATACAATACGGATACGACTATACAGTAATTTAAAAAAATGTAGGATACGATACGTCTATTATATATATATATATATATATATATATTATGTTTTATTATTTATATATTGTATTTAGATAATCATAAAAATTATAATTGAATGCTCAAACTATAAAAAATTAAAGGCTTAATCTAATAATAGATTAAATACTATAGTTATTGGAATATATCATAAGTGAAACTCTGGCGGAGTGGTTAAAGGTTTTTGTCCTCTTGGGAGAGGTCCCAAGTTCGAATCCTACAGGCACAAAAAAAAAACATTTGCGCCGGTGTATGTGCGGCTCACGGGTGCGGGCGCAGTTCACGGGTGCTATGGGTTCCACCCGACCGTATCCACACGTCCGCAGTATTCGTGAGTTTCAACGGAGTATCGGCGACTGTATCGACTAAGTAAGGATACGCCACGTAAGCGGGTATGCCAGCTGGCGTATCGGCACCGTATCGGGCGCGTTTCGGTATCCGATACGTGTCTGATACTGGTACGAAGGTCAATTTGAAGTATTCGAGTAACATAGTTTGCCAATAACACAAGAGTTGGGCTTCTATTATACAGTAAGTCATAATGTTCTTCAAACCGACCTTTTAGAAAACTTAATAGAGGAGGGTTCAAATGCCTCCATTTTTTGTGCCTCCATCATGCCTCCATTTTTAAAAACTTTAATAACTCAAAATTTAAAACTTAAAAGTCAAAATAAAACCGTTGGATATGATATACATCATTTTATCTATGTGCTCATAAAAAATTATCACATTTTTTATTTTGTTTTAGTTGTCATCAAGAGCTTGTAAAAAACGTACTAATGTGGATAATTTCTAGACGTTGATTTTTCAACTTATTGATTCACATAAAAACACAGCCCATAAGAGCCCAAGCCCGATTCCACTTGTCTTTTTCTTTTCGTTTCTTTTCTAAGAAATTCAAGCTCGGTTCCGCTGCTTCGGCCTTTCCAATGTATAGAAATTGAATTTGAAGTTGTATGTCCATAAATAATGGACAGGTTCAATCCTGTCTATGAAAATTTGATGTTGGGTAATTTTAGTTTTAGATGTACCAAAAATCCGAAATACGTCTTTGGGTTAAACATTTTTTTTGTGATTTTGGGTATTGGGCCCTTACAATCATTGTTTTTTTTGTTGTTATTTGCACAAATTTGATGTAGAAAATATTGACAAACAAGTCACCATGCATGCAAGTAGTGTTTATTGTCATTAATCATGAGGTTAACGTAGATGTCACGATCCGATCAAATATCAGAATATTTGATCAGAATATTCGTTTTGATTAAAAGAATATTTGATCATCTTTTAATCAAAATATTTGATCAGAATATTCGTTTTGATTAAAAGATGAAACTTCGGATTAAATATCTGCCCTCTAATCAAATATTCTGATTTTATGCATTTTCTTATGTTTGTTTATGTGTAGAAGTCTAAATCTATTTTGACACGTACTCTTCACATGCTAATTGTATCATCTTTCTGATTGGTCATGATTTCTTTCTATTTTTTAAATGTTATTTAAGAAATTTTGAATTGATTGATAATTGATTGGCCATGTCCTCATTTCTTTCTATTTTTTTATATCATTAAAGGAATGTTATTTGTCATTTAGATTGAGATTCTTTTTACGAAAATAGGTCAAAAAGATTAAAAAAATATACGTCATTTAATTTGTTATTTAATATGCAGTTTAGAGAATGTTATTTACGTGTATATATCTAGAGGTGCTATCGGGTCGGGTCGGGTCTGGATACTATTATATTTGGACCCGTACCCTAAAAGTGTTCGGGTCCAAATTTCGATCCATATACTTATTTGTTTCAAATCGGGTCGGGTCCGGATCCGGATACCTATCTACCCGTAGATATTTCGGGTCCAGTCTTTCGGTTCCGGGTAGATAGATACCCATAACTTGTTTGTGGATTATCGGATCCGGTTCGGATATGGGACGGTTCCGGATCCGGAGCGGGTATATGTCACAACTCCCATAATACATATTTTTTCTTTTTTTCTCATTAGAGCCTTCAATAATATTTTGTGGAACTTGGGTAGTATTTTCAGGATTTAATTGTTGATTGTTTGGAGTACTCATGGTGTAACAAAAAGTATTCGAAAGTTTTTTGTTTTTTGTTAATAGCTTTTGAATTCAGGAGGCTGGAGATAAATAACTTTTGAAAACCAAAATATTGAAGAATAGATATAATTTTTAGAAAGTAAAATATTGGAGATGATGATTTCCTTTTCTATGATTAAAAAAATTCATGAATGGAATATTAATACTAATTTGTTTGAATAGAGAATTAAATTTATGGCAAATATTTGATTTTTATGAGATTTATTGCGAATTACATATCAATGAGAGCAATAAATTTTCATGATTATGAGGAAAATATATAAGGTAGATATTGAAGGATATATTCAAAGCAATAAATTTTATTCAAAAAATTAATATGCAAAATGTGATTACTGGCGTGACATTTGTTGATTTGATTATATGTAAAATTGTATTTTCATAGTTATTCATATATGTTTTATCGGGTATTTATATGGGTATCGGGTTGGGTTCGGTTATGGGTCGGATAACTAAATCAAATTCATATCCTATCCATTACAATATCAGTTTCGGTTCGGATCCGGATCGGATATTAAATTATTAATTTCGTAACCGTATCCATAATTTAACCGGTTATATTTTTTAAACCATACCCTATCCAAATTAACCGGATCTGGGTCGGTTCCGGGTCGGATCCGGTTCGGTTCCGGATCGGATCCGGATAATCGGATAAAAGTAGCACCTCTATATATATCATTTAATATGTCCTTTAAGAAATGTTATTTGTCATTTAGTCTAAATTTTTCATGAAAATATAGTCATTTAATTGTATGAGATATTTTTTATTCTCTTATAATATGTCTCTGTGGCAACGCATGAGTGATACTGGCAAGAGATAATAGAGATGAGCTTAATTATGATGTTGCGGCAGTAAGCCTCAACTTATTGCACAAGCTCTCGTCTGGCCGAGAAAGGACGTTGATGATTGTCATAATTTTTTTTTAAGGTTAATGGTTTTAAATGCCTACTAACGATTTTCATTGATAAAAAATGTATTTACAAATTACAACGAGCCAAATAATTCTAATTCCAAGATCTACTATTTTATTCTCACTAATTTCTCTAAACTACTCTAATCTTTTAATCCTACACATTTAATGGCCCTATTAACTTAATTCTCATCTCTCCACGAGCATATCTGCTCTTTTGAACGGTTGTCACACTCCGAAGAACGAATCTGCTCACCATTGCGCTATGATCGAGATGGGAGTAGAACCTCTACACTCCGAGACTTATTTACTTGGCAATACCGTCCTCTTGGCTCGGCTTAGCTCCCCCTCCCCTGCTCCCTCATTCTTCTATCCGCCCGAGAAGGTAGAGCTGAGAGAGAAAGGGAAGGTATTGTTGTTGGAGGTGAGGCCTAAAAGGATGGAAGGAACAGAACAAGGAGATGGGTGGGTGGGTGGGTCGGGGCGATGGGGGGAGGCTCTAGGGTTACGCTATCTGTCCCCATTGGATTTTAAAAATGACAAAAGTCGTTCTGAATGCCATAATTGTTTGAGTTTCTCAAAGAACACACAAGACAAAAGGATGTGGAAACCAAAGTCATTTTTCTATTTCTCACTCTTAACAAAACAGGGTACGACGTCTTTAAGTAGACTACACAAAATTACAAAGAGTTCCAAACAAAAACCTTAATTAAAGAAACAACAAAATTTACAAATAAGTCCT
The DNA here is from genome assembly GCA_025461125.1 of Carex kokanica. NCBI lineage: Eukaryota > Viridiplantae > Streptophyta > Magnoliopsida > Poales > Cyperaceae > Carex > Carex kokanica. Next base: position 197,247 of record JAJGRX010001449.1, read on the forward strand.
AAAATAATGTTGGGGGCCCAACAACAATGCACCGAACAAAGAGGATCATATGAGGCCTATCTTCGGATAATAGGTAATTAATAAATAAGAAGGCGCAACAAATAATTGAAGAAAAATGAAAAGAAAGGCGTAGTGAGTGAAAGGGATGCATCCATGAAATAGGAATAGAGAATATAAAAGATGATGACGGGATGTCAGTATATTCGATAAATGGAACTAACAAATAACGTGTTGTGTTGTGTTTCCGTGCGTTCGAAATACACGTCGTACTATGTCAACATGTTGAAGAATTGAAACGTGTTGTGTGGTTTCGTATCGGACTGATAATGGGCGCACAACACGAATACGAAAGGCTATTCCGCATCACGCCATATATTCTTTTTTTCCCTCCTTGAGGCTTTTTTTCTCTAGTATGTTCCCCAAAAGCTATTATGGGGTATGTGAAAATGTGAACGGGTTATGTAGGCCTTAGTGCTAGCTAGGGCTATGGCTTGTGGGAAAATGTCAATACTTTTCATTTCAATTCAAAAGAAAGGAGACGGCTATCCCTCTTGAATAAATATGAAATGTTATTGGTTCATGTGCACCCTCCTTTTAGTATGGGGACCATGCATATCAATTTGTACTGTCTTATTTCATAGTTATACATTGTGCTAGTTGTTATGAATAAAATTATTAATGTGGATTTCCATGACTCCCAATATTCATTCCTCCACTACTCCCACTACCATTGGAATTCATATCCCACTAGGCCACTACTATTTAAAATTCAATGTCTTATTTATTATTGTAATGGCTTTTCATTTATAATTTGTAGCCTATAAATAGAGGCATTGTAATCATGTATTGTACACATGAGAAATGTATGAATAAAGATATTGTCATCTTTTATGTGTTCTCTCTATTTTGTTTATTATTCTTTGTCTTTATTTTATAACACGTTATCAGCACGAGAGCTCTACTAGTTGAAGATTCGAAGTAACTTTGATATATTTTATTTCAATTCTATTTAAATAAATGATACTTCCAATAAGTATTTGCTAAATGGAATACATTATCAATTTATGTACATTTATTTTAAGATGTTTAGTATGATTTATATAATTTTATATGAAGTGCACATTTTTTAATCTTTCGGAAAAAGATTTAAAGAAATCTTCCTGAAGAAGATATATGTAATATAGAAAAATTAATATGAGAAGATTTTAGGAAATCTTTTTGAAGAAGATTTCAAAAGATATTAAGTTCTTCTTGAAGAAGATTTCAAGAAATTTGATATGATGTCAAAATTTATATGATGTTCATGTTAATTTTATTATGTTAATTTTTATTGAAGAAGATTTCTAGAAATATTTTGAGTAGATTTCTGTATCCTTATGGTTGAACAAAATAACGAGTTGTTGAGCAAAATATTCCAACGGGTTATGCTTCATTCCTTGAAGTGAATGTAGCGATATATAACAATATTATTTTTGGACAAACTCGTGAACATGGACAATATTGAAGTTATTATCATATTGATTATTCCTATAATACACATTTCCACCGGAAGTGGAAAGATAATGAAGAAAATAATTTGATGGACAAACTCTTAAATATTAATGTGGTAATGAAGAAAAGATGCATCATTCCATCAGAAATGAAAAAGTAATGAACAAAAAGAATTACCACCAGAAGAGAAAATATAATGAACAAAAAAAAAGAATGAGAAAACTGACAGAATAACGAACAAGAGAATTCATGCTATCATTATGGTGGTAAAGCTCATTGGTCACGTACCCGTCGTATGCCGACGTACTTGTCGTATGTCAAAACATATTGATGACCTATATTAAGTATCACTATAAATAAGGAGCAAAAGATCGAGACAAATTTTATTTGTGATTGTGATCTCAATCTTAGAGAAATTGATGTTACTCATTTAAATGATGTTCATTTCCTTAGCCAAGAAAATAAAGATTAATCACTTAATTAGTAATGATAATATTTAAAATAAATAAATTAACAAAATAATATATATTGTTTTGTCAGTGCAATAAATTATTTATTGTGCATTTATTTCTCTTTCTCAAATATTTATAACTTTGAAATAAAAAATATTTAGTACTTTTGAAGGATATAATAGCTTTATTTTGACCGGATTGGCAAACATGATATCTGTTCAAACCTGTTGACCTAGACTCTATAATTATTCTTTGTCTTTATTTTTATGGCTTGGAATTGGATGACCGTTTGAGTAAATCATCGCTGAATTAATTATTCACTATTATCCCTCAGCGATGATTTCACTTTTGACAGAACAATAAAAGAACGTTGGTCTTGGTCTCCCTTTCTATTTTGTTTATTATTCTTTGTCTTTATTTTATAACACTAGTAAATAAGTAACATAGTTTTATCATCTCAATAGTAGAGACTGTGGTTTGTCTGAAGCGTGTTTTCACGTGCTGTATTTACGCATGTCTTGAACGTGCTGTCTTTAACAGTGCCAATTTTTTTCAGAATGACGCAACACAAACATGGCAAGTATAACAGTCTGTGTAGTATTTTTCCGTCTTTAGACATGGATGTTGGCACGTGCGATAGACATACTGTGTTTTGCAGTATATTACTAATAAAGAGGGTATCATCACCATATCATCAACGTCAACACCAACCCCATATGATCATCATCGTCATATATTATATATAGAGGTTGGCTAAGATACAAACGTTTGTTCTTAGCCTCCGGAACAAACGTTTCTGTTTTCCAATTTTCAAAGTCCAAACAGTCAATCCAAACCGTTAGATATTTAATCTATATTAAAATGTTCTTGGAGACCAAATTTTACATTTTTTGCAATTTGTTTACTATTTATTAAGATGGTTTGAAGGTCATTGTTTTTCAATGGTGTAGAAGTTTAATAAAATCAGCGATTTTCAAACCATCTTAATAAACAGTAAAGAAATTTCAAAAAATGTAAAATTTGGTCTCCAAGCACATTTTAATATATATTGAATATCTAACGGTTTGGATCGACTGTTTGGACTTTGAAAATCGGAAAACTGAAATGTTTGTTCCGGAGACTAGGAACAAACGTTTGTATCTTAGCCAACCTCTATATATATACATAATAGGGCTATTGTACTTCGCGAAGTAAAACAAAGTTTTACTTCCGCTCATACTCCCATTTTCAAAATTCAAAATGTCGATCTGAACCGTTCAAGTTGTTCTCCATATTGAAATGTGCTTGGAGACCAAATTTTACATTTTCTTTGGAATTTTTTTACTATTTATTAAGCCACTTTGAAAATCGCTGATCCAATGTGAACAATAAAAAACAGTAAAAAATTCTGGACCAATGGATCAGCGATTTTCAAAGTGGTTTAATAAATAATAAACAAATTCCAAAAAATGTAAAATTTGGTCTCCAAGCACATTTCAATATGGAGAACAACCTGAATGGTTCGGATCGACATTTTGGATTTTGAAAATGGGAATATGAGCGTGAAGTAAAACATTGGCTTTACTTCGCGAAGTACAATAGCAAAATTCTATATATATATATATATATATTGATAAGACTGTTTTGGGCCATATATAGTCGGAAAAAAGTGTCAGTCCTGGCTTGTGTAAGTATCAACCAACAATAAACAGGAGTAAGTCCACAAGTTGTTAAGTACTATTAACCATTAACAAAAAACGCAAGCCACATTAATCTTCCATCCACCTATACAAATAATTGGTTTTACATATCTTAACTGAATAAATAATGAATAATTTTATTTGATATTTGAATTTTAGCTATTGAATATATGCTAAAAGAGATTGTCAAATTGAATAAAGCACATGAACCAACAAATCATCTAAATATATAGCACTCAACAATCATACATTATCTCTTTCAATAACTAATTACTCCAAATCATAGGGTTCATACCAATTTAAATAAGTATCTATGCTTTCAAGTTCGATATATCTTTGATGAGGCGTTTGCTGGGAATTTATGGATGAAACAGCGATTAAAGTACCATCAAAGGAAGATGCTAATTGTTGCTCCTGTGAAGTATCTTTGACATTGAAGTCCAGAATTTGTGTATAATTATTGGTACCACTGGTATTGTTGCAAGTGTGCTCATGGAAACAAGTGACTTTGTACATGGGTGAATCATCGTCAGTACATTGTTGCACCTGTTTGGTTGCATTGCAATTTTGCTCGACGTGATATGTACACTTGTAGTAAGACCTGCATATTTTTTTTCATACGAGAATTATTGGAAGGATCCTTTGGACAAAAGTAGTGATTTTCTACCTATCTAAAAAATAGTAAAACAATTCTAAAAAATATAAAAATTGGCATCCATGTACATTTTAATTTGGAGATCATGATGAACGTTTCTGATATCGACTATTTGGACTTTGAAAATAGGGATATGAATATGCATTGTACCGTAGGCTCACTCACTGACTATTTTTTCATTAAACAAAGGAGAATATAAGAACATAAGTTTTAGAAATTTAGTTAATATCTCTAGGGGCTGTATTGCAAAGTTAAACGCATGTGGGGCTGGATTAGGATTAATTTAATAAGCTAAGGGACACCCTTCAATAAAATTACATATTCCCCCCTCTAAAATCTATAATAACATATTTATACTTATAAATTATAATAACACACATATTTATCTAATTTATTAAAAACTCAGATTAATCATGTGTAATAATTAAGAAAATATAATTAGTCACATAATTAATAATACGTAAGCTAATTTGCTCCTTCCTCTTCATTATTGTGTTATACAATATTGGTTACCAATAACCACTGAAAGCCACCGTCGAAAGAGAAGTACCATCTACCGAACAAAAAGCAAGATTTGATCCAAAAGGTGGAAAGCTTGCTTCTTGCTTGATTTAAGAAAATCAAGTGTTAGGAAAAAGAAGAAAAACAAGCGTTATGGGTCTTTTCCATTTGGAGTAGTTTCGAGATGTGCTTTAGACCTTTCTTTGTTAGAAGAGTACCACTTAATTAAGGAACCATACAACTCCAGAGAGGTAACCAATTGTTTTGAGTTCGAACCCTCGGCTGTGGTTGAGTTGAGATCAGTGGTAAAAAGTAATAGTAAAGTGTTGCATTGAAGCAGCAGTTCTTTTAACAACATGTTAAGTGAGGTAGAGAGGCAAAAGACACTGAACAGGTGAAAAAGAAAGCACAGTGTGATGGAGCAGAGCAAGATGAAGAGGGGACAGACACAAACCAGGAAGGCTTATTTAATCATTACCGTATTAATTGTGATTAATTATAATTTTTGAAATATTAAACATGGTTAACCTGAGTATTGGGTATATTTGATATATATAAAATTTGTATTGGATAAATATGTGAGTTATTATGATTTAGAAGGATACATATGTTATTGTAGATTTTGGAGGAGGAAATACAAAATTTTATAATTATTGAAGGGTATATATAAAATTCTCCCTATTTAATTGGAGTCAATTGATAAATTTGTATCTCGTGACACTTCTCCAATATTATTAAGTAGGCTCTAATTTTGCTTGATTGGTGCCAGCATGACATTATTTTTAACTTATCATTAGCTAGGGACGCATCATAGTCTTATCTTATTTCCAAATGTTGCAAAAATTTATGTGTGTCAGAGTTAACAAACTTAAAATAATCCAGCAAGGGGAATTAAAATAAAGGCCAATTAATGGCTCCCACTAACCAACTTGTATTTCACTAGTAGGCATTTTTTTATATTAAACAACATATGTTTATATATTATGCATGTTCCAATCTTTCTTTGAATAGTATGATTGGGCAATAATAGAGTTGTTTATTTGAAATTCAGAAATACAACATCCAATAATAATAGAGATGTCATAACTCAAAAGATATTTAGGGACGTTTAGCTTTAAAATATTTTATTACACTGATATCCACATGCATCATACTTTAAATGTAAGCATAACGTAAATTAAATTATTGCACTGGTATCCACTTGTATAAATGGCATCTAATGCATGTGCTGGTTGCAGATCTAGTGATATAATTATTAAATTAATTAATTCTCAACGCAATATTATAATACTCAGGTGGGCCACTCTAATTTGGGAAAAATTTTGACCTAAATTTTTTTTTCCGCATAAAACGGAGCACCAAAATGGCAAATTCTAGATTAATTTGTGACTGAAGTATTTTCAACATCCCTACAAAACTTCAAATTTCATTTATGTACAAAAAAATAAATAAAAGATCAAGTATGGCCCCATAAAGCATGGTGCACTAATTATGTGAAATACCAGAAATCAGGTCAACCCCTTCTTTATTCTAAAACAGCTCTGAAATTGCACTTCTAATTCGTTGATATAACCATTAAACAACAAGATATTTTTCCATTGATATTTGTCATATGCATAGTTAAAAGAAGTCATTACCTTGGAAATCTGCTGTTAATTATCTTTTTCTCCCCATATTTTCTCCATTGATATCCATCATGATATGGTGCCATTGTAAGTGTTGTACTTGAACTACGAAAAGTCCTATGATTTTTCGGGAAGAATAAATGAGTAATGAAAGAAGGAAAAAAAAATATTGTGTTTAAGAGATGGATGAAATGGGTATTCAGCACTCAGAAGAAAAACATCTAACCAAGGTAAAAAGGAAGAAATGAAATGAATCTTTGAAGGAAAAAAGGAAGAAATGAAACTTGAGAAAATAACTCACTTGCTACTACGATGACCTTGCAATCTATCACCATTGTTAACCCTTTTAGAAGAGGAAATGGAAATCATTTTTTCCCAGTGATCTGAGACGGAGTTGTCGTTATTGCCATCAAATGGGGCCTTACTGGAGTTAATGAGCGACGAAAGAGAGAATCTGAAATGATGAGAAGCCTTTACTTCATGGTTTATCTTGTTGAGAAGATCCGTAACACTGCCTTTTTTCTCCCGTTCGTTTTCCTCTTTTAGCTCCATTGAAGATGACGTTTGTTCTCAAAAGACTTTTAATACTCGTGCCAGATTTATGATAGATTTGAATCAGAGGTAACATATTTTAAAACACTGAAACAGGGTGTCAAGTTGGTGCTTTAGGTGTTGTGTATTATTATTTAATTTGTTGTCCCTTCACAAATTTGTAGGGTCAGACGTGTTTGCTAATGTTCTTACAGGACATGAAGAGACTTAAGAATGCTTATTAATATATCTATTTGAGAAATAAAATCCAGTTTTTGGCTTACCCATTTGGGGAATGAAATGCAATTTTGAAAACTGAATTCTGGATGTAGAAAACTTTTCTTTGGGAGAATTTCATATATATCTCTTAAAAACTTTCAAATTATCTTTTCTATTAAATGTCATTTTAAATTTGTACAAGTACTAATATTATTCTTTATTAAAAAAATAAAAAATATGTTGCATGTTTAATATAAATGTTTATTCTTCTAATTGATCGGTTTCCGATGGTAAATGGTTCTTTTATCTACCTGTGAGGCATAAACAGTGATATTCAAACATAATTTGTGTTTGTTCCAAGTAAGAAAATAACTCACTTGTCATTAAATATGTGTGTGCATTTCAAGTAAGAAAATAAATTAAACTATTCTCTTAAACATGCTACATATTCTTATTTTTTAATAAAGAGTAAAATGGGTACTTTAGAAATTATGAATATTAATAGAATAAACCAATTAATTAGTACATATGTGATTTTTTGAAATTTAGAAGAGTAAATATGATATTATAAATTTTAGAGGAGAAATATATAATTTCGAAGTTTCTGAATAGTATACATGAAGTTCCTCCAAAAGTTTGTCTTTGTATCAAATTTGTTCTTAACTAATATTTTTATTTATTTATACGAGTCTAATGCATTAGTATTTTTTAATCTAGAAAGTATTATAATTTTTTTCTTTCAGGTGACAACTTTCTTTCCTATATTTAAAGACATGAATTTACAAATGACATATGATATTAATAAAATTTATTAAGTGAGACTGGAGTTTGAAATACTGATTTTTACTAGGCAGAATAAGTTTAGTCAAATTATTCTTTGGTTAAAATTACTTCTTGATAGTTATTCATTTTATGTACTAGATTTTTGTTTGAAAAGTATTATTTTTTTTTACTCCATTTTTTCTGAACAAACTGTACTGACTAATATAATACAAAGCTAATTATAAAAGATGACATGTTACTATTTGATTGTGACTGATGATTGTGATTTACTTGAGAGTGGTACGTATTAAGTTTTCTTTGATGTTATATACAACACTATATGTGTTTCAGCTGCTAATTAAAAGAATCATATTTATCAATAGCAATTTATTTATTTCCATATAACACTGTATGTGTATATGGAATTTCATTAGAATAAATTCATAACAAACTACAATCACAAGTATATATCAAATATCTTGCTGCTAAATAAACAATATATTTTTTCTTTTAGAAATATTATTTACCATATTGATAATAAATCCATATTTGAATCCTACAATACTGACACAATAAATTATATAGTTTTGGGATGTGGATTGTGAGTAAGTATCCCCTCAGGTACCTGACTTAGTACAATACTCCTCGCCAAGCCGAAATAAATTTGTGCTCTGATTCATGCATTGTTCCCTTCACCCAATTCATCTAGAATTTCATCTATGGCCCATTTAAGGCCCATACTTCCTTGAGCATTCTCTTCTCTCATTTTTTTCCCCAGGTATTTAGAGATGGGCTTCCAACCCATGGGCCCCTTGTAGGTATGAGAAAGTTTGCTAATTCTGGCCTATTTTTTGCAGCTTGGTCATTTTCAATTCTTCCCACCTTTTCATAGGTCAGGTGTTTCATACGGGGTTTGTCCTTGACGGAGCAATTAAGATGACACCGTACATATTTAAGAAACTAGTATCGTGCCCGTGCGTTGCAACGGGAGCGGATTATAAGAGAACAAAGCAATTGCTGCTAACTTTTCTAACTACCCGCCCATTCAAATTACAGAAAAATAAAAAGGTGAGGGATCTACTTGCAACTTTCCTTCTATCTCCCCATCTCATTTACCAATAAGTTGGGAAATGCTCCTGTGATGTCGCCATGTTCTCGATACTTACCAGCAAACTTTGTTCCTCATTTATATCCCTGATTGTGTTTGGGCTTGCTGCTTAATTTCATATCTTATCTAGGACGAAGACCTCATGGTGATCCAGTTGTAGACCACTCTGTTTTGTAAAATTAATAGAAGCCTTTTCTCTTACTGTCCATTCCATGGCTCTCGATTTACTAATGGATCCTCAAAATTTAGCAATGTAGAAAAAAAATTACATTTTAAAAGTGGTACTACCAATTAGTTTTTGTGATTTTAAAGTTCAAATAGTTGATCTGAAGTGCTCAACGTGTTCTCCATATTAAAATGTGCTTGGAGACCAAATTTTACATTTTTTTGAATTTTTTTGAATTTTTTATGGATTTTTGAAAATCACTGTTTTTTATAATAAAAATAAATAAATAAAATCTGAAAAACAGTGATTTTCAAAAATCCATAAAAAATAGTAAAAAAATTTCAAAAAATGTAAAATTTGGTCTCCAAGTACATTTTAATATGGAGAACACGTTGAGCACTTCAGATCGACTATTTGAACTTTGAAAATCGCAAAAACAAATTGGTAGTACCAAAACTTTGGTCATACCACTTTGATTATAGCCAACCTCTCTCTCTGTCTCTCTCTCTATATATATATATATATATCTATATATATATATTAATTTTAATTTTGTAAGTATTTTATTTAATTTTTTTAATAAGAAAAGTGGAGATCTAGCCTACAACTTCCATTTAGTGTAAATGACCTCTCATTTGAGTTTTCGAACTCACAACTTCCCACTAAGAGAATGTTACATTTTACACTTTAGTTCAATAAACAGTTTAATATAGAAAGAATAATTTATGGTCTTCTTTTCCTATTAACAGACAAGGGATGTGCAAAATGTTGGGTATTTTTGTTTTTGCGCTGTAGTAGCATCTTTTCAGTGAAGTTCCGGTTATCATTGAAAAAGAATAAACAATTTGTACCTCTTTATGTGTTTGTTTCCTCTGGCACTTTGAACTTTTGCTGTAGAGACGATTTTTTTTTGTGTTTATTTACACGAAGTCAGTTATCAATTCGGACTTATATGAATATATTTCGAGTCAGATTCAAATTTTATTTCTAATTTTGTATGAATGTATATATAAAGTAAGAATTAATGGCATGTGTTACAATATAAAAATACTAATTAAGAGCACAATTGTAATGCAACTAAGTTGTATGAAATGACAAGAGAGAATTTATAATAAATTACAACAATTATTTACTATTTAAAAAAGTGGAGAATTTTTTTCATAATTATTATTTTTAGATCAATAAGAAATTTTAAATCGGATCCAATAAAATATGAATGTGAATATAATAAATTAATGACATGTGACCTTTCTAATTTTGTTTTCTTTTCCTTCTTCATGTCCTGCTAATTTGTTCTTCTATGATTTTCAATTGATTTGTATAGATTTGTATAGAAACAAAATTTATAATTTATTCTAGATTTCTCACTGTAATATCTATAGAAACAAAGAAAGAGAAATAAGGAAGTGAAGAAAAAATTGATTTCCATTGTGATACGCCATATAGAAACTGAAGGTGAAATTGGTTCAATTGGAGAAGGAGAAATAAGGAAAAAAAGAAATAAGGAAACTGAGAATTATATCTCTAAATTTCAGATTTGTTTAATTTTAATTGTAATGCATCGTGTGACGGTACGTGTGGCGAGTATGTATTTAGCTAAATTTAGACTTCTACATATTATTCATATGTATTTAATCAAAAGAAGACAGATTATGTGATTGGAGGACTAAGATTAAATTCAAAATTTCATCTTTCAATCGTAGTCGTTGACGGATCGGACACCCAACGTGCTTAATAATGGAATGGAGATACCCGATTCAGATTCAGTCGTAAACGATGGCCATATCAGATCCAGACCGATTAAGGAGTTGTATGTACAACTTGAAACTTGATCCTACATACTTTAATGGCATGAGCAGTCTTCTAAGAAACAATTAAATGGCATGGTCTTCTAAGTCTACACGAGTGGTCTTCTAAGAAACAATTAAATAATTTTAATTATTTTGACTGCATGGATTTTCGTTAAGAGATAACTCTTTCTTGATTTACTAAAATTAGCATTAATAGCATTTTTATGTTTTGTTTACTTTAAATATGTAATAGAGCTGCCGTTGGAAATCAGTGAATGAAATAGAAAGTTTTATTTGTGTGTTTACTTGAGACTTCATCTTTTATATTATTATCTATTACCATGGTTTGGAAACTCGGCCGATTCCGAGTCAACTATGACTCAGTCGTATCCGATCCGAGTTTCATCCGAGACTCGCGCCCGTGCGAGTTTTTCAGCAAAACTCGGTTGAACAGTGCTTGACTCGGCCGAGTTAGCCGATTTTTAGGCCGAGTCAGACCGAGTCAACCGAGTTTTAGTCCGAGTTGAGCTGATTCTGACTTACTTGATTCTTGGTGAACATGGATCTTAATTTTTCCGATTTTTTCTGATTTTCAAGTGGTTTTCTGATGAACAAGAAAGAGTCTTCAGTCGCAAATGAGCATGGCGCACATACACCCCAAGGATGAACCATGGGACCCTTCTAACAGATGTGAGAGGCTAAGGAGTGCGCAGGCGTTGATTGGCTGCTTGGCATGGGCTCCATGGCGTGGGCTCCACTTGTCGGATTAAATGAGAGAGAGGGAAACAGTGTTGTGCTTTAGCCCGCATGGTCGCGGTTCTTAGAGCAACGTGAGTCTGATAGGTGGACCACAGCTGTAAGAAATGTGAACCGTGCTCTCAGCCCCCTCTTTTTTCTTTCCTTTTCTCCGTTTCCTGCATGCTGGTTCCCTCCGATTCAAACTTTATTCCCCTTTTTTCCTCTCCATTTCTTTCGTTAATGGGTACGTCCATTTCATCATTGTTTTCTGATTTATTTTTCTTAACTGTTTTCTTTTTTTTTTGTTGGTTTCTTTTCTTTTCTATATTCTATCTCTATTTTCCTTTTTTTTTAGGGGTGAACAAGTGACCTTAACATTACTTTGCACTAATTATTTTTTCACAATTTTTTTCCTATTTTTTAATACAAAAAAAGATTTTTCCGGAAAAATCCGAGTTTCCGAGTTGACTCGGCCGATTCCTACCGATTCATCCGATTCATCTGATTCCGATTCCATAGTCAATGAACCGATTCCGATTCCGAATCCGATTTTCAGAACCATGGTTCCTCGGCGGGGTTGGATTGGAAGGCATCGTGACCGTAGGCGTACCAGCAGCCTCTTCAGTCTGAAGTTCAGCAAACCGTTTGGTTAATTAGAGCATCATCTGAAGCATCTATTTCAGGGTTTCATTATTGCTTTTCCTGTTTCCCTATCAAACACGGCCTTTTTACAGAATTTCCAACCGACCAGAAAAGCCCAAGCCCGGTTCCACTGCTTCGGCCCAATCCTGTAATTGAATATATAAGCGATGTTGATGTTGGGCTAAATTTTCATTCTAGATGTGCCTAAATCCATCTTTGGGTTTTAAATTTTTTTGTGATTTTGGGTGTTGGCCCTTTGAAAGATTACATATCATACTGAAAAAATTGACAAACAAGTCACCAACTCACCATGCATGCAACTAGTGTTTATTGTCATTAATCATGAGTTGTATGACGAAAAAATAGATATAAGAAAAATGAACTTAATTATGAAGCTTATATTATTCGCACCTCATATACGTAGTAAGGTTTGCTGATATATTTCGTTTTATGAGTTTAAAGTAAGATCAAAAGTATTGACATAATTTAGTATCTACACTTCAAAAATTTGATAATTATGTATTTTCGTCTCTAATACATAGATGGAAAATAACCCCCAATTTTGTTAATCTTCAATCTGTTTCACTTAGAACTGCAGAGTTACAGTCACAGGAAACAAGAGAGATGAGAGAGAAGAAAGGAGAGAGAAATTATATTGATTAATGTTTGTCTTGTATGGTTATGGGATCAGGGATTAGAAAATACAAGACCTGGTGCGGTCAAATAAATTAGAATTGTTAAGCTTGATGGTGGATTGTATAATATGACTTTGTTTTGAACGGTACTATTAATTATGTTGTATGAATTATAACCTTAATTTTTTTTGTTTTGTTGAATATATAGTTTAATTTTAGAAAATGGATTCTGGAAAGCTACAAAATATGCATGTTTAAAGTGTTCTTGAAAAATATCTAGGAAACATGATAAAAAATAGGAATTAGAAATATCTAGTTATTTTATATGATATGCATGTCATGGATCTAAAATATTCTTAGAAGTATCATAAATAGAGGTGACATGTAATTTGAGACCAGCAAACCAATAAGACAAATAAAATTTAAGAACAATATTTTTTCGTCTCTCCTTCACATACACCAAAATACACCAAAATTCACCAAAATTTAAGAACAATATAACTTGAGAGTTATGTCACATATTTTAGGAGTAATTGGAGTGGTTATTAACACACGGGTAATTTGTATTGACTTGAGAGTTGTTACATATTTGACGCAAGGCGGTCCCGATACTATCTTGCCCGATAAGCTCAAGTACTCGGTTTTATGGTAATAGAGAAGAGTAAAGAGTCACAAAGAACAAAACAACAAGATAACAAACTTTTCTATTCAAACTTCGCTGCCTCTATTGGGAGGTTCCATACATATTTAAAGAGAAATGAAATTTAAAGCTAACTTAGGAAATGTAAATAATTAAATACTAATTTTTAGTAAACCAACAAAAAGTTGAATTTCCCATGCGTTCAAACTAATTAGAATTCCCTAAGACTCTTGAAGACCATGTCATTTTAATTATTTAGGAGACCAAGCCATTTAGAAGACCACCCATGCAGCCAACCAGATTCATTGAATGTATGGTTCAAATTTCAAGTTGAATATATAATTCCTTGACTGGTTTGGTTTTACTGTGGCCTTCGCGTGTGTCCGAATCAGAGTCGGACACGTCTTCGAGACGAACTGCAAAATACGAAATTTTTTATTAATGTGTATAGCATATTTCAGTTGAAATTTCTTAAATATTTAAATAATTAACGGTATTTTTTTATTTTAGTACAGATATAGGCTAGGTTCTTGTTTCTCCCTCGTGAACTTATTCAATGAAAAATGCACCAAAGACCATCTGTATCTTTGTGGCATGATCATTTTCTTTCGGTACTAGAGTGTGCAAACAAATGAACAACTCAATGAGCCATTCACAAAATTCAAAGAATGTGCTTCACAAATGAAAAAAAGAAGAATAAGGGGAGGGGAGGGGGGAGAGGGGTGACCGGATTATTGAAATAAGTTTACTTGCTCCAGTAAATAAAATTTTGAAAGAGAGTCGAGAAAAGCGGAGGAGAGAGAAGGAAAAGAAAACACAAAAATTAACACCATTTTCCTTTCATTCCATCCTCTTCCCTCTCTCCCCTCTCCTTTCTTGGAGCAAAGTAGTCTAAAATTTTGTGCACCATGCCAAATTCGAATATTCTTATATTCAAACTAAGTACAATCAGTACTCTCATTCAAGTTACATATCAAATAGTTCAAGACTAAATGTAAATAACACAAACTGATTTTAACTAACTAGATTTTTCAAAATAACCTTTTGAAGTAGGTGATATGCCACACAATTCTTGACATCAAATTTTATAGATATCATTCAAAATAATTAAGGAGCATTAACTGCAGACTTTATTTTAACAAGGATTAATACTCAGAAAGAAATTATTTTTATCGGATTTATGTCTATTCTTTTTTCTTCAGTAAGAGAGCTAAAACAGGAAGCTTTAGCTTCTCCTTGAGGAGGTGCTTCGCAACATGAGTGGCAAATCTTGAGAACAAGTCATCGACTATAGCGCTACCAAAATGGCTTGCAATCATCGGCTCTAAAACAGACCGTATGACCTTTGCGCAATTGGCACCGCTTTGAACCTTGTCATACACCACATTGTCATCCAAATCATTAAATGGGTCAAGGTTCGACTCAAATGTTTGGAAGTGGATAATATCAAAGAGCCCTTGTAAGTTTACGATTGCCTCCACTTCTTCGGCAGAAGGCGCATAGAAAGGTAGATTGAAAGTGTCCAACTTTTCTTCTTCCACAATTCCCTTCAAATGTAAAGAAATACACAATGAAATACCAAAGTTAGAGATCTTTAATATTATGTATGACAGAAAATAATTAATAAGTTGTATGTATTTCTCGCTAACTAGAAATACACAATTCAAAAAGGTTGGAAGTAACAATGGAAGGCTCCTTGAGATTGAAACAATTCTTTTGTGATGCAACCATAGATAGAACTCTTACATTGTTTTATGTTATATAATAAATTTGGGTCCCATAATATTCTATAATTTTATTATCATTAATATTTCAAGTTTCAAGATTCTACAACAAGATCAATTACAGTCTAATTTATCTAGAAGAAGCTAGAACAATTGCTCAAGGATTTGTTTGAGTGGTTAATTTCATAACTAATAGAGAATTAGAGATGAGCAACTTGTTGTCATTCATATTTGTATTTTTTTTTATATTACCGTCCTCCACAAGGGAGTCATAGAACTTTCATCGACAACTTCTTCAACAAATTAATTGCTAATTATACCTCTCGGACCATTGAATCCAGTGACTCAGCAACTGATCCCCAGATTGTGCTCAGTTCTCCATCCAATATGTCCTTTTTATTCCTTCCCAGAAATGATAACACCATCTGACCACATGGTACAAGCTCGTCAAAGCGGAGCTTGAGAAAATGCGAGAAGTCCTTATGGAACTGTTCCTGGTATAGTTTCACCACAAGAGGTGGGCTTGTTTTTCCAATGTATATGTTTCCTTTGTTTAGAGGCATTCCATTTCTTTTGTCCCCTATATCTTTAGGCACCTATATATTTTATATACATATAAAGTTTTTAGACTAGACAAGATAAGATAAATTGTTTGAATACCATAGAGCTTATTAGTATGAATAATATGACTTCAGTCAAATAATATGACTTCTTCATTCAGTCATTTATATATCATTCAATTATATAATAATTTAATTGTCATTATTCAAATTTAAAACATTTTCTACGTAAATAATCTATAACACATACTTAAATACGTATAATTATGTACCACAAGATTTGGATGCACCATAAAATAGATGTATATATTGTACTAAAATTATCTGAAATATTATACACTTCGCATTATCATGATACTAGTATCGCGTTGTTTACCTGAGAAATCCACATGAGCGAATATGAGGAATGGAAAAACTGAACACTCTGGCGAGGAAAAAGCCGTCCGTAGAAAGATCCAGGCAAGCCCGCAACAAAATGGGGAATACTAATGGAACCTTTCTTTACCCTTACACTCTGCTCAACATGGTCGAGGGACTGAAAGATGTTGTTGAAATCGTTATTGGGAAGGTCATTTAAGAAGAATAGCATCTCTGGCGGCTGCTGTCTGGCTGTCAGACATTGATTGCTGATGATTTTTATAACTTCAGACAAAACGACAAGTGTGTTTGGGCCAGAAGAACAGCCTAGATCAGCCACCACCATCTTCTCTGGAAGAAGATTTCTGTATATTTCTCCGATAGCTTCCTCGAGCATAGGCCTGATAGTTAGTATAGCCTTCTCCTGATATTTTAAAAACACATGTTATATACATGATATATCCATAAACAATAACAGCATGAAAGAATGTTAATCCTATTGTTAATTAGAAAATGTACATATTATTTTTGTCATTACAGAGTAGCCCAGTATATGGTTTTTGGAGATGTAGGGAAAAGTGCAGTTGCAAAAAGAACTCCTACCTGTAACTTGCTATTGGCAGCATAACTTGTTTCACCACTGCCGCCAACCATGTAAAGAACCTTTTCTACGTCCATTGCTATGAGATTCCTCTTCTTTTTATTGTTCTGCTTACTTTAGTTGCAATGCATGTGTGTTATTTATATGCAAATTTCAACATATACAGTCATACAATAATACGTACGTAAGATGGTTGGTGAGCCAAGAGTGGGGAAAACGAGTATGGTGAGTTAAACGCCAAATCACTAGTTGGAGATGGCACAAGATTAAATGGATGCAATGACATTCAAAATGCTCTTGGTTTAAACGTGCGCAAATATTAGTACGTACGGGTCACATGGAGACTTCTGCATGCATATCCATATCCACATATAATTAGACCTATTCATACTCTAATTTTACCTATTAAGATAATGGTTAACAGAACGAATAACGATAATTATCGAATAAAGTGATATCATATATAATTTAATAAAAAAATATTTATAACAGATAAATTTATATATTAAATACATCATGTAACTGATATCTCTAAATATATAAAATTATAATTTTCATCACATATATATTTTTTATGTGATTTTAAAAATATAATTAATTAATTAAATAAAATGATATATAATGTTATATAAATTAATTTTGTCTAAAATTCCTAATTGGTAAACTATAAAATGTTGAATATACAGTTTTATCATAAATGAGTCAATAAAAAATTATATAAAATATAATGTAAATCAGTATAATCATATTGATTTAATAAAATTTAATATAGTTATGTTTACAAATAAAATAATTATCATTTATAAATAAATTGAAAATCCAAATTATGTAATAAGAGAACTGAATAATTAAAAAATTTCTCAGCTTCAACACGGAATCTCACATGGACAGAGCCATAAACAATCTTGGAAAGGTACTATGCACTTCACTACTGACGCGGTGCCATAAACAATTCACCAAACAAAACAAACCAATCAAATTAAGAACGGTACCAATTAATGGTGGTCGGCCACATGGAGATGAAGAGAAAGATTAAGATATTCTCAAGAGTAAAATGGAAAAGAGAGAGGTACAAGATATAGTGTCACCAAAACCCGAAGAGAGAGGGTTGTGAAGTTGGAAATTAAAATAATAGAGAAGTAAATAGGGAGAAGATAGAGAGGAGAGATATTCATAAATTCATATCCTCCCCGGTACCGTAAAAGGGAATCTTTTAGAATTACTACATCCGGATCGTTCTTTTAACCTTGGATGGATCTTAAAGGGGACCCATACTGTTGGAATTATTTCAGAAAATAAGAGGAAAAAAAACAGAACACAGCAAGAGCACAGCAAGAACACAGCAAAATTAATTTCTCTCACAACTTTCTTAATTTAACAACAGATACAAACATGGTATTTAAGATAGTGCGTATTCTAAATTTAGCACCCACTAACCCCAATATACCGCTGCTATAATTAACCTACAACCAGCCCACTACATGACACACTAAATATAGAAACTACCCTTTCTAAACTTCTCCCTGCACAGGTCTAAACATAGAACGTGCTGCCTAAATTAACAACCAAAAATAGACCTACAACTAAAAACGTAGCTTCTAGAAACTGCAGTTTTTATGCACCTTGCTGACTTGGCTGCTGACTTGGATTACATTCAACACTCCCCCTTAATCCAAAGTCCAGCACATTCATCATGTCTCGACACCAGTTGAAATTATCTCGAGGGAGTGATTTGGTCAGCACATCTGCAGCTTGCTGGTTCGTGTTCACGTATTGTAATTCTATCATCTTTTGCTCAATCAGGTCTCGTATGAAATGGAGCCGAGTGTCTATGTGTTTTGTTCTGTTGTGATGCACTGGATTGTTACCAATTGCAATTGTCGACTGATTATCACAATAGAGTATTGTTGCACCTTTCTGCTCACAATCTAACTCTTCCAATAAGCGCCTTAACCATACACCTTGGCATGCTGCTGATGTTACTGCATTGTACTCAGCTTCTGTGGTTGATAGTGCAACTGTTGACTGTTTCTTCGAGCTCCAACTTATTACGCTGTTGCCAAAGAAGAACACCTGACCTGTTGTGCTTTTTCGATCATCTATGCTGCCTACCCAGTCACTATTGCTGTAGCCTGTCAAACACGGTTCATCAACACCCTTGTACCACAGACCATAGCTTGTTGTACCTGGAATGTACCTAAGAATTCGCTTTGCTGCTCCCATGTGTTGTTTAGTTGGAATTATGCATGTATCTCGCAACCATTCCTGTGAGATGTAAGCTGTTGTACCATCTGGCGTGCACAGAGAATCAAGAGCAAGCTGCTGGTTTTTAGCTATTTTAATGCTAAGATTAGTTTCCTATTTTTAGAGATTTAGATAATATCTTTATTATTCTGTTTCTTTATTTCTTGTTGTATCCAGCGAGTGGAAAATAAGAAACCACACGCTATATTTAGTAGTTAATGTATTAGGATTTTATTACTATGTTTTGTTATATGTTTTGAATAAAAGGCAATCAGAAAACAGAAAATGGTGCGGCCAATCTTTGCACCACAAACTTGTCTTCTTTGTTATCTGTCTTATTTCTTCCAACACTAAAACAATTTCAATCTTTTGGTTTGTTTTTCCAACATTTGGTATCAGAGCAAAGGTTGAATCATGGCAGATGGGAGTGGAGAGCAAACGCCCCCTGTAGAGAGAACACAACCTAGAACGATTGCAAGAGTAGGTGTCCCAATTCAGTACCCTTTACTGAATGACACAAACTACGGGCTGTGGGCGGTGAAGATGAAGACAATCCTGGGAGCACTGGGTGTATGGGAAGCAGTGGTGGGCGAGGCATCTGTCGAAAAAGAAAAGGATCAGGGAGCCCTAGCCGCCATTTTCCAAGCCGTGCCTGATGCCGTGATAATGGCAATAGCTGAAAAGGAGACAGCAAAAGAAGCATGGGAGACGATCAAGCAGATGAGTGTAGGGGAAGACCGTGTCAGAAAAGCAAGGGCACAGGTATTAAAACGACAGTTCGATCGAATGATTATGTCGGATGCTACTAGTATAGTAGAATTCTCTCAAAAATTAACAAGTGCAGTAGGAGAAATTAGATCCCTGGGGGTGGATCTGAAAGATAGTATTGTGGTAGAAAGGTTATTTAGCGCCGTACCCGACAAATTTTTGCCAATTATTGGAACCATAGAACAGTGGGGTGACATATCTTCAATGTCAGTGGCAGAAGCTGTAGGGCGGTTGAGAGTTTTTGAGGAGAGTATAAAAGGGAGACAACAAAATAAAGAAGAAGATGAGAAACTAATGCTCACGCGTTCACAGTGGGAGGCACTATCCTTGCAAGAAAGGAAGAGTGGAGAAGGATCTGACAGTAAAGAAAGATGGCAGAAAGGGGAATATGAGAAAAAACCATACAAGAAATTCGACAAGTCAAAAGATCAAGTGTTTTAATTGCTCGATTTTCGGGCATTTTGCATCAGAGTGTCGTAAACCAAAGAAGGAAAGGGTGAATCTGGTAGAGAAAGAAGAAGAGGAGCCAGCCTTACTAATGCATGAGTTAATAAGAACTCGAGAAGTAAATTGGGGCAGTGAGGGAACTGTTGAAAGGTCTGGTGAACTGCACATGGGGGCAGAGGTGAACCAGCTTTGGTATCTGGACTCAGGGGCCAGCAATCACATGACGGGTTGCATGAAATACTTCACAAATCTTGATACGACTATTCGAGGTTTAGTGAAACTTGGAGATGGCTCGGAGGTGCCTATAGGAGGGCGTGGCACTGTGATGATAAAGGAGCGCTCGGGAGAACAAAGGGCAATATCTGAAGTGTATTACATTCCAAGGCTGACCACTAATATCATTAGTCTGGGGCAGCTTGAGGAAAAAGGGTGCCGAGTAAAAATTGAAGGTGGTGTGTTAAAGGTGCTAGACAGAAGTGGGAGGTTAGTAATCCGAGTTCAAAGATCAAAGAACCGATTATACACTCTGAATTTAAACTTGGCGCAGACTATGTGTCTAAGCACGAGTGTTGAATCAGATACTCGGATGTGGCATGCGAGATACGGGCACATTAATTTTCAATTTTTGAAAAAGATGTGTCAAGAAAGGTTGGTGGAAGGATTGCCAAAAATTGAGTGTCTGAAGGAAGCATGTAGAGGATGCACGGTTGGGAAGCAGCGCCGACTACCATTTCCTCAAGAGGCAAATTTCAGAGCAAGCGAAACACTCGAGTTACTTCATGGTGACTTGTGTGGGCCCATTACACCCCCGACTCCAGCTGGTAACAGGTTTTTCTTGTTACTGGTAGATGATTATAGCAGGTACATGTGGATTGTGCTGATGAAAACCAAGAACCAAGCTTTCTCCTCATTCAAAGAAGTCAAGGAAGCAATTGAAGTAGAGAAGGATGCAAAATTAAAAGCATTTAGAACTGATCGAGGAGGTGAGTTCAGATCAGACGAATTTGTTGAATATTGCAAGAAAACGGGTATTAAGAGGTATTTCACTGCACCATATTCTCCACAACAGAACGGTGTGGTTGAAAGGCGAAATCAAGCAGTATTGGGAATGGCCCGAAGCATGATGAAAAGCATGAGTGTTCCATCTGAGTTCTGGGGAGAAGGTGTGACCACTGCTGTGTACATCTTGAACCGAGCAACAACCAAAAGCGTGATAGGTATGACCCCATATGAAGCATGGCACAAGAGAAAGCCTAGGGTAGATCATTTCCGAATTTTTGGCTGTTTGGTGCATGTGAAGGTAACAAACCCTCATCTCTCGAAGCTCGATGATAGAAGTACTTTGATGGTGTTTATTGGGTACGAAAAAGGGTCCAAAGCTTACAGGGTATACAATCCTGTTACAAAGAGGGTGCAAGTGACACGAGATGCGATATTTGAGGAAGATAAGGCATGGGACTGGAATATCGGAGAAAAATGCTCAAATGTTCACACCAGTGATGTTTTCAGAGTTGATCATGAAATTCATGAGCTGCACAGTGAGCAAAGTGGTCAGTATCAATCTGATAGTGAAGATACAGAACATCAAACTCCAGACTCTCCCGCATCCACACATGGCTCAGCAGAGAGCGCAAACTATGAGGAGTTTGAAGATTCGCTTGGCACACCAGTGAGATTTCGAAGTATTGATGAGATATATGCCGAAACTGAACCGATTCAGCTGAACTATTCTGATATGTGTTTGATTGGAA
Source organism: Carex kokanica (assembly GCA_025461125.1). NCBI lineage: Eukaryota > Viridiplantae > Streptophyta > Magnoliopsida > Poales > Cyperaceae > Carex > Carex kokanica. The sequence continues at coordinate 219,333 of JAJGRX010001449.1, forward strand.
TGGAAGAACCAACACATTTCACTGATGCAGCAAAGGATAAGAACTGGTTTAGTGCCATGGAAGAAGAGATCGAAGCCATTCAAGATAACAAAACATGGAGTCTGGTGGAGCCTCCTCCGGGACAGAAAGTCATCGGACTCAAATGGGTGTACAAATTAAAGAAAACTCCAGAAGGCAGAGTTGCAAAGTACAAGGCGCGCATTGTAGCAAAGGGCTTTGTGCAACAGCAAGGGATTGATTTTGAAGAAGTGTTTGCTCCTGTGGCAAGAATGGAGACAGTGCGAATGATCATGGTGATAGCAGTGCTACAAGGGTGGTCACTACATCATATGGATGTCAAATCTGCTTTTTTGAATGGAGAATTAAAAGAAGAGGTGTATGTCACACAACCACCTGGTTTCGAGGTGAAAGGGAAAGAACATAAAGTGCTAAAGTTGCATAAGGCGCTTTATGGTTTGAAACAGGCTCCGAGAGCTTGGAATTCCAAGTTAGATAGCACTTTGAGGTCAATGAAGTTCGAAAGAAGACAATTGGAGCATGCAGTTTATAGAAGGAAGCATCCTGGTAGGAGTTTATGTGGATGATCTGTTAATCACAGGAGCCAGTGAATCAGAGATTGCAAAGTTCAAGTTAGAGATGATGAAGAAATTCAAGATGAGTGATCTAGGTTTGTTAACCTACTATCTTGGCATAGAGGTGCAACAGACATCTAACATGATCAGTTTGTGTCAGAAGAACTTTGCTCAGAAGATATTGAAAGAATGTAGTATGGAGGAATGTAATCCAACCCAAGCACCCATGGAAGCCAGGCTCAAACTTAGCAAAACCAGTAAGTTCCCTCCAGTTGATCAAACTAGATACAGGAGCATTGTGGGCAGTCTTCGGTACCTATTGCATACTAGACCTGATCTGGCATACTCTGTGGGGATTGTCAGCCGATTCATGGAGGCTCCTACGACTGAGCATATGGCAGCTGTAAAACACATACTAAGGTACGTAAAGGGAACAATTGATATGGGGTTTTGTTACAAGAAAATGCCAGATGAAGACCCGACTTTTGTTGGGTTCTCTGATAGTGATATGGCTGGGGATTTAGACGACAGGAAGAGTACTACTGGGGTAATTTACTTCTTGGGAGGCAATCCAATTAGTTGGATCTCGAGGAAGCAAAAGGTAGTAGCTCTATCTTCATGTGAAGCTGAGTACATAGCAGCTGCATCAGCGGCATGCCAGGGCATTTGGCTAGAGTCACTGCGTGCAGATTTTCTGAGTGAGTCATTGACGCGGTGCATGTTGAAGACATATCCGATTCAGATTCGGATGTAAATGATTGCCACAACAGATCCATGTCGATCAAAGAGTTGTATATACAACTTTAAATTTGATCCCATAATTTAATGAAGATTGTTGACTGAATGGATATTTGCATGGACGGTCTTCTAAAAGAATTACACAGTTTTTATGATGGATGATAACTAAGAGTTAAATGGCGGTCTTCTAGGAAATAAATGAGCAGCTTAAATACTTTGACTGCTTGGGAGATTGTAGGAGTTTTATTAAACAGTCAAAACAGTAGTTAAAGTCTTCGTTGATTCTCTAAACTTAGATTTATTATTATTTCTTGTTTTGCATTTCCGAGGAGAGTATCATTTATCTCTTCTTCTTCTTTTCTTTTACTTTAAATATGTAAGCAAAGCTCCCTGTCAAGGCAGCGTTATTTGAATAGAAAAAGTTGTGTTTGTGTGTTTGAGTTCTTTGTGTTTCTTTTCCTTTGTCTCTTACCATTAAACCGAGTACTTGAGCTTAACGGGCAAGATAGTATCGGGACCGCCTTGCGTCAATTGGTATCAGAGCGAGGTTCGACAACCACCTTTGCGCTTGCGTGAAGTTGTATCCCCGACAATCACCCCATTCGACAATCATTTACATCACCGACAGTTCAACACCGCCATCAACAACCTCATGGCTGACCCCAACCTTCTCGCTGTTCTCGATCGTATGCAACAAAACCATGCCGAAACTATGCAAGTCCTCACTAATCTTGTGGCACGCCTTACTCCCACCGACAATCCACAAAATCCACAAAATCCACAAAATCCACATATTAACAATAATGGAACTCTACAAAACTGAGAATCCAAGTGGGATGTCGGCCTCCGAGTTGAAATTCCAGATTACTCGGGCAGTTTAAATCCCGAAGAGTATCTTGACTGGACGAATAAAGTTGAAGAAGTTTTTGAGCTCAAAGAAATCCCTCCGGACAAACAAGTGCCATTGGTGACAATCCGGTTCCGGGATAGGGCAGCAGCATGGTGGCAATCATTCAAATATCGCCGCTATCTCGACAGCCTTCCCCCTCTCAACGATTGGCTCGACTTGAAGCGTGAGATGAACCGTGAGTTTCTCCCTCTTAACTACCGCCAAACACTTTTCCAGCAATTTCAATCTCTCTCTCAAGGTGCGAAAAGTGTGGAGGAATACACTCTTGAGTTTTATAAACTGGAGGCACGAAACCAAATCAATGAAACCGAAGATTTGAGGGTTGCGCGATATTTGCACGGCCTTCGAATGAATATTCAGGATATGCTGGTGGTTCACACTTTCATCAATGTGGGCGAAGCTCAATCCAAGGCGAAAGCCGTCGAAAAACAGCTCGCAAAAAGCCGCAACTTTAACCGTGGTAATACTTCTTCTACCAACTCTAACTCTTCTCATTTTCGCCCCACTCCAAACAACACCACAAATTCCAACCGACCTCAATTACTCCCACCTCCACCTAAACCAAAACAACTTATTCCGGAAAGCTCTAAGGCCAACATCCGCTGCCACAATTGCCGTGAAATGGGCCATTATGCAAGAGAATGTCCAAAGGTTCGACCTCATTTATATGCCAACGAGGGTTTTGAGGAAGAGGAAGGGTGGAATGATGACGGGGATGAAGAGGAAGAAATTCACGAGGTGAATCCCGAAGATCTCGCGGCCGAAAGCTTAGTTATGAGAAGGCTTTGCTTGGGCCCGAAATCAACAGAAGATTGGAAGCGGCATGCCATTTTTAAAACTATGTGTGTTATTGAGAACAAGAAGTGTGTCGTGATAATTGACTCGGGAAGTTGGGAAAATGTGATCTCGGAGGAGGCGGTAAGAAAACTTAACCTTAGCACTACCAACCATATGAATCCATACAAACTCGGGTGGGTGAACAAAGGAGCCGAAATCCAAGTCAGCAAAAGGTGCCATTTTCAACTCACACTCGGGCCACTTTACACCGCCACTATTTATGCCGATGTGGTTCCAATGGATGCGTCGCATCTGATTCTCGGGCGACCTTGGCAATATGACAATCAAGCCGTCTATGATGGAAGGAAGCACACGTATACCATTCAAGTTGGTCCAAAAAAGGTACGTATAAATCCAGTTCAAGAAGAGGCAAAAGAAACAAATACGGTGTTTTGTGTGCCGCGGGAAGAATTTGAGAAGGAACTGCGAGATGCTGAAATCTGTTTTGCACTCACCGCATGCGACTACACCAACCCCGAGATTGAGAAAAATATACCCAAGATGGTACAACCCCTGCTGGACGAATTCAAGCATGTGCTACCGGATGACCTTCCCGATGGACTGCCCCCGCTTCGCGACATTCAACACCAAATCGACTTGGTGCCCGGGGCTAGTCTTCCCAACAAAGCTCACTATCGCATGACCCCACAACAGCACCAAGAATTAAAGCGACAAGTGCAAGAGCTGCTAGACAAAGGCTTTGTGCGGGAGAGCATAAGTCCATGTGCTGTGCCAGCTTTGTTGGTTCCAAAGAAAGACGGTAGTTTTCGCATGTGTGTGGACAGCAGGGCAATAAATCGGATCACGGTACGGTACAGATTTCCAATTCCGCGACTGGAGGACATGCTCGATCAACTCAGTGGAGCTGAGGTATTCTCTAAAATTGATCTTAAAAGTGGGTATCACCAAATTCGTATCAAACCGGGAGATGAATGGAAAACAGCTTTCAAAACTAAAGAAGGTCTGTTTGAATGGGTTGTCATGCCCTTTGGCCTTTCCAATGCTCCTAGCACCTTCATGCGGGTGATGAACCAGGTTTTGCGCCCTTTTCTTAACAAGTTTGTCGTTGTCTATTTTGACGACATTCTTATCTATAGCCGAAACCAAGATGAGCATCTCCAACACTTGCGAGAAACTCTTGAAGTACTACATGATAATAACCTTTTTGCGAACTCAAAAAAATGTGTTTGGATGACTCCGACATTAATATTCTTGGGATTTAAGATCTCTGCGAGTGGTATCTTACCCGAAGATGACAAAATTCTAGCAATCCGAGATTGGCCAAAACCTTCTTCTTTTACCGAGATACGATCATTTCTCGGGTTAGCGGGATTTTATCGGCGTTTCATCAAAGGCTTTAGCAGTATCTCAGCACCTATCACCGAGTTATTAAAACAAAAGAATTTCGAATGGAGTGACGGTGCACAAGAAGCTTTCGAAACACTCAAGCAATGCTTAACTCACGCACCCGTGCTAGCCCTGCCGGACTTCGACAAAGCTTTCGAGGTAGAATGCGATGCTTCAAAGGTTGATATTGGTGCCTATCACAAGACAAGAAACCTGTGGCATTTTTTAGTGAGAAATTGGGTGGAGCTAAAACCAACTACCCGGTGTATGACCTCGAGTTGTACGCCATAGTAAAAGCTTTGCAACATTGGCGGCATTACCTTTTATCTCGCGAATTTGTGCTGTACACAGACCATCAAGCGCTGAAATTTGTGCAAGAACAGAATAAGTTGAGCACCCGACATGCCAAGTGGGTTACTTCGCTCCAAGAATACACCTTCTCCATTGTGCACAAAAGCGGGATCAAGCAACAAAGTCGCTGACGCTCTAAGCCGCCGACATGGACTGCTCTCGGCAATGTCAACCTACACTCTTGGGTTTGAACACGTGCCTGAGACCATTAAGGAGGATCCCGACTTCGGACAGATCCTGGAGGATGTGAAGAAAAAGTTGCGGGATGACTACTCGCTACATAACGGGTACTTGTTTCGGGGTCTCGCACTTTGTATCCCAGCAACTTCTCTGCGCTACCTCATCATCAAGGAAATGCATAATCAAGGCCATTTCGGGTTGGAAAAGACTTTGCATTTGGTGCGAGAACGGTTCTTTTGGCCAAGTCTATGGCGGGATGTTAAACACTTTGTCCGAGCATGCCAAGTATGTCAAACTTCTAAAGGCACCAACACAAATCAAGGTCTCTACAATCCGTTGCCTCTTCCATTTGAAATTTGGCGCGACATTTCAATGGACTTCGTGACTGGGTTACCAATGACAAGAAGGAAGAACGATAGCATCATGGTAGTAGTTGATCGCTTTAGCAAAATGGCAGTTTTCATTGCATGCAAAACCACTGTGGATGCTCCCAAGGTTGCCGAACTATATTTTCATGAAGTTGTCCGACATCATGGTTTGCCGAGTACCATTGTCTCTGACCGAGATACGAAATTTTTGAGCAAATTCTGGATAGAACTTTGGAAGAAGTTAAAGACCGAACTGAAGTTTAGTTCGACTTTCCACCCTCAAACAGATGGTCAGACCGAAGCTGTAAACAGAAGTCTCGGAAACATGCTTCGTGCCCAAGTTACAACTTTCGGCATGTGGGACACCTTGCTACCGAAAATTGAGTTCGAGTACAATTGTTCGGTAAACCGCTCCACGGGATTCGCACCCTTCAAAATTGTTTACGGATTTATTCCCCGAGGTCCTCTTGATATTCTTTCTATTGAAGGACCGAAGTCTAAAGTAAAGAAGGTGGATGAAAGGCTTGAAGATTTAAGGGAACTGCACAAAACAGCTCGTGAAAATTTAGAACAAACTTACTCTAAGTACAAGGCTAAAGCAGACCAAAGGCGTCGAGATGTACAATTCGAAGTCGGAGAATTGGTTTGGGTCTACTTGCCGAAGGAACGGTTTCCCCGAGGTGAATATCACAAACTGAAGAAACGAAAAGTGGGACCGTGTGAGATTTTGGAGAAGTTTGGAGCAAATGCTTACCGCGTGAAATTACCCGATGATTTGCATATCTCCAACACGTTCAATGTTAGTCATCTCCACAAGTACTATGAGGAAGATACAAGCTTGAGGACAAGCTTCAACCAACCCGGGAAGCCTAACGCGGTGCATGTTGAAGACATATCCGATTCAGATTCGGATGTAAATGATTGCCACAACAGATCCATGTCGATCAAAGAGTTGTATATACAACTTTAAATTTGATCCCATAATTTAATGAAGATTGTTGACTGAATGGATATTTGCATGGACGGTCTTCTAAAAGAATTACACAGTTTTTATGATGGATGATAACTAAGAGTTAAATGGCGGTCTTCTAGGAAATAAATGAGCAGCTTAAATACTTTGACTGCTTGGGAGATTGTAGGAGTTTTATTAAACAGTCAAAACAGTAGTTAAAGTCTTCGTTGATTCTCTAAACTTAGATTTATTATTATTTCTTGTTTTGCATTTCCGAGGAGAGTATCATTTATCTCTTCTTCTTCTTTTCTTTTACTTTAAATATGTAAGCAAAGCTCCCTGTCAAGGCAGCGTTATTTGAATAGAAAAAGTTGTGTTTGTGTGTTTGAGTTCTTTGTGTTTCTTTTCCTTTGTCTCTTACCATTAAACCGAGTACTTGAGCTTAACGGGCAAGATAGTATCGGGACCGCCTTGCGTCAGTCATCTCAGAAGATAAAGCTCAAAGTTGATAATAAGTCTGCAATTTCGCTGTGCAAGAACCCTGTATATCATGAACGGAGTAAACATATTGATACTCGATACCATTTTATAAGAGAGTGTGTGGAAGAAGGGAAAGTAGAGGTTGAACACATCAGGACCAACAATCAGCTTGCTGACATATTAACTAAACCATTGGGAAGAGTTAAATTTCTGGTGCTAAGGGAGAAAATAGGAGTGCAGATTGTCAAAAGGAGTACAACGAGCTTAGGGGGGAGAATGTGAGATGTAAGCTGTTGTACCATCTGGCGTGCACAGAGAATCAAGAGCAAGCTGCTGGTTTTTAGCTATTTTAATGCTAAGATTAGTTTCCTATTTTTTAGAGATTTAGATAATATCTTTATTATTCTGTTTCTTTATTTCTTGTTGTATCCAGCGAGTGGAAAATAAGAAACCACACGCTATATTTAGTAGTTAATGTATTAGGATTTTATTACTATGTTTTGTTATATGTTTTGAATAAAAGGCAATCAGAAAACAGAAAATGGTGCGGCCAATCTTTGCACCACAAACTTGTCTTCTTTGTTATCTGTCTTATTTCTTCCAACACTAAAACAATTTCAATCTTTTGGTTTGTTTTTCCAACAATTCCAACTGCATGTGTGATGTCTGGTCTTGTGTGCGTCAAGTACAAAAGACCTCCCACCAAACTCCTAAACCGAGTTTCATCTGCTGCTCCGGTTCCATCACTAGCTGTCAACTTCTCGTTTGTATTCATTGGAATTAATACGGGATTGCAATCTTTTAATCCAAACTTTTCTACCAAGTCTCTTGCATATTTGCGTTGGGACACAAAGATTCTTCCCTTCTCTTGTTCAACCTCTAGACCTAGAAAGTAATGCATTTTTCCTAGATCGGTCATCTCAAACACACGCATCATTTGCTCTTTAAACTCCTTCACCATTGCGTCATCTGTGCCAAAATAAATCATATCATCAACATAGAGACATATCGCTATTAAACCTCCTTTTTCTTTGCGTTTGACATAGAGATTAGGCTCATTCTTGCTTCTCTCAAATCCCAATTTCTGAAAATGTGCATCAATTTTGCTGTACCATGCACGAGGGGCCTGCTTTAAGCCATATAATGCTTTGAACAAACGGTACACCCAATGTTCTTTGCCCTTCACCACAAACCCTTCCGGTTGCTCAACATAAACCTCTTCTTTTAGTTCACCATTGAGGAATGCTGACTTCACATCAAATTGATAGATAGGTTGTCTCAACTGGGCAGCCATTGCAATCAACAACCGAACTGTTTCAAATCTGGCCACTGGGGAGAACGTCTCTTCATAGTCTATGCCTTGCTTTTGCGCATATCCTTTTGCCACTAATCTTGCTTTGCATTTTAATACACTACCATCTGGACCAAATTTAGTCTTGTAAACCCATTTAACTCCAATTGCATTGCGATCTTTTGGTAATTCTACCAACTTCCAGGTTTGGTTTTGCTCAATTGAATTCATTTCTTCTTTCATTGCTTGCACCCATTCCTTTCTTTCTATAGCTTCTTCATAGGACAATGGATCTGCTACATACAAAACCTGAGTTGTTTCATACAATTCTTGTAAGGATCGTACCTTTCTTCCTTGTGTATCCGGATAAACCATCCGATTTGAAGTGCTACTCGAGCTTGGGCTGCTTTGTTGCTGTTCAATGCTGTCTTCTTCTTCTTCATCTTCTATTTCAGCTATTGGTGTATTGTTTTCCATCATAGACCAACTCCAACTAGCATTCTCATCAAACATGATATTTCTACCGACTATAATATTCTTTGTCACCGGATTAAACAACCTATAACCTTTAGATTGTATGCAATACCCAATGAACACACACTTTTCAAATTTTGAATCCAGTTTTTTTTGGTTTTGTGTACTTATGAGAGTGTAAGCAATGCACCCAAAAACACGCAAATGCCCCACATTGGGCTTCCTTTCAAACCATGCTTCAAACGGTGTTTTGTTCATCACTGCCTTGGTTGGTGACAGGTTTAGAACATATACCGCTGTTGCTACTGCTTCAGCCCAAAAATCATTCGGCATACCTTTAGATTTCAGCATACTTCTTGCTAGTTCTACTACCGTGCGGTTCTTGCGTTCAGCTACACCGTTTTGCTCAGGTGTGTATGGAGTGGTCAGCTGCTGTAACACCCCTTCTTTCTCACAAAACTGCTTGAATTCTTTTGATTGAAACTCACCACCACGGTCTGATCTGAGAGCTTTTAGCCTAGTCCCAGTTTGCGTCTCTGCCATGGCTTTGAATCTTTTGAACAGCCCAAATGCTTCACTTTTATAACTAAGAAAATATATCCAGGTCATCCTGCTGTAATCATCGATAAATAACATGAAATACTTACTTCCTCCCATGGATTCAACCTCCATAGGCCCGCACAAGTCAGTATGCACCAGCTCGAGTACCTTGGTTGCACGCATCGACTGATCTTTTGGAAATGGCAGCTTCGATTGCTTGCCAAACACACATCCTTCACATAACCCGATTTCACTAATTTCGGGTAACCCATTCACCATTTTCTTTTGATTTAACACCTTCAAACCATTCATGTTTAGATGACCATACCTTAAATGCCATAACTCACTAGAACTAATCTCCTTGGCTGCAAGTGCCTTGTCTTTAACCTTGGCTATCTCTAGAGGGAACAAGTTGTTTTGTGTCTTCTTGATTGTTGCCATCGTCTGATCCATGGCTGCATCTACAATTCTGCAATTGTCGCCTTCAAACTTGAGGGTACACCCGCTGTCCATCATCTGACCGATACTTAGTAGGTTATGGGACAGTTGAGGAATATAGTACACATCATGTAGCATCCGTGTATTGTGACTGCTGGTCTGCACGGTTACTCTTCCTTTTCCTTCAACATGAATTTCTTTATCGTCACCAAGCTTTACTACCTTCTTGTATGACTCATCTAATTTATCAAATAGATGTTTGAAACCTGTCATATGGTTTGAGCACCCGCTGTCCAAAAACCAGATTTGACTCACATCTGATTCTTCATCAGTTTTGGCCATGAACAATCGTGCTTGATTGCTCTTCTCTTCAACAAAACTTGCCTGTCCTTCTTCTCTTTTCTTCTTGTAGCAATCGGCCTGCATATGACCGGGCTTGTGGCAGTAATAGCACTCCACATCTTTACCTTCTTCTCTTTGTTTCTTGTAGCAATCGGCTTGCATATGCCCTTTCTTGTGACAATAGTAGCATTCTACATCTTTCTTCGGTTGATTAGAGTGCGGTTGATTGTAACTTGGCTTGCCTCTGCCTCTGCCGCCTTGACTACTTCGACCTCTGCTGTTACCTTGGCCTCTACCTCTACCTTGCTATTGGTTTAATGAGGAATCGCCTTTGGTATAGAAAGCTTTGGTGTCGTCCTTCACTTCTGATCGGTTGAGACAAACTTCATGGACCTGCAGTGATCCCATCAACTCATCAAATGTGTAGGTGGACAGATCTTTGGATTCTTCGATCGCTGCCACCACATGATCAAACTTGGTTGTTAGGCTGCGCAACACCTTCATCACAACCATGTTTTCTGGAAGATCTTCTCCACAGCTTCGGATTTGGTTGACTATTGTTGTAACTTGCGTGAGGAAGGATTGAACTGACTCGCCTTGTTTCATGTTCAATGTCTCAAACTCCCGTCTCAAGCCCTGTAACTTGATAGCTACTACCTTGGAACTTCCATGAAATGCAGTTTTCAGAGTAGACCAGGCCTCTTTTGCTGTTTCTGCTGCTGCAATCTTCGCAAACACCGATTCGTGTACGGCTTGCTGAATGAAGAAGAGCGCCTTTGCATCTCGCTTGGCTGTGTCGATTGGTGTTGGATCAGAATTCGGTATTCCCTTGTCTACTAGTTCCCACAAGCCATGAGATTTCAGCATAGTTCGTATCTTTATGCTCCAGAATTCGTAACTCTCACCCTTGAACAAAGGTACCGTCTGATTAGACATGCTGATGGTTGTGTTGTTACCTGCTTCGGCCATTGGATCAACTTCGCTCTGATACCAATTTGTTGGAATTTTTTCAGAAAATAAGAGGAAAAAAAACAGAACACAGCAAGAGCACAGCAAGAACACAGCAAAATTAATTTCTCTCACAACTTTCTTAATTTAACAACAGATACAAACATGGTATTTAAGATAGTGCGTATTCTAAATTTAGCACCCACTAACCCCAATATACCGCTGCTATAATTAACCTACAACCAGCCCACTACATGACACACTAAATATAGAAACTACCCTTTCTAAACTTCTCCCTGCACACGTCTAAACATAGAACGTGCTGCCTAAATTAACAACCAAAAATAGACCTACAACTAAAAACGTAGCTTCTAGAAACTGCAGTTTTTATGCACCTTGCTGACTTGGCTGCTGACTTGGATTACATTCAACACATACATCTTCAATAGGCACCATATTGAGTTGGGCACCGGATTAATTAAACCTGGACCATAAATTTGTGGGCCCCACTATCCACTACTCGAGAGGATATATATTTATCCGATATTCATTTGATTAGACAGAAAGGAGGTGACAAATAAAGGCAGGGCAATGAAATGGTGCAAAATATTGAAAGATTCTATCGGTTCTAAGAGCATCTCCAACGCCTTGCAAACTGAATTGCAAAATCCTACGTGGCTCCGACGTGTTAATTTTATCTCCGCTTTCACCGATGCGGACCTCTTTCAAATCGCTTTCATTGTCCCACGCTGGCGACACTCTCTCCAGTTTCCTTCACTTTCATTTCTGCAGTTGACAATTAAATATGCTCCTCGTTTCCTCCGCTTTTGTCTCAGCAGTCTTCGTCGCCACCGCAAATCACCATTCTCGTCGCCTCCCCCTCCGCTATCTCGCCATTGTTCCCCTCCCCCTTCATGATGCTAAATTAGACTGGATTTTGAGGTGAATCAATTAAATCCATTCAGATTCTCTTCCAAACTAGTTTTTGAACGAGAGAAAAAAAGTGAAAATGGAGAATAGTTACAACAAGAGGGTTTTGCTGACAGCTAGTGACGATGAGGTATCCAAGGGAATCGTGTATCACCTTGCCAAATTCGGATTGAGGTACTGTGATTTGTGATTTTTTTTTTTTTACTGCTCCAATTTCAAAGGAAATCTGAGCTGAAATTAGCAATTCCAATCGCTAGGTTAAATATTGAATTATTGTAATTTCTCCCAATTTGAACGCTATTAAGGGAACGAACCTGTAGCAGTAGAAAAGTGATTCAAAACATTTCTCCGTTGTATCATTATGTAAAATTGGGAATGAACCTTCATGATGCTAATTTGTAGGCCCTATGCATGACTGTCTTGACATAAGTGAAGAAATTTTGAGAGATCTAAGAGGAATCACCATGGCAAGAAACAGGTGCACTCTCAAGTAAAAGTTTTGCTTAATGTATCTTCGTAGTGTGTATGTATTATTGAATATTATTTTCTTTGCTCAACCGAAGGACATACAGGCTCCTTTTTGACTGGTTATATCCGTCTCATATGCCACTGCTTTTGAAAGCCATCTCTATTTGGGCTGATGTACCTCAGATCATTATTAGTATTTGTATTCTTATAAATTATATATTGTGATTTTGTAAGGTGATTTTATTTAACTAATTTTTCAAGGGAAATTGTCCAGGTTAACACCTCTATCGAAGTTCATGGTAGAGTGTCCTCAGAACAAGGCTCAAAGGTGACATTTGATTGTTCTTCTCCAAATGAATCCTTCTATTTAGAGAGGTTAGCAAGGTGATTGTGGCTTATGCATGGCTCTAAGAATTTTAACCCTTCCCAATAGTGCTGATATGTATGCCTACAAGTACAAAGGGATCTGGATTTCTCTGACCATCCTCACAAGGGGTAATTTGATATCTTGTGCACTAATTTGATTGTTATTTGTTTCATATAAAATTTAAAAGAAATTAATACTTTTGCGATGTATGTTCTGCTATGGCAGGGAACTATGTGAATTTCAGTGTATCAATGTTTAGTCCCTGGGTTGCATATGTGTTTTTGTGATATGTGAATGTAACACCGGATCAAACATGTGCATGCCAATAGATTTTCATTATTCTTGATCTTTTTAATTTTAGTGAAATGGATGTAGAACTTTCTTGTATTTGTTCATGTTTATTTGAATATATTGCGTTGATGAATATCATATCACGTGAGTGCGAGCTCCTGTTCTTTTCTTCGTTTTCTTTTAGGTTTATGGAGAGAGAGGAGACAGGAGAGTGGGAGGGCGGGAGAGAGGGCTTGTGCTGGTCATCTTGGAGAGAGAGAGAGAGAGAGAGAGAGAGAGAGAATGGTACTTAGTGAAGTGGTGAGACGGAGAAAGGAGATGGAAAAGGAAGGAAAATGCACAGAGCAGAAAGAAACAAAGAAGAAAGAAAGAGGTTAACCAAAAAAAAAAAAAGCTGACGTAGCAGTTAAAATGAAATTGAATATAATTTCATGAATGTAGAGGCGGTGAAAGTTAAATGAATTGAAATTGTAATTATGGTATTTGAAATTGCAAAGACTTTCACCATTGGAGATGCTCTAAGTCATAACTGATAGAAGAGGAACAAGCAAGTTTATTTACAATCATAACTATAATCCTTTCGGTTCTATTTTTGGACCGATAGAAGAACTCGTAGATATCTTCTACCGTTTAGGTCAACATAACTGATAGAAGAAGTTAGGTAATTACACGAATTTTTATATTCAACATATATATAAATATACATTTATAATTCAAGAAATATTCAACATAGACAACATACATAAGACAATATTCAACATTCAAGGTATTCCATTAAAGAATGAATTTTACATTTGTATGAGAAAATATTGGTCTATTTTTTTATTTTTGAATATTTATTTTTTTTCATTGGTTTATTTTTTATGAAAATATGTTATTTTGTATGAGTATATTTTTTTCCCTCTTATAATATGTCCTCATTGTAATGCATGGACACGATACGATATATAGAATTTGGCTAATATGCTACGCGTAGCATAGAGGGCCTCCGTGCTACGGCTCAATATTTGAGTTTTCAAAATCCTAACAGTCGATCTGAACCGTTCAACATGATCTCCATACGAATATGTACTTGCAAACCAAATTTGACATTTTTTAGAATTTTTTTACTAATTTTTTAGATAGGTAGAAAATCACTTGATCTGAAAATTATGTACCATTCAGATCAAGTGATTTTCTACCTATCTAAAAAAATAGTAAAAAAATTCTAAAAAATGTAAAATTTGGTTTGCAAGTACATATTCGTATGGAGATCATGTGGAACGGTTCGGATTGACCGTTAGGATTTTGAAAAATCAAATATTGAGCCGTAGCACGGAGGCCCTATATGCTACGCGTAGCACCGTAGCCACTTCCACGATATATATATATATATATATATATTCAATCTATACTTTATGTTAGCAAGTTAAGTTGTGTTATTAGAACGTATATTTGTCACTTGAAATAGGAATAAAATGGTTGTTAATTCATATTCTCCACAGAGTTGTGTTACATCTGATAATAAATAAATTGTTATTAGGCTCACTTGAAGGGTGGTGGTTGTTAAAATCAGCCCAGTTTGCTCTCCATGTTGTGTTCTAGTGGGCCTAAATTAACAGTCAGCCCAGTTTGCATTATGAAATGATGCATTATGAAAATTATTTGCATTTTAATTTGAGCTTAATATATACTATACCAACCAAATAAGAATATATACATAATGTTCGACATGAAAATATTAATTTTGTATATTAATATTCAAGTCGTTGGAGAATATTAAGTAGAGAATGGTTTCAATGTCTTTTTTTTTATGTGCCTCCATCATGTCTTTATTTTTAATTTTTAATTTTTAAAATTTTATGTCAAAATAAAACCGTTAGATGTGATATATATTATTTTCTCTATATGGACAGAATAAATTATTATTTTTTAATTTATTTTTAGATGAATCAACAAGTTGAAAAATCAATGTCCATAATTTATTTATATCAATGTATTTTTTTCAAACTCTTGATATCTATTAAAACAAAGTCGAAATACCGTAATCTTTTATATATACATAGATAAAATGATATTGATCAAATCTAACGATTTAGTTATGATATTTGAGTTTTAAATTTTCAAGTTATTAATGTTTAATAAATGGAGGCTTAATGAAGACATTTGAGACTTCTTTTGGTAAGGTTCACTTTGCGTACTCTAAAAATTAAGTGATTTTATTTTTGGATGAATCAACAAGTTGACAAATCAATGTCCATAATTTATTGAGTGAGGCTATGGTACCTCGGCTAGTGTACTATGGCTAGTGTACTACGGCTCAATATGGTACTTTTTAAAATCCTAACAGTCAATCCGAACCGTTCAATGTGATATTCATATGAATATGTACTTGCAAACTAAATTTTATATTTTTTCGAATTTTTTTACTATTTGTTTAGATGGGTAGAATTTTGATGGTCCAGAATTTGTATAAAACACTGAAAATTCTACCTATCTAAAAAAATAGTAAAAAAATTCGAAAAAATATAAAATTTATTTTCCAAATACATATTCATATGGATATCACATTGAACAGTTCGGATCGACCGTTAGAATTTTAAAAAATATCATATTGAGCTGTAGTACACTAGCCATAGTACACTAGCCGAAGTACCATAGCCTCACTCTAATTTATTTATATCCATGTATTTTTCAAGCTCTTGATACATATTAAAACAAAGTCGAAACACCGTAATCTTTATATGTGTATAGATAAAATAATATGAATTAAATCAAGTTTTAATTTTTAATTATTGACGTTTAATAAATGAATGCTTAACCTGATATGTCTGTCATTTAGTAATTTCTTCAAGACTTGTGTGTGAAAGAAGTTCATTGCGATATCGATGCAACATTTATTTTTTATACATGAATCTGACTTCCTTGGTTTCTTTTTTGAGGATCACCTATGAAAGACTAAATAACAAAAAAAAAATTAAATATAGTATTTCTAACTAAGTAATAGATATTCATACCCATACATTTAAAGCCTCACATTTGGATAGCAGTTCTTTGTATAGAAAAATAAAAATTTACATAACAGATAAAACATTCATATCAACAGTATTAAATATTTATATCTGACATATAAAACATGTAATTTATAATTATCTTTCTTATATCCTCTTTTTCGTTCCCTGCCACTAGGTTTTGCTACTTGTTTTGATTTGTCAAATGGAGATAGTACTGTCTGAAAATTCAGACATTCAAATCATTGATATGTAAAAAAAGTATAAAATATTTATCGATAAACACATTAATACAAAAAAAAGTGATACATTAAAGTATCTATTCCTGAAATGCCAGAACATAAAATTTACAAAAAACATCGAAAAAAAGCAAATTTGAAACTGGAAGGTATGGCAATATCGCTGATAACTAGCTCCAGTTCGGTCAAAATCGCTTATGCACAATGAATATAAGCCTAGAGTTGAGAAGAGACAGCGCCAACAGCAAGAGATTAGAGATCGCAACAAATTGCCTCAAAATCGCTAATAAATCGCCTCTGTTTTGAAAAAGGAAAACCGCAGGGAGGAAAAAAAGTTTAAATTTAAATTAAGAAGGTGGGATAGGGGGTAGTTAGTGGGGACCATAGCGGAAGGTTGACGCGCTGACCGATTGACGCGGGGACAATGTAATTACTTTTTTATTATAATTGGAAAATCAGTATATGTAATAAACTTTATTTGAAGTAAAATTTAAATTGAATATCATACAATGAAATTTGATATACGACATTAATTTAATTCCATGTTGACAATCGTACATTTGGATGGAGATGTGGGTTAGTGAGAATAGTAAGCTAATTCAAATTGAGAATAGTAACTAACCCAAATTTTTGTCGGATTAGTAAAATAGTGAACTAACCCATAAAAGACAACTTTTAATTCGATTTATTAGTCCCGATATATAAAGATTGCAGGGTGCACTCCGAGTTTTCGACCAAAATAGGAAAGAATATCAAACTAAATGAAAATAGGAGGAATTTCATATATACCCTTCAAAAACTTTGAAACTACATAATTCCATCTAAAGTTCATAATATCATATTTACCCTTCTAAAATTTAAATACTCACAAAAACTCACATATTTTTTTTCTTTTCGATTAAAACTGATTTTTAATTTATTAAAAAAAAAAATTTGTATTTATTTAATAAAAAACCAGTCATCTAATTGGTTGGTTTCCAAAAAAAAAACGATTAAACAGACTCGAGAGAGAATTTCTGGAGAACACTTTGTAAAAAGCACACAAATCATTATGAATTTTTTTTTTCAATCGAAATTGTAAAATTTGAGCATATTCAGTAAATAATTTGACATAAATTATTAGCTTTTGGTCAAAGAAGAATGATTTGGATGATTATGTCTTATATGGAATAAAGAGTAGAACTAGGGTTCCTAAGTTCACCAAGCCTCTTTGTGAAATCAACTCTAAAACATATCGGATTGGCTTCAAATGACGAACAAAACCGTTGAAATCCTTTTACCTTATAAGTGATGAGTCTACATGTGAGAATTTTAAAATTTTCAATTAATTTAGTATAAAGTCAAGTGGTCAAAATTAGAAGGTTTATAAATTAATTTTATTGCATTCATTTTTTGGACGCCTTTTAACCACCTAACTCTATACAAAATTAATTTTAAATTTTTTGCATGTAGACGCATCACTTGTAAAGTAAAAGAATTTCAACAATTTGAATTCATCGTTTGAAGCCAATCCGATAAATTTCAGAGTTGAGTTCACAAAGAAACTTGATGAACTTAGGAACACCCTAGTTCTACTCTAGAATAAATTAGCGGCATAATCAAACATTATTAATATGTGTTTTCGGAGCCTATAAATACGTCACACTGGCCTTCTGATGCTTTCCCATGTGAACAGTTGCATCTTGAAGGCATATCCCTATCTCTATTTGTTTATTTATGTGGTAAGTAGATATACTTTTTGAAACGTGGTAATCAGTCATCACCATCCGTTCCCATTACTTTTTTATCTAATAATTTGGTAGATCTAACCTGGTTATTCTATTTTTGTGTTAATAAAGAAGTAGTTTCAACGTAAGCGCACATGAACAACATGTACTTGTGTCCTGATGGGAAATAAATCTGTTGTTATTCCAAAGGAATAACATCAACCTGTTATTCATATCTGTTATTTTATATCTCAACCGTTTAAATTTTTCCATTCGTGAATTTCAAGAAAGAAAGTTTTTCATGCACGAGTTGGGATCGGAATAACAGGTTCCTGTTATTTCAAAGGAATAATAGCATATTAATTTATTTCCGTCGTGATGGAGTTTTCTTTTGAAGCTATTCAGACTCGTCAAACTCATCATAATCTCAAATGAAATGTAATTTCATATATCAAAAGGATAGCGTAGAATAAAGTGTCACACTTTAACGTGTCCGTTCATATCTCACTGTATGTTAGCTGCTAAGAGCATCTACATTACTGATATAGAATAGAATTAATGATGAGCTTCAGAGAGTATGCACTCATATAATTAACTTAAAATTAAATCTCACTTGGAAAGTTCTCTATTTTGAAATTTTTTGTACATCCCCCTGTTGTGTTTACTTTGTGGGTTTTCCTAATTACTTTAAACCCTAACCAAGATCTACTCCTTTGTAAGAAATTAAACTTAATGCACAGCGGAACTTACTTTCATCTTCAAAGGCCTCCGTATGCTATCAATCAGACAGCTTCCAAGGCTCTGGGTTGATACGCTCCTGGTCTTGACTTGAGTTGTTGGCTCTCGAGTCCTTCCAAGAACTTGCAATCCTTTTCTCTGGCTATCCTAAATATTATGACAGAGTATCTTGTCTTCAATGGAGCAGACAATTGTCATGAATTGATTGCAAGCCTTGGAGACTCAGCCCTTTTATAGCAGTGCAAAACCCTAATCCTAGGGCAGCCGAAAATTGGCTAATACTTGGAAAACAAGTTTGCCAAGAATCTTGATTTCAGATTTCAAGGATCTGGAAAATCAGGAACCTCCAGAAAAACCGAATTAAATCAGAATAAATTCTGATTTCCTTATTTAGCCTATATTTATTACTGCTATTATTTTAATCAACTATAATCGGTCCATTAACAATTATATTGATTAACATTGTTCTATATGTATTCGTATCCAAAACCTTATATATATAAATACGTATAATGCCATGGCTTAATTAATCACATTATTTGGCATATTTTAATCATTACATAAATGTAATCTTGCGACAGTATTTGATATCATAATCATAATGCACGCATGTCCAACTTTATTATTGTAATTAGACGTCTCTAAATCCAACAATCTCCCACATGGACAAGTGCAACCTTTTGATTATATATCCTTAACTTTATTGCATGCAACTTTTCTGTCTTTACTTATCGTATTTCTTAAACAATTCCGTCCATCAATTATGCTAACAAAGGACTTAAGCAGCATTTGTCACACTTATTCGCAACTAAACCGACATAAATCACGCTGCCAGCATAACTGAATGACATGAATCTGATTTGGACATATAGTTTAGAAATTACACGCAAGTGTGATTAGACGTGCCTATTTCTAATTGAGTCATCTTAACTTTACTGTATGAGGTCAGAAACTTAAACTTTGAACTTTAAAGAGAGAAATAATGAGAATTAAACTGAATATAATTTTGTATATCTCATTCATCAAACTGTTTACAAAATTACATAACCTTACATAGAACATAAAAATAAAACAAAATCAGACTCCCACATTTTCCAACTAACCTAAATAGGAATGACACCCATATGAGCAACATGCTCGTGAAACTGCTTGGGTGGCAACCCTTAAGTAAGTGAATCTGCTATCATAGAGTCTGTACCTATGTGTTCTATACACAACTCATTATTTTGAACTCTCTCTTTTACAACCAGAAACTTAATGTCTATATATTTCGACTTGATAGAACTCTGGTTGTTATTTGCATATAACACTGCCGAATTGTTGTCACATAACAATTTAGTGGTCTCCGAATAGAGTCCACAACTCACAGCCTTGTGACAAAATTCTTTAGCCATACGCCATGATTGGATGCTTCATACGTAGCATGCGACAAACTCTGCTGCCATCGTAGAAGAGGCTATAAGAGACTATTTAGCACTCTCCCACAAACCAGCGCCTCCTGTCATCACAAAGATGTATCCTGATGTCGATTTCATGCTATCTTGACACCCTCCAAAATCAGAATCAGTATATCCAATGACCTCAAGATGATCCGATTTCTGATACGTGAGCTTGTAGTCCTTTGTTCTCTTTAGGTATTTAAACACTCATTTGGCTACCTTCCAGTGCTTTATACCTGGATTACTTAAATATCTCCCAAGCATGCCAGTGATGAACGTAATATCTGGACACGTACACACTTGCGCATACATTATGCTACCAACAACAGAAGCATAGGGAAATTATTTCATAACATTCTTTTCTAGATCACTTTGGGGACATTGTTTAAGGCTAAACTTATCTCCTTTTGCTACAGGGGTATCTCCTGGTTTACTGTTTTGCATGCCATATCTATTCAAAACATTTTCGATATAATTCTTTTGGGATAAACCTAGAATACCTCGGGATCTGTCCCTAAGTATTTAAATCCCTAAAACATATGAAGCATCACCAAGATCTTTCATTTTGAAATTCTTAAATAGAAAGTTCTTAGTTTGATGCAACATGTCCTTATCGTTACTGGCAAGCAATATGTCATCTACATATAAAACCAAGAAAATAAATTTACTCCCACAGAACTTAAGGTATATACTTCATCTACTATGTTAGACTCAAAACCAAATGAGCTAACAACTTTGTGAAACTTATGATACCATTGTCGAGATGCTTGTTTTAGCCCATAGATAGATTTCTTAAGTCTGCAGACCATAGACCCTGCATCACCTGATACAAAGTTTTCTGGCTGCTTCATATAGATCGTTTCATCAATGTCACCATTGAGAAATGCCGTCTTTACATCCATCTGATGAAGTTCTAAATCATAATGTGCTACAAGCGCCAATATAATCCTTAAAGAGTCTTTCGATGAAACTGGAGAGAAAGTCTCTTTATAATCAATGCCTTCTTTCTGTGTGAAACCTTTCGCAACAAGACGTGCCTTGTATTTTTCAACATTGCCTTTAGAATCCCGTTTAATCTTAAATATTAATTTGCAACCAACGGGTTTCTTGCCTTTAGGCAATGGAACGATATCCCAAACATCATTGTCATACATAGATTTCATCTCTTCATTCATGGCATTAATCCACATTTGAGAGTTAGAGCTTTCCACAGCTTGTTTGATATTAACAGGATCATTTTCAAACATGCCAATGTCAAACTCATGTTCTTGAAGATATGCATAATCATTCGATTGTGTAGATCTTTTCTCTCTAGTAGATCTCCTAATTGGCACAAGCTCTAGATTTTCTTGAGGTTCATTTACAACTTAATCTTCAACATGAGGAGGAGGAACATCATTACCAACTTCTGAATCTCCCACAGGCACTAGGCCATCAACATTGGTCATGACAATGTCAGGGTTTGGGTTGGATTCAGGTCCATTTGTGTTCTCTATTCCATGTTGAGTTTCTAACTGAGTTGTTTGGGATGATGAAGTTTGCATATTGTCAAAAGATGTATTTCTAAACGCAATCGGAATTTGAACAAAACCAGGACTTTGGTCCATAGTCTCATTCTCATTCGTCTCTTCTTCTTCAAAAATACTATCTTTTGTCATATCTCCCCCCACAAACTCATTATCCTCAAAAAATTTCGCACTTCCTGACTCGAAAGCTATATGTTCTGTTGGATTATAGAATTTATACCCCCTAGATCGTTCAGAATAGCCTATATATGCTGCATTCTTCAAGGCTTCACCCCACAAATTCTCAGGTAAAGTTGTACGATTTATCATACTTCTTACCATGTCTAAAAGTGTTCTATTGCGACGTTCAGCAACACCATTCATTGCGGGAGAACCCGGCAATGTATACTGAGGCACAATACCACACTCGTCTAAGAATTTTGCGAAGGGTTCTGGACATTGTTCTCCCGATCCATTATAATGACCATAGTATTCTCCACCACGATCGGATCGGACTAACTTGATGCGTTTGTTAAGTTGTAACTCAACTCCCGCTTTGAAACTTTTGAACATATCGAATAAAATAAATTACATTCAAATAAAGGCCCAACTTGCTCAAAATATATGATATGATTTTTCCTTTTGTTACGATACATACGAACTTCATAGTATCGTAACTTATCTTAATAAATCATCACATTTTATGAGGCTTAAAACCATTTTAAACCAAAGCATTATTTTTCCATTAATTGATCACCTTTGGGCAACAAATTAATTTCTTATAATACTTTAGCACAACAATAAAATATTGATAACTTAATAACATGTCGAACAGCATGCCTTCCTTTGGGCCGACAATGTTGATACATGTAAACACATAATAGTCATCACTATATTTTATTATCACTGAATTGTACAAATAACTTCAACAACCATTATCTTCCTTTGGGCCGATTAATGATTGCATCCATTAAATGCACACCTAATATCCTTTTGTAAATTGAATTTAAATTAATATCATCAAAAGATGTACCTTTGGGTACAATTAGAACTCAATTAATTAAATTCAAAATACATGTAACTTTAATGCCTTTATAAGAATTATAATTTATACCTTAGCCATAAAACAAAAGTGCAACTAAATAAACATATATATATATATATATATATATATATATATATATATATATATATATATATATATATACAATTGCATCATGATAACTGCAGTTTTAATCCTAAAAAATATTATGAAACTTTTCAGAGAGTTATGTGGCCGCCACAAATTTTTGTGTGGTTTGCCAACTTAAAAAAAAAAGGTATATTGTGCTTTTGCATCAAAAATTGTGCGGTCGCATTATTTTTTCTGAATAACTGAAAAAAAAACTGCATTTATTATGCTGAAATTGACACATGATCTAGAGAGAAAATCTAATTTTGGAAGCACCTTAAATAACCTCTCAAATTTAGAAATTTAATTCTAAATATGTATATTTTATTTTAGGAAATCTATCAAAAATAAATTTCACCAAAATAACCATTCAAATTTAGAAATTTAATTCTAAATGTGTATATTTTAATTTAGAAAGAGAACAAAGGAATAATTTAGATACGATGCGTCACGATTTGATCCTTAATCATAATTCTAAAATCTATCTAAAGGCCTGTGTAATACTATTTGCTCCATTAAATCTTTAGACAAAGCACCATTCACTAATGAAACACCTTTGGGTGCAATCATTACCTTCAGGCACTCTGGTGTAGTGAATAAAGTACAAACATGTAACCTTTTTGTCAATCAACCTTTGGGTCAAATTAACATATTCATGAACTAACGACCAGGCCAGTCAACGGGGGAAGGAGGATCACAGACGGATCGCTTATGTTCCCAAGCCCCTGATGCTTTTCTAGACATCGCTAGTCCATGTGTGTTGCAACTTATTTTTTATGCACTACCCTTATGCACCAAACAACTTAGTAGGCGCCAACCCTCCTTTGGGAAAGCTAACACCCACGTCCATTGTCAGCACGTCATTTTAACTTGTCATGAGTCATCCTTGCAATCGTCTTACAAAGAGCGGTTCGTTTGCGAACATCAATGCTTGACTCATGCGAAAACAACACATGTATACCTAAAATGCCTTTAGTTAGATTCCAAAATTATGCCTAAAACCTAATCTAGGACGTACCTATAGTATCTACTCGTCCTAAATAGAATACAGTATCTTATAGCACTTTTAAATTAGAATATACTAATTTTATATGTCAACTATATTCATCAAAATAATTATTATTAGGTTTTAGCAAAACTTTAGCAATTTCTACAATGATTATCTTTTAGAAATACTTAGTATAAATTTTATGCCATAATAATTAAGCGTTGGCATAAAAGGTAATCTTAAAATTATGGCAGTTATAAAATCGGTATATTCATACTTGTTGATACAAGTACGGCAGCAATAAAAAATATTAAAATTATGCCATAATAAGCATTATTGTTATCAAATCAGAATTTAGTATTATAGCCTTTAATTGGTGTTAATACCAATTTTAAATAATATCTAAAATCTAATAATTAGGCTAAATATAGCACAATATATAGTAATTATAGTAATTATAGCAATTATAATTACTATAACCTAAACTACAATCACTTACCATTACTCACAATTACTCACAATTAATAATTACTCATTACATATAGTAATTATAGTAATTATAGCAATTAATAAATTTTCAGATATGGAATTGAGGGAAAACCGAAATTTTAAGGATCGAAAAATCTAAAACAGCCATTTTGAGGGCTTAAACAGCATTTTTAGGCCTGGAAAATCGTCTTTAACAACATAGTTGTTAATGGGCTGGCTAGATCCTTTTTCAAGGTTTCCGAATTGTGGTCATACGTCCAAATCGGAGTTACGAGTCAAAAGTTTGGTCTGTTTTAAGATCACTACCTCAAATCAATTGTTTATGACCAGATCTGAAAATTCAAACCTAAATTACTTTCTCTAATTCGAATTTAAAACCTTAAATTGTTGCATAATTAATCCTTTCTTATTTTGAAAATTAAAATTTTAACAATTCCTTTTGCAACAATTAAATTCGATATGAAAAATAGAAAGCAATTAAAACCGAATTAAACTGCAATTCTTACATAAGGGGGCTCTGATACCACTTGTTGGGTTTACTTTGTGGGTTTTCCTAATTACTTTAAACCCTAACCAAGATCTACTCCTTTGTAAGAAATTAAACTTAATGCACAGCGGAACTTACTTTCATCTTCAAAGGCCTCCGTATGCTATCAATCAGACAACTTCCAAGGCTCTGGGTTGATACGCTCCTGGTCTTGACTTGAGTTGTTGGCTCTCGAGTCCTTCCAAGAACTTGCAATCCTTTTCTCTGGCTATCCTAAATATTATGACAGAGTATCTTGTCTTCAATGGAGCAGACAATTGTCATGAATTGATTGCAAGCCTTGGAGACTCAGCCCTTTTATAGCAGTGCAAAACCCTAATCCTAGGGCAGCCGAAAATTGGCTAATACTTGGAAAACAAGTTTGCCAAGAATCTTGATTTCGGATTTCAAGGATCTGGAAAATCAGGAACCTCCAAAAAAACCGAAGTAAATCAGAATAAATTCTGATTTCCTTATTTAGCCTATATTTATTACTGCTATTATTTTAATCAACTATAATCGGTCCATTAACAATTATATTGATTAACATTGTTCTATATGTATTCGTATCCAAAACCTTATATATATAAATACGTATAATGCCATGGCTTAATTAATCACATTATTTGGCATATTTTAATCATTACATAAATGTAATCTTGCGACAGTATTTGATATCATAATCATAATGCACGCATGTCCAACTTTATTATTGTAATTAGACGTCTCTAAATCCAACACCCCCTCCCTGCGATAAGAAGCAAAAAGGCCGAGTACAAAAAACCCTCGTGCCGCCACCTCAATCACCTCCGCCCCACCTCTCTCCAGCCCATCCCCCTCTCTCTCCACCTCTGCTCCACCACTCTCTCCACTCCACCACCTCCGCCAGCAACCTATTTTATGTCCTCCGCCCTCTCCGGGCAGAGGACGAAGACCGGCAGCAAGCCAACCCCTCCTTCCCACTTCACAGTTCTACTGCAACTTTTGCGCCTCTTCACTGTCCTTCACACCCTTCGGGAGAAGAGAGAGTCGGCGAAGATAGCTCTAGCCGCTTGCTCTCTCGTACCCCGGTAACTTCCCATCCTCCTTCACCCTCGTCGGAAGTTTCAAGAAGAGTTAGCGACAATAGCCCTAGCCGCCAACTCTCCCGTCTCCTAGCGCCCCAACCCTCCCACCAACACTCTCGCTACACAAAACCCTTGATAGGGAAGGGGAGGCCGAGGCCGCACCAACTTCCCCCACCCACAAACCTAGCGGAAAAAAGAAAAAAAAGTTGATGCCCCCTTTCCTCCGGTCGCTGGCCAGTCGATGCTTGAAGGTCGTCGGTGTCTACTACCGATGGAGAGGGTTTGTTTTATTTTATTATTTTAGTTGTTAGATGTTGAGGTTTAGATGTTAATATTCAGATGCTGATGTTGATGTTGATGTTACATGATGATGTAGTTTGATGAGGACTATGTTCTGGATGTAGAACGATAAATGTAATTTATGTTTAATTAATGAAAATTGTACTTAACAGCCACTGCCAAGGTTTACAAAAAAAAAAATTCTGTACATCCATACAATTACAATAGAAACAGTCACTTTGTATTTATCATTAAATTTGCAATATACATGCAGTGCTCTTAATATAAGGTTTTAATTTAGGAAACTCTAAGTTGAGCAAGACGGAAGAATAGTGTTTTGTGAAAAATAGTCGGTGAGGTTTTTGTCTGTATGGCGTTGGACAAAGTCTTATTGAAAACCGGATCTAAACCGTTTGATCGGAGTCAACATTCATGTAGATGGTTTAAATTTACGGGACCATTTAAATTTCTCAAGTTATAAATCTAATTGCACGAACCTCAATGCAGATCAGATGGTCTAAAGCTGGCTTTGGATAACATTTGTCCAAAGACCTTTGGACAAAACCCAATTCCTTTGTAGAAACCACATTCCAATTATGATATATTCTGAATTTTCGTAGTTGGAGGTGATTAAGATGAATCCAACGGAAGTAGAGAAAAAATGGAGCAATTTTAGTAGAAAATTAATATTTTCATATAGTAGAAAAAAAAAAACTTATATAATTTTTTTTTAACTCTCACAAGATGATTTCACTCTCGTGAAAATTTATATATTGAAGTAATTTTAGTATAATTGGCTCACAACATACAAAAA
Source organism: Carex kokanica (assembly GCA_025461125.1). Lineage (NCBI taxonomy): Eukaryota > Viridiplantae > Streptophyta > Magnoliopsida > Poales > Cyperaceae > Carex > Carex kokanica. The sequence continues at coordinate 246,108 of JAJGRX010001449.1, forward strand.
ATAAAAAAACACAGCAGACTTGAATATTCTCAAATCTCATCTCAACATCTGATTTTCTTTGTCGAAGCACGGAAAATCCAGAGAAGAGAGTGAGATGTCACACCATGAATTTGTCGAGTTTAGTAAGAATATTCCGTTAATATTTTAGACGGAAAAGTTATAGGGTAACTTGATAGAAACAAATTAAAAGTTCAGTGGCTATGAAGGGACAAATTAAACTTGAATAATTAATTCGTGACAAAGGATAAAGTTTAGTGACCTCTAGCAAAATTTACCCAAATTTTATACATAAGACCTCAAGAATTTAGATATATTCTATAAGAATCAATATGTACATTACAAAATTTGTGTCATTTTATTTCTTTTCAAAATAACAATTTTATTTCGTTATTTTATTGTTGAAGCGCTCTATCTTTTTATTATTTAGATGCTAATTAAAAATATATCTATATTTAGTCTAATGGGTTTCATTTCATGAGAGAATGATTGTTTTTCAACCATTGGTCTATCATTGGCCTCGCCATGCGTATCACAACCCTCCTCCTTTATCCTGGCTTGAAAAAGGCTGCGCAAAAACTACACAGGCGGAGTTTATATTTAGTCTTATATTATATTAATTTAATATATATATTAGAACAATCCTTTCCTATTTCATATACATGTAAATATTTAAATAAATTAACAATTAAACCGGTTAAGCCGCCGGTCTGGCTTTGATAATATTGTGTCTAAGTGTATATATGTCCAACACATATGTTACTAGAGGTAACTATTTTAACACATTTAGGAATATAAAGAGGATAAAAACTTGAAACGGTTGATTGATATGAGTGCATTTTAGAAAAGAAATTCAGAGTCAAAGGTAAATAAGTTTTTTGTACCCATCTCAAACCTAATTTGGTAATTTTGTACATGTTCAATGGGCCCAACATGACGAGTGAATGGCGCGTATATATAATTAACACAAATAATTGCTCCTGAGCTGGCTATCTTCACCAAAAAAAAATATAAATTAGCTGGGCTTAATTACTGAGTAAGCTTCCCTTATAAATGTGTTTGATGTACGGTTTCCTCAAGTACTAACCGAAAACAAAATTAAGAAAACAATGGAATCACCATTAGAAGCCACGCCAGCTTTGAAACACAATATGGCAATGCAACAGCTCGATAAAGTTTACGAGCTGTTGGCAATGTTTCAAGCACACCTTGGATTTATACAGAAAGATACCAACGATATATCACTTCGGAATATCTTTGAAGAGATATCACGAGCCTTGGTATTGTCGAGAGATATTCTGATGACTAAATTCAATGGAAACTTGCTTGGATCCCAACTGGTAACGTCGCAATCATTGGGAAGTGCTGAAACTAAGAAGAGAAAGAGAGATGACAAGTGTAAGGACTCTCAAAAGAGGTAAAGGAATAATACAATTTTGTAACTAATACAAGTCTAATTTCTTTCATAATTGTCATCTTCGTTCTCAAATTTTCAACCGATTGCAGGAAGTATAATAACAAAAGAACAGAATTGACACCAATGCCTCACAATGATGGTTATCAGTGGAGAAAATATGGGCAAAAGACCATTCTTAGTAAAAGTTACCCACGGTTAGTGATTCAAGATTTTCTTTGGAAATTTTCAAGATGTCGTCTAGATCTTACTTTCAAAGATCAAAACAATCCCTTGGAATAAACTTCTAAAAAATAACCATTTGCATGCAGGTGCTATTACAGATGTGCTTATCAAAAAGATCGAAAATGCATGGCATCTAAGCAAGTACAACAATACAATGATGAATACCCACCTTTGTTTGAAGTGAACTATTTTGATGACCACACATGCAACATTGTAACGACCAAATTGAACTCTACCATTAACCTAAACATATTAGATTCTTCTGGTAACTCAATACCAGAATCTAATTTATCAACAAATATAATGGGTTGTAGAAGACAAGATGAAGAGGCCACACTGGTATCATGCTTAACTAATGTTATCACTGGATATAACAGCAAAACATCAGAAAACTCAAATGGTGGATACAATGCACTAAATACTTCCATTGAATCCTCAGTTTCAATCCATGATGATATATCTTCGATAGAGGGCCTTTTGTTTAGAGAAGATGAGTTTCCTGTGGTTCATGACATAACTATGGATTTAAGATGGTTAGAATAAGATAATATCCAGTTATTTTTGGAGTCATTGCCTCCTATTTAGAAGCTTTTCATGACAATGGTTGGCAATTGCCTCAATAGTTGGTTTGTTTTACAATTATTCATTACTCTGCCTCTGTAACTCGGTCGGAAGAATCAAGGAGAGCCAATTTTCTATAGAAGTCCAATATGGTCTTCCTTTAATTTTCCATTTTGGTTTTATTTTAAAAAAAATATTGTTTGTCTTTTATGACAACAAAGTTTAAATTTAATGTAATATTCTATATTGTAATTTTAGAGGGCTCAACAATTATGTTTCCCTCACGTGTATGTCATGCATATAAGCGTAGTTGCGAGCATGGTAGTACGAAACTACTAACAGTACAATACCATATGCGATTAATTAGGCAGTTATTAATTGAAAAAATCATGACATGCAGCCTGGAAACTGTAAAGCAGGATAATAAGAATTGAAGGACTTCAAAGAAAGAACTAAAGAGACTGAACAAAAATTTTGGTTTTATTTCCTATATTACCAATGTTCTTTATAGGTTTTGTAAAAATCTAATTTTACAACTATCTTTTCTGAATTAACAAGGGCCAAAGTGCAGCAGTACTTAATTTGGACAACAAAGTGTAATATAAAGTTTTTCCGTATACCTTTGTTACATATAGAAAACTACAGGTTAGAATTAACAACTTGCGTGTCCATTCAACTTTTTTTTTTGTTTTTCATCTTGGGCCATAAGACAATAGAATTCAATTGACATGAATTTACCAAACTTTCCCCCACCTGACTATAGGATTCCTGTTTAGAGGTGGTAGATGTCAACAACAATACAATTGGATTGGCTTCTCTTTCCGGCACATCAAGAGATTAGGAATATATAACATGTATTGGGATTCCTAGCACTTAACTGCCGAAATTTTTATCAATCAAAAATAAATAAATAAAATATCGCGAAACAGGATGGTTTTGGCGGAAATTCAATATGTAGATAAAATGGGTTAGTTTATCCCGTCCCACTAATTCAAATCCTAAATTCAAACTAATTAACTAAGCAGATATGGGACGTTAATATCAATCCCGTCCAACCCAAAAAAAAAAAAACCTAGGACGGTAAGCTCCATCCCGTCCAGTCCCAAAAAAAAAAAACCTGGTCAAACACAGGGATAATGCTCCATAAAATAGACTTGAGGTCAAACACAGATATAAGCTCTTCTTTTACCATAACAGGGATAAGCTCCATAACATGGGTCCGACTCTGCTGCTTTTCTGATAGAAAAGCAGCAGCCAAATTTTCCAGATCCAACCATTCAAATTCGTCGAGATTTGTGCATGAAAAGTTTCTGTATCGAGATGCGTGAAATGGAAAATTTTGAATGGTGAGAGCAGAGTCCATTCCCCATAACATGTACTGATGACGCTGTTTGTCAAAAAAACTGGTCAAACACAAGGCCCAATAAAATAATTAATTAATCAAATCAAACTCAAGTCTCCTTGGACGGGACAATCTATTCTGTCTCTGATTTTTTTTTTCGGTCGAACGGAAATGAGTATACCGTCTCTGATTTTTTTTTTTGTTCGGTTAATTTGATTAGTGGTTAGGACAAACGGAGATGGATTAGTGGGACGGGTTAAATTGGCCCGTCCCGTTGAACGGGATAAACCAACCCGTTCTACCTACATTTGGAAATTCCGCTAAAATTATACCCTTTACCGATATTTTATTTATTTATTTTCGATTGATAAAAATTTCGGACTTAACTGAGTAGATCAGAACCTTTTGCTTTGACTAATATTTTACCAACATTGACATGTGTGTTGATTAAATTAAGATTAGATCAGTACCTTTTGTTTCTTTATTTGTTACTCACATATGTAGATAGATTAAATTAAGATTAAATTTAAATTACTATATTCTATTTTGATTCTATTTAATGTGTCAAAACAGGAGGGAGGGACGAAAGGAGGGGAAAAAAATGGGAAGGGAAGTCAAAACCAGGGAGAGGGAAAGAAAAAAAAAAATTCTCATTGGGTCATTTTGTTAATAAATTTGAAAGATGGATATTTTGTTTTATTTTAATTTTTTAAATATGTGCATTTCATAAAATTTCTCATTTAAAATTGCTAAAAATATCGTGTAGGTTAATACATTGCACACATCAGAATGATAGAATAGTAGTGCTAGCTGGTTTTATTTTGATTGGAAGTCAATAATGAGAATTCTTTATAAATATTTAGGTTAAAAGTAAAGTCCACACAATAATTTCATTTAAAATACATACAAATTACACGCTCCGATAATATTTTATCATTGATGGTATAGTCTAACCATAGTGATATAATCTCTTATAGTAGAGATTAATTTAGAAAGTGAGTTAATATTTTTTTTTAGATCTGTTAACTATAAAAAAAAAACAAAAAATTTTAAGATATATAGCTTGTCGTGTATTTTAGATATAGGATATTTTAATGAGGAGGGATCGGATTACACCCTTTTTTTTTTTACACATTTTGACACCTACCATTTTCGAAGTCCAAATAGTCGATCCAAACCGTTCAAAATGATGGATATATTAAAATGTACTTGGAGATCAAATTTTACATTATTTTGAATTTTTTACTATTTATTTAGATGATTACAAAATTGTTGTTTTCGGACCATTGAAAAACAGCGATTTTGTGACCATCTTAATAAATAGTAAAAAAATTCAAAATAATGTAAAATTTGATCTCCAAGCACATTTTAATATGGTGATCATGTTGAGCAGTTCGGATTGACTATTTAAATTTTGAAATCGCAAAATTGACCTATAAAAAAACAGTGTCAAGATGTGTCAAAAATAAGGGTGTAATTGGATCCCTCCTCTATTTTAATTTATTTAAATACATATTTAAATTTAAAATTTTTAAAACTCTAAATACGCATATATATATAGGAGATTCAGTTGCAAGCGTATATGATTCAGTGTCGATTCAGAGATAACAAGTGAAGACAATTATCACTATATTTTCTAAATCTAAAAGTTCAAATTAAGTAAAAGTGGGAGGGTTTTGTTGCAAGTGTTCTTTTCGGGTTTAATACCCAAGAAGAGTTGGGTTGTGACAACTAAAGTAAATAACTAAAATAGAAGGAGTTTTGTGAACAATGAGATGAAGTCTAGCGGTTTTCGGCTACTGTCCGTTGATTTTATTACTACTCTACACGCTATATATTCATGTTTAATTTGAAGGGGTTTCTAAGTCAAATAATCATAATGGTCACTTTGGTGAATTAATGAAGTACCTAAATAACTCGGGTTTCATGATTAAGTTCTTCACCCTAGCGGTCTCAGTCATATGCACAAGTTAGCCTAGTTAATTGCTAAAAATGGATACTTCACGATTAAGTCTTTCATACCAATTCGCGGTTCAATCCTATGAGTCCCAATTAAATCTAATGCTTCACGGTTTGGTCCTTCACCTCAAATCTAACCTACAGTTCTTATTATTCTGGACTGAGATCAAATTTGGTTGATTCTAATCTTAAGTCCATTGGTATTCATGTACATAATTTGTTACCATCAATTGTGTATCGTAATGTTTTCTCTAACAGCACCTAGAGGGGGTGTTAGGGGTGTCAATGATACCCTTTTAACCGTTTACCCTACCCGTACCGTATTTGATAAGGCGGATATGGGTAAGGGTTTTTTTCGTTAGTTTATCAGGTATAGATATGGGTAAGGATTTTTTTTCATTAGCTAAACGTATAAGGGTAAAGCCAATTTTTTTTCGTTAGCTAAACGGATAAGAAGAAGAGAGAAAATGGTTATTTATAGAGTTTGAAACAACAACAAAAAATGTGAGGACCGGCCATTAAATAACCGGTTTGGGCAATACAGCAAAAAACATAATTATTTTTTTGCAAGCTAAAATGCATTTAATTAGATAATTCATATACTCCGACGTTACTCAGCATTTGAGATAATTCATATACTCCGACGTAACTCAGCACTTAAGGGGCTCCATAAATATTATTAGGATCCTCATAACATTACCTGTACTAAAATCTCCAATAACATTACCAGCACTAAAATTCCTGCACCATAACTCCCTGTTTGGACCATAACTAGCTCGGGCCGCAAAACTCTAGCACTAGAATTTTTTTCTCTCAAAGTATTAATATATATTGACATTCTCAACTATTTTATCTTATGCACGGAAATATTTATACCTATGAGATAAATAATTGTCCCCCAACTAAATCCCTAATCGTCCCCGCACCATAAATATATGTGGGGGACCACTCAAACTACATGGGGGGGGAGGCAATACACGTTTTTTTTTCTCCATTCAATCTCGTTCATATTTCTGATAATCTGTGAGGAACTTTGCGAATCTATAACCATGAACATCTTCTACGCAATTTTATCTTTCAAATAAGATCTATGATGAAGTATTTTCGGACTCGTCGTCACGCAAGTATTTATACCTATACAAACAAGTACTTTTTTTAAATATGGCACTGAATGATTTTTGAAAGTATTAATATCAAGTATTACAATTATTTATACATATGTACTGAAATATTTATACATATGAGGTCAACTATTTTTATTTGCTAGAAGAAGGTTGACGCGGGGATGATTGGAGAAGGTTAATACGGGGATACAGGGTCCCCACTACTTCATTAGAGTAAGGTTGACACGGGACGATTGGGGAACTGGAAAAGGGAGAAGATCGTACCAAGTTATATCAAATTATTAATATCTTATTTTTCAAGTATTAGTATTTTATTTTTTAAGTATTTATACTTCATACGCGGAAATGAGTACGGGGACTGAAAAAGGGAGGACCATAAAATTAGTGGAGACCATATATAGTACATCATTAAACGAAGGTTGATGTGGGGACAATGTGACAATTCAAGAGGGGTATTCTAATAATTATTCTAAATATTAACCCAGACCGGATATATATTAACTAGAATTTTAATTCGGCGGTTCAGATTTAACCTCAAATTTTGAATTACTTTAGAGGACCTAGACTTTTAATTAGATGCCTTTATAATTCAAATGTATGGTTGTACTATCGACATCTGTTCATTAAATTTTTTTTTTAATACTCAATAATTGCATAAACAAATCAGGGTCTTAGCACAGATATATTAGAATAGTCAGAAATATTGAATTTTTAATCTGTATTTTTATATTGGTTTCTTGTAAGATAAAAAGATGCCTCCACCAGCTGGCTTTATTTTTATGCACATGATGTCATTTAGAAATGTCTCTCTGGTAAACTGACGTCCATATATTCATGTCACCTGGAAATGTCAGCTACTTGGGCTTTTCTTAACCCAAATGGGACTATGATATCAAAGGCATCGCTTATGACTTGGGACTTTCAAACTGAATTGCAATCCATTAATGCACTGACTAATTCCACAAACATGTAGTTTTATCAAATTTTAAAATAATTTCCATATTAAAATGTGCTTGGAAATAGGGAGATCTAGGTATTGTCTAGAGAGCGCTTAGCCACTCCCATCAACAATTTTATTCATGTATATTGAAATTTAATTGAATTTTTATTTTTCTTAAACTTTATATATAGTTGAACCCCCATCACAAATTTGACTTGGATGCTTGTAGACTAGTGGTAAGAGTCCTAATTTGTTATGGTGGAGACTGATTCAAATTTGGTCATGCATTTTGTATTTTAAATTTTAACCTCCCTATCTAAATTTCCAAGTTCCGTCCTGCTTCGAGACCAAATTTGATCTCCATGTTAAAATGTGCTTCAAGATCAAATTTTTTTTATTTTTGTGCAATTTTTTTACTATTTTTTAAAAAAAAAAAAAAAAATGAAGATTTCTTATTAAAATAAAGCATTAAGATGCGCACAAAAATATTCATTTTTGACTGCTTGACTTCATACTAAATATATTCTAAAATTTTAAAAATTTATATGAAAATGAAGCTCTAAAAAAGGAGATCGATTTGAATGGTTTGAATTTGTCATTTGAAGTCGATCCGGATAGTTTTGGACTAAGAATACACGACTCATTTTCCCATGTTGGAGGTTGCACAACTCATTTTATTACATCAAGTGTTAGTAGAGCCACAGAAGATCACTTAACATAACATGTATTTTTTTTTATTAGTGCCTTTTCCGAGTCTAAAAATATAAATAGGGAAAATTTCAATGCATATCTCTTAAAAGATTGCTTCTCTAAATTCATAATATCAAATTTGTCTTCTATATTAAAAAAATAACACATTTACAATATTTATTGATCTTTCAATTCAAATTCATTCTAAATTGATAAAGTATCCATTTTGTTCTTTATATATGTGTGTCTAAGAGAAATATTTAGTCTTCTAATTAATCGATTTTGAGAGCAAATTGTTCATTTTCTTATATTTAAACCATGTCTGAGGTGGAGCCCGATGGACCCTTCCAGCTCCTTAGCGATCAAGGAGCTTGAACCTTCAATCAAGGCTCTCATGGAGGCCCTCCAAACTGCCATGGCGCCACGCACTGGGCCTTACAAGCAGGCCGTTAACATCTCTCGTGAGGACCTTGTTGCAAACCTGCGGCCCGCGCGAAAGATGGATCGGGTGGGTCAACCCGTGCGATCGGAAGCTGCTAGGGTTAAAATGGCGGAACTCCGTCGCCTCTCCTCTCCACAATCTCCTTGGTGCTTCCGTTGCGGCTCCAAAGGACATTTAGCTCCTGCCTGTAGAAATGCGGTGGTGTGCTTCGCTTGCAACCGCCTAGGTCACCGATCTTCTCAATGTCGTTCTCTCCGGTCAGAGAACGCACCTCCTCCTCCTCCGATACCTAAACCAGCATCCGCTACACCGATCACCACTCAGACCGCACCCCCGATACTCCCTACTCCGCTTATTCCTCCTCCCACCTCCTCTCCCACTTACCTGTCTACTGCTCCGATCCGGTCCCGATGCCGCCTGGTAGTGCCCTCCGCCCCGCGGTTCGTACCTTTTATGCGACTGCTGCGAGTGCAAACCTCGAAGCGGCTTTCAAAATGAGTTTCTTACTTACTGATGTCGATCACTGGGGACCAGAACGCATCACGGCGGCTCTGTATCAGATGAGCGATCCGCAGTCTCAACATCAGTGGGTCGTTCGAGTCTTTGATGACTACCGTTATCTCATCCTTGCTCCGTCTCAATTCTGGCTTGATTCTGTGCTCCCTAGGCGCTCTCTCCGATTAGAGAACCGCGATGTGCCGATCCAAGAATGGGATCCGAGTTATGCTCAAGGGATGAGAATGATACCGATCTGGATCAGAGTTAGGGGTTTCCCAATGATGCTCTGGCAAACAGCCGAATTTGAGAAGTTGATTGCTAATTTTGGTGCGATTTTGCTGGATCAAGATCCGGCGACTGTCAATTACTGGGACTGGCGTTTTGCTCGCTTGAAAATTGGTATCTGTGATCCCAAACTTCTTCCGGATTCACATTGGATTATGTATAAAGATGCCAGTGGACATGTTTCTCGCTATGATATTTTGTTTGAGATAGAGCATGAGCGAGCGGGCTCATACTTCAATCCAAATAGACCTCGCACTGAGGGTGGTTCTTGGCAGCCACGTCCCGGCTCAGGCCCCCGTCCTCCCTCTGGTCCGGGGTCTAACACCTCTGGCCCCTCTCGCTCCACCTCTCATATTTCTCAAGACCCCCCGGAACCTCCTGGTTCGTTCCCTCAGTCTGAGGGGCATGGCTCTATCCTTCTTCCCCCAGCCCCGGGACCAATTCATGTGTCACCTTCTTCTTCGGCCCCTAGTCCACCTGACTCCACCGTCTCCCCTTCTGAAGATGTCACGGTTCCGGCTGTGGTCGCGGTTCCTACGCACACCCCCCAGGGGCCCTGCCTCCCAGTGAGACAGAAGTGCCGCACCCTACAGACCCTACACCGATGACCCTTCCTGACCCTACCACCTTCCAGATGGGTGATGACGGGGAGTTGAGTGACGGGGATTCCATCGAAGAGGTTTCGCAAGAAATCCCGTTGCCTGAAGAAACTAGTCCGCTCTTACCAGTATCAGTGCTCACTGTGCCGGCCCTCCCCACTGTCCGAAAGAGTGTACGGTTGCTCAAAATTCAGGGCCTTAATACCTCTATTCTGAGTATGGCAATGAAACGCGCCCGAGAAAAGCAGCTGGAAGAGGCGCCTACTAAAGGTAACCCTTTGCTTGACTCTTTCCCGTTTAGTAGATTAACTAATACTGAGGTTGCAGCTCTGTTTGAGGTTTACCGCATTTCTTTGGGTCATTCTGAGACACAACGCGATTTTGTTATTACTAATATGCGTAAGTGCCCCAGACCATCCTTTGAGGATATTTTACAACAGGCTTTGACCTTAACCAGAGAAACTGAGCATTCTGTATTGATTGACTCTGACTTAGGGGTTACATGTTGTGTCCCATGAATATTTTAAGTTGGAATATTCGGGGACTTAATGCTTGTCGAAAACGGAGTATTTTGGCTGATTTGATTAAGCTTCACTCTATTGATATCATTGCGATTCAGGAAACTAAAAGGGCAGATTTCTCAAGTAGAATTTTAAAATCAATCTCTACTAAATTGGATTCTTGGTATTGGTTACCTTCTGTAGGCCGATCTGGGGGCATCCTTTTTGGATGTGATAGCGACTTAGTTTCTGTTATTACTGTAGTGAAACGTCAATTCTCATTAAGTGTAGTGTTGAAAAATAGAACAGATTATGTAGAATGGATGTATACTATAGTGTATGGTCCTGTAGTTAGTACGCTTAAATCTGCCTTTTGGGATGAACTTACACAGGTCCGATTATGTTGGACTGGGCTCTGGTTAATTAGTGGCGATTTTAACAGTATACGTACAAGGGATGAAAAACTAGGCCATAATTTCAATGTTCGATTAAGTAGAAAATTTAATGATTTTATCCATGACACGCATTTAGTAGAATACAAATTGCTTAGCAAACAATTTACTTGGACAAACGGTACACATTTTGCTTTACTGGACAGATTCTTTGGGTCTATGGAGTGGGATAAAACGTATGAATTTTGCTTTGTTACAGACCTGTCTCAATTTGGTTCCGATCACTGTCCTTTGCTCTTGAATACTAAATACAAAGTTCCTGTCCCTAAAAGGCCTTTTCGATTTGATAATCTTTGGCTTAGTGATCCCGAGTTCTGCCGCCTAGTAACTAAATGGTGGAGTGAATTTCCATTATATGGGGAGATAGGGCTGAGTTGGCACAGAAAAATTAAATTCATTACTCAAAAAATGGAAGGATGGAATAAAAATCATGAGGGTGAAAAAAGAAAAATTAAAAAGCACACCCTAGAAAAATTACGTGAATTAGAACTCATCCAAGAGTTAAGAGACCTCACTGATGAGGAATGCTTACAATGGCAACAATGTCAACTCTCCCTAAATCACCTCTATGATGAGGAAGAAACATATTGGAAGGCCCGGTCCAAACAGAAATGGTTGGAAGAAGGGGATCTCAATACCAAATATTTTCATAAATGTGCCACTAATAAATTCAAAAAACAATCCATCTTACATATGGATATTCAAGGGCAAATGTCTGATCAGATTTCAGAAATTGAACAACACATTGTTTCATATTATAAAAGTATCTTGGGTGTTAGTGGTATTAAAGGGGCTACTTTACAACCTGACTTTTGGGAACCGATCGAAAAAGTTACACCTCTTGAAAATGCTGGTCTAATTGCTCCCTTTTCTGAGGAAGAAATAAAAACTGCCATTTTCTCATCTGATCAGTCAGGTGCCCCTGGACCTGATGGTCTCCCTTTTGGATTTTACCAACATTTCTGGGATGTTGTTAAATACGATATTAGTGCTTTAGTCACTGCTTTTGTCGATAATCGGGTTTCATTAACTCACCTTAACCAGGCTGTTGTCTGTCTTCTGCCCAAAGAGAAAGATGCCACAACAATTACACAATATAGGCCCATAAGTTTGGTAAATTGTAGCATGAAAATCATTTCTAAGTTACTCACGATGAGATTAGAATCCGTAATGCCTAAGCTTGTAGATCAAACTCAATCGGCTTTTGTTCGAGGTAGATATATATTAGACAATGTAGTTTTAAGCCATGAGATACTACACTTTTGTAAAATACACAAGGAGGAAGGTGTCATCATTAAAATTGATTTAGAAAAGGCTTATGACAAGGTTAATTGGCATTTCATTCATGAAATCTTGCTTTCTCGAGGCTTTGATCAGACATGGGTTACATGGATAGAGCATTTGTTAAGTAGTAGTTCTACTTGTATTAATGTAAATGGTACTCTTTCTCAATATTTCTCATGTAAAAGAGGTGTCCGGCAGGGCGACCCTCTATCCCCGTTTTTGTTTTTGTTGGTCAGTGATGTACTGTGTAGGTTGTTTAACAAGGGCCGGACAGCTGGCCTTCTTCAAGGCCTTGGACCCCGCTTGGCTCAAGGACATAGTATCACTAATTGTCATTACGCTGACGATACTATATTATTTTTGAAAGCTTCTTCTACTAATATTGATGCGGCTCTTTGGACTATGTACTGTTTTGAAGCTCTGTCAGGTATCAAAATTAATTTTCGCAAAACAAAATTAATTCCTTTACACATTCCTGTTGTTACCGGAACCGGGTTGGCTAAGGTGTTTGGCTGTTCCCTTTCTAAACTACCTTTGAAATACTTGGGAGTGCCTTTAAGTGATAGGAAATTGCACACGGCTGATTGGAGCTGCCTTATTGATAAGATCACCAAAAAACTGCAAGGTTGGGTGGGCAACTTGCTGTCTATTGGGGGTCGTCTCACACTGGTAAATTATGTCCTCACTGCTGTTCCTTTATACATGCTTTCCCTCTATAAACTACCAGTAAATGTTAGGAAACAAATTGACAGAACTCGACGGCGTTTTCTATGGCAAGGTAATGCTGGACCTAGAAAGAAATACTCTTTGATTAATTGGGAAATGGTATGTTATCCTAAAGAATTTGGGGGTTTAGGGGTCAAAGATCTTCACCTTATGAACCTGGCTCTCCTTTGTAAATGGTGGTGGAAAATGTGTGACCCTCAATACTCTGGATTGTGGAAACAAATGGTTCAGATTAAATATACTATTTCCACTCCCCGTTCACAAATGTCACACTTTTGGAGGGTAATTTCTAGCCTGCACTATATAGGACAGATAAGTCGTTCTTTTCAGATTGGGGATGGGAAAAATGTCCAGTTTTGGCTTGATAATTGGCACTCCGATTGCCCGTTATCGATTCAATATCCCCAACTCTATGATATTTGTTCTACTCCCTTTATATGTGTACAGGAGGTGATCGAATCTCAAGGGTCCTTGTTGAGGTTTCGCAGGACACTTTCTGGTCTCCTTCGTGCTGAATGGCAGGAAATTTTAACCATTATCGGTTCCTATTCTCTCAATCCCACTCCTGATCGCCCTTTATGGAGATGGGATACTAAGTCTCAGTTTACTACTGCTTCTTTATATCGGTTCCTCTCTTTTCGAGGGGTTCTTGTACCATATGCTGAATTGTGGTGGCACATTCCTATTCCTTTCAAAGTTCGGATTTTTATGTGGTTATTACTCCAAAATAAAGTGCTTACTAAATCTGTGTTGTCCAAAAAGAGATGGCAGGGTGATACCACTTGTTTGTTTTGCAATACGGCCGAAGAATCCGCTTTACATTTATTTCTCAAATGCCCCTATATTTCTCATATTTGGTTCTGGATGGGTCGATTCCAGAATTTTTTCGGTGATTGGACATCCTTAGAAAATATTCAGTTATATGCTATGTCTCTGCCTCTCAAACACCGAGAGGCTATGTTAATGGTGGTTAGTGCCATGTGTTGGTGTATTTGGAAGACTCGGAACTCTATCTGTTTTGATAATTCTCCTATACCTTCGGTTCGAAATATGATTTTACTAATTCAATCTTTGGTGACCTATTGGGCAGGTGCAAAAAGGTGTCACATACAACAGTATACACACTCCTGGATGCCTGAGGATATAGATATGGTGCCTCTCCAGTCCCTTTCGCCTATGCCAGCCCTTGAGATGCATGCTGCTAATGCATGGACTCAGGCCCCGGTCTTGCTGGCAGAATGAATGCACCCCATGATTCCAAACTTACCTTTATAGTTCTCTGTGTTGGCTGTAGTTGCCTGGATTTGATCTGGTGCTGTAATAAATGTTTGCCTGGGAGATTGGCTCTCTGACTTGGTTTATTTGGCTGGTTGGCTGTATAGGCCACGGTTTTGTTTTGGGTTTTTAGGTACGGCTGTAATTGAGTTTGCCTAATGGTCAATGATGAAATACCTCAAAGACAGAAATCTAGATACTGCTTCTTGCTCCGGCTCGAAGTTCAGTATCTGATTAAGGTTGTCGGGTGTGCTGCTGAGACCGTGCAAGGCTTTGGGTTTTAATTGGGTAGTTTACAATTCGGTTGTTTTTTTGATTAAGACTTTTGTATTGTTCTCTTTTATCTAATGGACGGGCTTTAAGCCTATTTTTCAAAAAAATTGAACCATGTCTAAATGACATTGTATATACAAGAATTACAAGTAGAGAAATGAATTATTTGTTCTTGAAAACTAATCAGTTAGAAGACAAAATATTATTCTCATACAAACTACGGATTTCTATTTTTTTACGAAAGATAAAATACGTTCTTTATAAACCTAAAATGAGTCCAAAAAAAAAAAGTAATGGCTGATTGAGGATTAAATAATGAACAAATTATTTTTGTACCAATGTCCACAGGTTATCTGTATCCGAAAATAATTTTATTAAATTGACTTATATCTAAATTAATAAAGTTCTCATATCTGTTGTGATTGGCAAAATCAGTATGAATTCTAGCTGCCGGTACCAAATCGATCGATATTCATACTCAAATTCAAATTAATAAAGTCCATGACATCCCTATCGATCTTCATACTCAAATTCAAGAGTAACTGTGAAAGAATTGCTCTAATCCAAGAAGAAATTCACTCAAATTGACATCCCGATGATCGCCGGATGCCGACAATGGGTGTAACTTAATATCCGTGACAAGGCGAGCCCAGCCGTGCTATTCCCCGACCCTGTCGTGGCCAGAGTCTCACCGGAGAAGACGGGCCCACTTGTCAGGAATGAACCCCAGTTTCATATCAGGACTTGCCAGGACCCACTTGTCAGTGGCCCAAAACAAAATTAAATAAGCTAAAATAATATGCACAGATCTTGAAGCCCAAAAATCCATATCTTGAAGCCCAATCCTAAGCTTAAGGCTCTGACCAATCTCAAAGCCCAGTACTAATCTTGATGGCCCATTGTTAATCTCAAAATCTAAAAATGATTTAATAAAGGCCTATTTTTCATTTAAACCCTCTGACATTATAATTTCAGAGCGCAGTTCCCCAATATTTGCAAATAAGGCGCTGGCGCTTTAAAATCTCTATAAATAAGCCCTTACTGCCAATTTTTCTTATTAAACCCCATTAAAAACACAAATTGGAAGCGTCAATCCCTGATAGATTAGCCCTTGGAAGTCTAAAATATTGACAAGTAGGCCATTTTCGGCTATGACTTCTTCATTTTAAGCCCGAATTAACTCAAACCAACTCCAAATGAACTCAAATTAAATTCTATAAGTTTCTAAATTAATTTAGGAATTATTTCAATTCAAATAAACTTTGAAATGACCAAATTTCCCCCCTATGAAATTAAGTTCAATTTTAATAGATTCAAGGTCATTTTGAATCGAATTGAATTCCAACTTATCTTGAATTGAATCCCAGTCTACATTAAAATACTCAAATCACCCTTCAATAAATGTGTAACTCATGCCAAAAGAACCGCAATGTCCCTAAACTAGAAAAGACTGCAAAGTCTTTAAACTAGACCCATATATATGTCCATGTCCCAAATCCAAATAGGACCGGAATGTCCCTAAACTAGATACAAATCGCAAAGTCTCTAAACTAGCCCAATAGACCGCAAAGTCTTTAAACTAGATTAATACCCCCAAATCTCAAAGTCTGGATATATTAATAATTAAAACAAATAAATTAAACGTGTTCATGTATATATATGTTTGAAATCAATGAAGTTTCATGTTTCTCAAATTGCATATACATCGTGGCACATAGATATGCACACTAGTGAAAACCAATACACAACTAAAATCAATATATGAGCCTCTTTCTTAGCCCCATTATTCAGTTCACTTGACCATAGGCACAAATTCTAGAATGAACGAGGTATTCAATCAGACTCGAAAGGTTTATTGATGTAATTAACGGCGGAGGCTTCCACCCTTCGGGAGTTAAATGCCTTCACAATAAATAAACTCTCTCGATGACCGATCATGAACAGTAGACCATTGAGGGTGAAACCAAAGGTAGCAAAAGAATGTTTCAAGATTTAATGCCCCATAAAGCCTTTCCTCATCCATGTCCTAGAATCCACTAAAGAGGCAGGCATAATATCAAAGAGTATGTAACCTTGGAACATGAGGATAGAGACACCCTTTTGCACCTCACAGTTGTATTGTTCTAAATCAAAACCGATAGAAGAAAGTAAGATTAATTAGATGACATTGATATTCAACATATATATACATTCATAATTCAAGAAATATTCAACATGAACTACATAATTAAGACAATATTCAACATTCAACATATATATAAATCCATTATTCAAGAAATATTCAACATCAACAACATACATGAGACAATATTAAACATTCAGCATACATTAGTATGAACTTATTATGGTACCTATAGCAGCATTTAATATTGCTATATTCAGTTCACTTTCGTACAATAGTATGAACTTACATTTCGGTTTCGGAGGACTTAACCGATAGAAGAATATTTCAACTTATTTACTAACTTGCCACAATACCTTTAGTCTATCGGTTTCGGACCAAGATCGGTTTAAACCATTAGAAAATGGGCACTAGAAGATCCCATTTTTGTACTATTAACAGATATAGGCTAGATTCGTCTCTCCCCATCGTGAACTTCTTCAATGGGAAATGCACCAAACACCATGTGTTTTGTTGTGGCATAATCGTTTTCTTTCGGTTCTGGGTGTGCAAGCAAGTGAACAACACTAAGAGTCATTCACAAATTTTAACACGGTGCACTACTACAATATGAAACGATACATGGTTAAAAATGACATTATATATGGTTTTCAACTGTGTCCACGGACGGCGTGTATGAAAGGATCAGTAAATTATACACAATTGTAGAACCGTGTACTTTTTCTCAAAAATTTTGCCGAATTTTTTCGTCAAAACACATCATACACAATTTTTAAAGTAAATAAAAAACCGTTTATGAAAACAACAATCATACACAATTTCAATTAAAAACCTGTGTATAATTCATATTTAAAAAAAATAAATACCAATGAAATCCTAGATCTGAATTCAAATTAAACACTGCATTTGTCATTATACCAAAAATACTAAACTAAATTTAAAAAAACTATGAATTTATACACAACACATACTAAAAACACTACATTTACAAATGTAAACAATTTTTATAATTACGTTAGACAAATTTTTACATGAACAGCATCATAACTACAAAAACTATAAATAGAACAAAAAATATTGAGACTTCATACATTTACATGAACTATACCTAAAAAAATATGGTAAAGGAGTACAAAATTAGAAAATTATAAATGATAACCATAATCAGAAATTTCAACTCAAGCTTTGAGGCTCTTCCCTTTTTTTTTTGGGGAGAATAAATGTTGATCTCCTCGCCAACTTTTCGAATTGGGGTTATATGCTAAAATCGAACACTCAAGCATTGAATTACACCCGTTTGAAGTTTCTTCGTTGGAGATCGCCTTCTTGGTGAAGATTCGCCTCTTTACCTTACCCCTTGCCCTAGCTAGCCTATTTAGAAGAGATGTCTCAGAGAAATACATGTACAAGAAAGAAAGATGTTTTAGAAATGTCTTTGAAAAAGTTGATAGATATGCATTATAATAGGAAGGCACTGATCGATGGCGTGGAAAATTTTGTATTTCTTTCATCACACAGATCATACAATAAAATCTTGTATAATTATTGGAGCATTCATACAGGGACATCAGAAAATACACTGCAACATTCATACACGGTTTTTAATAAAGAACAATATACAATTGGTTCCAATTATACACGGTCCATTATTAAAAAAATGTGTATGAATGTTGGAGGAAATTTTCGGAAGCGCGCTTTATTGTTTTGGATACAGATTTAATGAAAATTTTGACAAAACGCATATGATGTACAGTGTTTGATTAGCGTTTTTATAGTAGTGTTATGAGAGAAGCCGAAAGAATAATAACTTTTAAAATAATAACATTTAATTAAATTTAAATGTACATAGTTAAAAATTATAAAATCATAGCAGTGGTTAAAGCACCCCTAGTATCGGTTAATTAATTTTGCCCTTCAGACAATGCAAGAGCCGGATTCGGGTGAGTGATCGTTGGAGCCATTCTTTTATTTATATTTTTTGTAACTTGCCAATCTGTAACTCCGGCCTGTGGAGACTGAGTATGACCAATATGCAAAATACTTCATTGTTTCTGCAACTTGCAAGTGTTTTTGTCCGGATAAGACCAATTGACAATCGCAATCAGCAAAATAAAAAACAAAACTATACACCGGCTCCTTAACGAGGATTAAGCTCCTTTAGTATCTTTTTGCTCTAATTTTAATCATCTGTCTGAGTCTTAAGGCACCTCTACCTCAGTATTAAGTCTCATTAGTTTTTATTTTCGGATTAAGACAATCAAACATGAACTCCTCAGTACGAATTAAGATTTAATCATATTTGTGTTGTTGAACAGATTAGCTTTGATGTTTTAATATACTTTTTTTAGAAAAAGTTTACATTAGGTACGTACATTCTTTTTCACCAAAGTAATTATTGCAAAGAAAATTTCGTGCTCGTTAGAATTGCAAAATTATAACTACAAATAAAAATTCATGCTAATTCCTGTATCACAATATATTTGTTGACTTTTGCTAGACATGATCCGTCATTTACTCCTCATTATCTGGCCTTATATTTATTCTCCCAGATCCTTAGTTCGAACGAACACGAAATGAGGAGTAAATGATGGATCATGTCTAGAAAAAGTCAACAAATATATTATCTTTTATTTTCTTTTATTTGTAGTTAAATGACGGGAAGGCCAGATAATGAGGAGAAAATAAAAATTCACTTCCAATTTCTTTTATTTTCTCCTTCCCTTACCAATTCCTAGTTCTATCATTTCTCATAATCACCACAAGGTCCATAATCATGGCGTCGATGCTTCCCTTATCTCAGTCACACTCTTTCTCCGTCATCAAGCCTACCAGTAGAGTTCCCAAATCTATCCATGTGCCATCTTCTTTCCTTTTATTGAAGAAAAGTTCCATCCTATATTCCCACCTTAGTCTTTCCTCTACTCTAACTGGTCGGAGACACACAGTGGTGGTGGCAGCTACTACGACAAATATGTCGAAGAAGCCCTCAAAGGGGGGTTTTGTGGGTGAGATGAGAGCTGCGGCCATGAAATTGCACACCAGGGACCAGGCACGGGAAGGGCAGAAGGAGCCGGAGAATCCTGCAATTGCTAAATTGGAACCTTCTATTAATGGATACCTTCGTTTTCTCGTGGATAGCAAGCTTGTTTTTGACACGCTGGAGGCAATTGTTGAGAAAGCTCCACATCCGTCGTGTATGTCTCTTGATTTGATTGTTTTACTTTATTGATTTTTTTGTTGACTTCTCTAACTTCATCGTCATGGTTTGGAAGCTACAACAGTGGAACCTGTATAGTGTATCAGGGTTAGATGTGTAAACAGCGCGGGTAATATCCGTCTCAATCCACTCGTCTTCGGTTATGATCCGAATAAGGAAAAACCGAGCGGATAATTTTGTGGATCTGAATTCGGATATTTATTAGACAAGAAGATCAGATCCAGATTAAAACAGATAAATTTGATGATTCGTAAACGGGTCGGATATGTGGTTCAATATGGAGAGAAACAAATTAGCGGTTTTCAAAGAGGGTAATATCAATTACACGAATCTGTTTTCCTTTTCAAAGGCCGGGTGTTATATGTGATTGAAGGATTTCAAATCAAGAGTGAGGTCTTAGTATATAAAGACCTCCACTGTTTTGATTATAATACTTGTATTATCCTATATAAGTAAATAATTTGATTCGTTTATTTATATGACTCAGTTATTTGACAATTATTCCTTTTGTATCTATATTTGTTTATTATCCATTATGTATCCCTTTAGGGCTGATATGATTTTAAATTTGACATCCGTTTACTATCGGTATTTGTATTCGTATATGTTAATTGAAAGACGATTACGAATTTGGTATTTGATTAGTACCAGCTATCCTTTAGTTTCTATATATTGTCACTGGAATGCGTGAACTAAATATTTCTAAAGAAATCGGTGGATACATCCAAGTGTTCAACTTTTGTATTAAAAAAAGAACACAGCTGTGCTATACATCTTGAGGAAAAACGTAAAACCATGACCCTCTTCTCCTGAAAAAATTGTTTATTTTATAAGAATGTTTATTTTATGAAAAAGGCTAGAAATCAGTTCCTTTAAACACTAACAATGATTTGGTTTAATAGAGTTTGTATTCATATTAGACATATTTTGTGGCTAAGAATTGAGATCTACATACATACTCTTAGAAACTAAATCAATGATTTGAATTTTTTTTAAATGACTAAAGAAATCGTATAAAAAAAGTTTCCAGACAAATAATTATGTTCCTTCTTCCATCTTCTTTATCTAACAAAATATTTTATATATTTCTATATTAAAAAAAAAAAAAGATCAGATTGTCATTGGTATTGGCAGTTAATCCTAAAAATATATTTTTCACAATGGTTCTAAGAAATTGATACAAGTACGTACCTTTAACCGAGATAACATACGTATGTTTGACAAACTACTAAATGATCCTTCTTCCATCTAAATGATCTTTTCGAATTAGAGAAAGGTTAAAGTCACAGTGTTCTTATGCATGATTGGTAATTTGAAGATTAATTTCGGTGAATTGTAGATGCTGAGTTGAGGAATACTGGACTGGAGAGGTCAGAGGCACTAAAAAAGGATTTGGATTGGTTAAAGGAGCAAGGACACACAATTCCAGAACCTTCTTCTCCGGGAATTTCTTATACCCGTTACTTAAATGAGTTGCCAGAGAAGGACCCACAAGCCTTCATCTGCCACTTCTATATGGTCTATTTTGGGCATGCTGGAGGCCGACAAATGGATAAACAGGTTAGCTCTTTTTCGATTTACCATTTCTGTATTGCTTACTTCATCAGATTGTACTACTTATTGTGTACTAACCTATATTTATTGATTTCAAGTTAAAACGCTTGCTTGACTGTTTGCATGCTCTATATAACATATATGAATCTGATTCTTGCATTTTACTATGTTGCTATATTTTGTGAGTCTACATGAAAGTATAAGGGACATTTAAATTATTTTTCATTTCACTTTACTATATTTTGTTAGATATTATATGCAAAATGTTTTGCTATTGCAAATCTAGTGAATATCTGGTTAACTAGGAGCTCTATTATAGTTTAAGGTAGTTTTGTTGGGTCTTTGGAAGAATCCTTCCTTTACAAAAATGGAATGAATCAGTGGAATTTGACAATGCCAACCCCCCCACCCCCCTCCTTACACAGAGAGAAACTCTTTCGCTCCTGCGAAAACCTAAATCTCTGCCCCACCCGTTCCTCTTGCCCCTCTCACACCCTTCTCGACCTCAACCCTGACACTACAACATTCCCTTCTCTCGTCTCTTCCCTCCTCGACGATTCAGCACTTGATCAGAGCTGAAATGAGGAGAGTGAGGTGAAAGTTTGGGAGTGGGACGATGTGCGTACCTCGGGCTGAGGAAAGGAGAGGAGAAATAGAGAGAGAAAGAGAGAGAGAGATGCAAAGAGGAGGGGACATTTGTGTGGTCAGGGACATGCAGTTCTGACACTGTGGCTTCATTTTCCATTGAAAGAACTAATGATTAGTACTTTAAGTAGTCTCATCATCATCAGTTTAAATTATTCTTTAGACCTAGAACATATTTTGACATTATGCCCATATGTTTAGGCTTCTGAGATGATATTGGATAAGAAGGAATTGAAATTCTACAAATGGGAGGATGATGTCCCGAAGATGCTACAAAATGTGCGAGATAAGCTCAATGAAGTAGCTTCTGTAAGATCTTCATTTCTTTTGTTATTTCTGTTTAACAACTGTCCTGATAAATTGGTAGTGTTAATTCCAATGTCTAACTCAACTCCAATTTCTCTTTTCAAGTCTATATATGGGTTAAATAATACTTATAAGAGATCGAGTAAGAGAATATTGATAATAGCTAAGTTTGTAGAAAGTCCTATAAGTCTATATAATGTGTAAGGAGCCTTTTGAATGTAAGAGATAAATTGCCTCAAATATTAAATGGATCATAACATATATATATCTCTATCCAGCCCCTAGCTGGTTCGAGCGGACCAATGTGAATCTTTTTATTTTCATTCGAACTGAATAAATTGATAGGATTCATTTAGTGCTGACAATCTTTATCATTTGTGGACAAATAGAAAGCATGATTGGCACAATAAATATGTGTTTTGTACTAGAGCTTTCAAACAGTATCTAATTACATATATTATTGTACTTTTGAATCTGTATATATAATGCTGACAATGTATGGTATTGTACACAGAATTGGTCAAGGGAGGAGAAGGATCATTGCGTGGAAGAGACCGAGATATCCTTCAACTATTATGGAGAAATCATTCACCTAATATTTTCATGATAATTGTAAATCTGTTGAAGTACAGATTTTGAATCACTTTGTTTGTACCATGCAGCATCTTAGTGCGCAAATTGCTGAATTGGTTGTTTTCTGTGAAATCTACGTTCTTTTCTTCTTGCTTTCTCTAGTAAATTAATTGTCCATTAATAAAGAGCGGAAATGAATAAGGTCTATGCAGCTTTTGTTCACAAGCATAACTAGTTCTTTTCTGCTGGAAGAGCTCAAATAATTATTTTCTTCTATTTCATTTTTATTAACACAATACAAAGGTTATAACATTAGTCAGTACCCCTATCAGATATTAGAGCTGGATATATGTTTTTTGTGTTGTTAGGTGCACATCAGAGCATTATTACTGGATTAGATTCAAATAATAATATCTTTTTTTTTTTTTAATATTGACAGAGGTTGTCAATGTATACTACAAACATCCATAAATTAAATTACAGCTAATCCACAGCGACCCCTCCTGTACTGCTCTCTCCGCAACAAGAACAGCCGGTATAGTTTTCCTCTCAAACAAACGCGCATTGCGCTACTTCCATATCTGCCAACAGAATGCCACAAAATAAGTGCCCCAAACATTTAACTGCATACTTGTTCTGACTCAATTCCAAGATGACATCCAACACCGATCCACTTCGTCCTCCGACCACATGATGACATTCAAATAATAATATCTATTTCGCAGATCTTTATATATCTTGATTTTATCGGCAGGGATCCATTTTCTCTTCTTCTATTTTAATAAAGGTGTATAGCCCGTTTCATTGAGAAACATTGTTCAACCTTACACATAAAGAGCGAAAGTAAAGTACCTAATATCTCACACAAAATAACGCTCTGAAATGCCTATAACAATATAGTAGGCATTTAAAAACCATCTCCACATACGGAGTATAACAACTATATAAGCAGGGTAATTCTTGCTCTCCTATTCATTCCACGACTCTTTTTTCTACTCCATTTGATCTCTAGTGTTGTTCTAGATCACCTCCTCCATCAATGAATCTCCTACATCCACCGTTGAATCTCAAATGTTGTTATGGATCTCCATGGTTGTTCTTGCTCTCCTCCTTATTACACAACAGTCCTTCTTACACCATTTGATCTCTAGTGTTGTTCTAGATCACCTCCTCCATCCACGAATCTCCTGCATACTCCGTTACATCTCAATGTTAAAGATTAACCTCCTTCATCCACGAATCTCCTTCTTACTCTGTCAGATCTCAAGTATTGTACTGTATCACCTCCTACATCCACGAATCTCCTTCATTATATGTTCGATCTATAGTGTTGTTCTAGATCACCTCCACTACTTGTAACTCAGTTGGATATCTAGTGTTGTTCTTGCTATATTCCATCTTCCACAACTCTCTTTCTTACTCCGTAGGATTTCCACAGTGGTTCTTGCTCTCCTCCTAATTCCATGACAGTCCTTCTTACTCAATTTGATCTCTATTGTTATTCTAGATCACCTCCTCTATCCACAAATCTCCCCCACACTCCGTTGCATCTCATGTGTTGTATTGGTTCACCTCCTCCATCCACAAATCTCATGCATACTCTGTTGAATCTAATGTTTAGTTCTTGATCCCCATGGTTGTTCTTGCTCTCCTCCTTCTTCCGCGACTTGCTTTCTTACTTGGTTGGATTTCTAATGTTGTTCTAGCTATCCTCCTCCTTCCACGACTCTCTTTCTTGCTCCGTAGGATCTCCAAAGTTGTTCTTGCTCTCCTCCTCATTTCACGACTCTCCTTTTTACTTCATTTGATCTCTAGTGTAATTCTAGATCACCTCCTCCATCCACGAATCTCCTGCATACTCCGTTGCATCTCATGTGTAGTTTTGGTTCACCATGGTTGTTATTGCTCTCCTCCTCATTGCACGAAAGCCCTTCTTACTCCATTTGATCTCTAGTGTTGTTCCAGATCACCTCCTTCATCCACGAATCTCCTTCCTACACTGTTGGATCTCATGTGTTATTTTGGATCACCTCCTACATCCACGAATCTCCTTCATACTCCGTTCGGTCTATAGTGTTGCACCGGATCACTTCCTCCTTCCACGACACTCCTTGTTACTCTGTAGGATTTCTAGTGTTGTTCTTGCTATCCTCATCCTTCCATGACTCTCATTATTACTCCGTAGGATCTCCATAGCGGTTCTTGCTCTCCTCTTCATTCCACGACTCTCCTTCATACTCCATATGATATCTAGTGTTGTTCCAGATCACCTCATCCATCCAAAAATCTCCTCCACACTCCATTGCATATCATGTGTTGTATTGGTTCACCTCTTCCATCCACGAATCTCCTTCTTACTCCATTGGATCTCACGTGTTGTTATGCATCACCTCCAATATGCAAGGATCTGTTTTATACTTTGTTCGATCTCACGTGTTGTTCTAGATCACCTCCTCCATCAACGAATATCCTTCATACTCCGTTCGATATTTAGTGTTGTTTTGGATCACCTTCTCATTCCACGACAATCCTTTTTACTCCGCCGTATATCTAGTGTTATTCATGCTATCTTCCTCCTTCCACAACTCTCTTTCTTACTCCGTAGAACCATCACGATTGTTCTTGCTCTCTTCATTCCACGACTCTCTTTCCTACTCCATTTGATATCTAGTGTTGTTCTAGATCACCTCCATCCATGAATCTCCGGCATCCACCGTTGAATCTCAAATGTTGTTATCGATCTCCATGGTTGTTCTTGCTCTCCTCCTCATTCCATGACAATCCTTCTTACTCCATTTGATCTCTAGTGTTGATCCATATCATCTCCTCCATCCACAAATCTCCTGTGTACTCCGTTACATCTCAGTGTTAAAGATTCACCTCCTCCATCCACGAATCTCCTTCTTCCTCTGTTGGATCTCAAGTATTGTACTACATCACCTCCTACATCCAAGGATCTCCTACATCCACGAATATCCTTCATTATCTGTTTGATCTGTAGTTTTGTTCTAGATCACCTCCACTCCTTGTATCTATGTTGGATATCTAGTGTTGTTCTTTCTATATTTCATCTTCCACAACTCTCTTTTTACTCCGTAGGATCTCCACAGGGGTTCTTGCTCTCCTCCTCATTCCACGACTGTCCTTCTTACTCCATTTGATCTCTAGTGTTGTTCCATATCAACTCCTCCATCCACGAATCTCCTGCATACTCTGTTACATCTCAGTGGTAAAGATTCACCTCCTACATCCACGAATCTCCTTCTTACTCTGTTCGATCCTACATCCAAGGATCTCCTACATCCATGAATCTCCTTCATTATCTGTTCGAACTGTAGTGTTGCTCTGGATCACCTCCAATCCTTGTAACTCCGTTGGATATCTAGTGTTGTTTTTGCTATATTCCATCTTCCACAACTCTCTTTCTTACTCCGTAGGATCTCCACAATGGTTCTTTCTCTCCTTCTCATTCCACTACTGTCCTTACTCCATTTGATCTCTAGTGTTGT
Source organism: Carex kokanica (assembly GCA_025461125.1). Lineage (NCBI taxonomy): Eukaryota > Viridiplantae > Streptophyta > Magnoliopsida > Poales > Cyperaceae > Carex > Carex kokanica. The sequence continues at coordinate 272,620 of JAJGRX010001449.1, forward strand.
TCCATATCACCTCCTTCATCCACGAATCTCCTGCAAACAACGTTACATCTCAGTGTTAAAGATTCACCTCCACCATCCACGAATCTCCTTCTTACTCTGTTGGATCTCAAGTATTGTTCTGCATCATCTCCTACATCCACGAATCTCCTACATACTCCGTTCGGTCTGTAGGGTTGCTATGGATCATGTCCTCCATCCACGACACTCCTCGTTACTCTGTCGGATTTCTAGTGTTGTTTTGGCTATCCTCCTCCTTCCACAACTCTCATTCTTACTCCGTAGGATCTCCGCAGTGGTTCTTGCTCTCCTTTCTTCATTCCCTGACTCTCCTTACTCCATTTGATCTCTAGTGTTGTTCTAGATCTCCTCGTCCATCCACGAATCTCCCTCATACTCCGTTTCATCTCATTTGTTGTTTTGGCTCACCTCCTCCATCCACGAATCTCCTCCATACTCCGTTGCATCTCATTTGTCGTTTTGGTTCACGTCCTCCATCCATGAATCTCCTTCTTACTCGGTTGGATCTCGTGTTGTTCTGCATCACCTCCTACATGCAAGGATCTCTTTCATACTCTGTTGGATCTCACGTGTTGTTCTGGATCACCTCCACCATCCACGAATCTCCTTCATAGTCTGTTCGATCTGTAGTGTTGTTTTTTGGATCACCATCTCCTTCCACGACACTCATTTTTACTCTGCCGGATGTCTAGTGTTGTTCTTGCTATCTTCCTCCTTCCACGACTCTCTTTTTTACTCCGAAAGACATTCACAGTTGTTCTTGCTCTCCTCTTCATTCCATGACTCTCTTTATTACTCCAACAGATTGCAGTGTTGTTCTAGATCACCTCCTCCATCCTCGAATCTCCTTTATACTCTATTGGATCTCATGCGTTGTTCAAGATCACCTCCACCATCCACAAATCTCCTTAATACTCTGTTGGATCTTATGTGTTGTTCAAGTTACTCCGTTCGATCTCTAGTGTTGTTTATTATCACTTAATCAATCACCTTCATTATCTGTTCGATTTGTAGTGTTGTTCTGGATGACCTCCTCCTTCCACGACACTCCTTGTTACTCCATTGGATATCTAGTGTTGTTCTTGCTATATTGCATCTTCCACAACTCTCTTTCTTACTCCGTAGGATCTCCACAGTGGTTCTTGCTCTCCTTCTCATTCCACGACTCTCTTTGTTACTCCATATGACCTCTAGTGTTCTTCTAGATCACCTCATCCCTCCACAAATCTGCTCCATATTCCGTTGCATCTCATGTGTTGTATTGGTTCACCTCCTCCATCCACGAATCTTCTTCTTACTCCGTTGGATCTCATGTGTTGTTCTGCATCACCTCCAACATGCAAGGATCTCTTTTATACTCGGTTGGATCTCACGTGTTGTTCTGGATCACCTCCTCCATCAACAAATCTCCTTCATACTCCGTTCGATTTAGTGTTGTTCTAGATCTCACTTTCTCCATCCACGACACTCCTTTTTACTCCGCCGTATATCTAGTGTTATTCTTGCTTTGTTCCTCCTTCCACGACTCTCTTTCTTACTCCGTAGGACCATCAAGGTTGTTCTTCTTGCTCTCCTATTCATTCCACGACTCTTTTTTCTACTCCATTTGATCTCTAGTGTTGTTCTAGATCAACTCATCTATCCATGAATCTCCTGCATCCACCGTTGAATCACAAATGTTGTTACGGATTCCATGGTTGGTCTTGCTCTCCTCCTTATTCTACGACAATCCTTCTTACACCATTTGATCTCTAGTGTTGTTCTAAATCACCACCACCATCCACAAATCTCCTGCATCCTCAGCTCCATCCACGAATATCTTTCTTATTCTGTCGGATCTCAAGTATTGTAAAGTATCACCTCCTACATCCAAGGATGTCCTACATCCAAGGATGTCCTACATCCAAGGATGTCCTACATCCATGAATCTCCTTCATTATCTGTTCGATCTGTAGTGTTGTTCTAGATCACCTCCACTGCTTGTAACTCCATTGGATATCTAGTGTTGTTCTTGTTATATTCCATCTTCCACAACTCTCTTTCTTACTCTGCAGGATCTCCACAGTGGTTCTTGCTCTCCTCCTCATTCCACGACAATCCTTCTTACTCAGTTTGATCTCTATTTTTGTTCTAGATCACCTTCTCCATCGACGAATCTCCTGCATACTCTGTTACATCTCAATGTTAAAGATTCACATCCCTCATCCACGAATCTCCTGCATACTCTGTTGAATCTAATGTTTTGTTCTTGATCCCCATGGTTGTTCTTGCTCTCCCCCTTCTTCCGCAACTTGCTTTCTTACTTGCTTGGATTTCTAATGTTGTTCTTTCTCCTCCTTCCACGACTCTCTTTCTTGCTCCGTTGCATCTCATGTGTTGTTTTGGTTCACCATGGTTGTTCTTGCTCTCCACAACTCTCCTCGTTATTCCATCTTCCACAACTCTCTTTCATACTCCGTAGGATCTCCACAGTTGTTCTTGCTCTCCTCCTCATTCCACGACTCTCCTTGTCACTCCATATGATCGTATTGTTCTAGATCACCTCATTCATCCACAAATCTCCTCCATACATCGTTGCATCTCATGTGTTGTATTGGTTCATCTCCTCCATCCACGAATCTCCTTCTTACTCCGTTGGATCTCGTGTGTTGTTCTGCATCACCTCCAACATGAAAGGATCTCTTTTATACTCCGTTGGATCTCATCTGTTGTTCTGGATCACCTCCTCCATCAATGAATCTCTTTCACTCCGTTCGATCTTTAGTGTTGTTCTGGGTCTCACCTTCTCCTTCCACAACACTCCTTTTTACTCTGTCGTATATCTAGTGTTATTTTTGCTATCTTCCTTCTTCCACGACTCTCTATCTTATTCCGTAGGACCATCACGGTTGTTTTTGCTCTCCTATTCATTCCACGACTCTTTTTCTTAGTCCATTTGATCTCTAGTGTTGTTCTAGATCACCTCCTCCATCCATGAATCTCCTGCATCCACCGTTAAATCTCAAATGTTGTTATGGATCTCCATGGTTGTTCTTGCTCTCCTCCTTATTCTACGACAGTCTTTCTTACACCATTTGATCTCTAGTGTTGTTCTAGATCACCTCCTCCATCCACGAATCTCCTACATACTCCGTTACATCTCAGTGTTAAAGATTCATATCCTTCATCCACGAATCTCCTGCTTACTATGTTGGCTCTCAAGTATTGTACTGTATCACCTCCTACTTCCAAGGATCTCCTACATCCACTAATCTCCTTCATTATCTGTTCGATCTGTAGTGTTGTTCTAGATCACCTCCACTCCTTGTAACTCCGTTGGATATCTAGTGTTGTTCTTGCTATATTCCATCTTCCACAACTCTTTCTTACTCCATTTGATCTCTAGTGTAGTTCGAGATCACCTCCTCCATCCACAGATCTCCTCCATACTCCGTTGCATCTCATGTGTTGTATTGGTTCATCATGGTTGTTCTTTCTCTCCACAACTCTCCTTGTATTCCATCTTCCACAACTCTCTCTTACTCCGTAAGATCTCCACAGTGGTTCTTGCTCTCCTCCTCATTCCACGACTCTCCTTGTCACTTCATATGATCTCTAGTATTGTTGTAGATCACCTCATCCACCCACAAATCTCCTTCATACTTCGTTACAACTCATGTGTTGTATTGGTTGACCTCCTCCATCCATGAATCTCCTTCTTACTCTGTTGGATCTCATGTGTTGTTCTGCATCACCTCCAACATGCAAGGATCTCTTTTATACTCTGTTGGATCTCACGTGTTGTTTTGGATCACCTTCTCCATCCACGAATCTCCTTCACCTGCTCCTTCCACGACACTCCTTGTTACTCCGTCGGATATCAAGTGTAGTTCTTACTATCCTCCTCCTTCTACGACTTTTTTTCTTACTTCGTAAGATCTCCACAGTTGTTTTTGCTCTCCTCCTCATTCCACGACTCTCTTTATCACTCTATTTAATCGCAATGTGGCTCTACTTCACCTCCTTCATCATCAAATCTCCTTTATACTCTGTTAGATCTCATGTGTTGTTCTAGTTCACCTCCTTTATCTATGAATCTCCTTAATAAGGTGGATCTCTAGTGTTGTTTCGGATCACTTACACAATCCACGAATATCGTTCATTATCCTTTCGATTCTAGTGTTGTTCTTCCTCTCCTCCTCCTTCCACGACTCTCTTTCATACTCCGTAGAATCTCCACAGTTGTTCTTGCTCACCTCCTCATTCTACGACTCTCTTTCCTATTGCATTTGATCTCTAGTGTTGTTCTAGATCACGTCCTCCATCCATGAATCTCCTGCATCCTCCGTTAAATCTCGTTTGTTGTTATGGATCTCCATGGTTGTTCTTGCTCTCCTCATTGCACGATAGTCCTTCTTACTCCATTTGATCTCTAGTGTTGTTCCAGATCACCTCCTCCATCCACGAATCTCCTTCATACTCCATTGGGTCTCATGTGTTATTTTGGATTACCTCCTACATTCACGAATCTCCTTCATACTCCGTTCGGTCAGTGTGTTGGTTTGGATCACCTCCTCCTTCCATGACACTCCTTGTTACTATGTCGTATTTCTAGTGTTGTTCTTACTATCCTCCTCCTCCCATGACTCTCATTATTACTCCGTAGGATTCCACAGCGGTTCTTGCATTGCTTTCTTCATTCCACGACTCACCTAATGCATCGACAAATCTCCTCCATACTCAGTTGCATCACATGTGTTGTATTGGTTCACCTCCTCCATACACGAATCTTCTTCTTACTCCGTTGGATCTCATGTGTTTTGCATCACCTCCAACATACAAGGATCTCTTTTATACTGTTGGATCTCACATGTTGTTCTGGATCACCTCCTCCATCAACGAATCTCCTTCATACTCTGTTCAATGTTTAGTTTTGTTCTGGATCACCTTCTCCTTCCCAACACTCCTTTTTACTCCGGCGTATATCTAGTGTTATTCTTCCTATCTTTCTCCTTCCACGACTCTCTTTCTTACTCCGTAGGACCCTCACGGTTGTTCTTGCTCTCCTCTTCATTCCATGACTCTCTTTCCTACTCCATTTGATCTCTAGTGATGTTCTAAATCACCTCCTCCATCCATGAATCTCATGCATCCACCATTGAATATCAAATGTTATTATGGATCTCCATGGTTGTTCTTGCTATCCTCCTCATTCCACGATAGTCCTTCTTATTCCATTTGATTTCTAGTGTTGTTCTATATCACCTCCTCCATCCACGAATCTCCTGCATACTCCGTTACATCTCAGTGTTAAAAATTCACCTTCTCCATCCACGAATCTCCTTTTTACTCCGTTGGATCCCAAGTATTGTACTGCATCACTTCCTACATCCAAGGATCTCCAACACCATGAATCTCCTTCATTATCTGTTTGATCTGTAGTGTTGTCCTGGATCACCTCCACTCCTTGTAACTCCGCTGGATATCTAGTGTTGTTCTTGCTATATTTCATCTTCCACAACTCTCTTTCTTACTCCGTAGGATCTCCATATTGGTTCTTGCTCTGCTCTTCATTCCACAACTGTCCTTCTTACTCCATTTGATCCATATCACCTCTCCATCCACGAATCTCTTGCATACTCCGTTGCATCTCATGTGTTGTATTGGTTCGTTTCCTCCATCCATGAATCTCCTTCTTACTCCATTGGATCTCATGTGTTGTTCTTCATCACCTCCAACATGCAAGGATCTCTTTCATACTTTGTTGGATCTATAGTGTTTTCCGGATCATTACACGACTCTCTTTCCTACTCCATTTGATCTCTAGTGTTGTTCTATATCACCTCCTCCATCCATGAATCTCCTGCATCCTCATTCCACAACAGTCCTTACTCCATTTGATCTCTAGTGTTGCTCCATATCACTTCCCCCATCCTCGAATCTCCTTTATACTCCGTTGAGTCTCATATGTTGTTTGGGATCTCCATGGTTGTTCTTGCTCTCTTGTTCATTCCACGACAGTCCTTACTCCATTTGATCTCTAGTATTGTACTAGATCACCTCCTCCATCCACGAATCTCCTACATACTCCGTTACCTCCTCCATCCACGAATCTCCTACATACTCCGTTACCTCCTCCTTCCACGAAACTCCTTCATACTCCGTCAGATTTCTAGTGTTGTTCTTGCTATTCTCCTTCATACTCTCCTTCATACTCCATTGGATGTCATGTCTTGTTCAAGATCACCTCCTCCATCCACGAATCTTCTTTTACTCCGCTAGTTCTCTAGTGTTGTTCTGGATCACATCCTTCTCCCATTACTCTCCTTCTTTCTCCGATGAATCTCCAGTGTTGTTTTGGATAACTTAATCCACCAATCTCCTTCATTATCTGTTCGATCTGAAGTGTTGTTCTGGATCACCTCCTCCTTCCACGACACTCCTTGTTACTCCGTCAGATATCTAGTGTTGTTCTTGCTATCCTCCTCCTTCCACACTCTTTTTCATACTCCGTACGATCTCCACGGTTGTTCTTGCTCTCCTCTTCATTCCACGATTCTCTTTCCTACTCCATTTGATCTCTAGTGTTGTTCTAGATCACCTCCTCCATACTCCGTTGCATCTCATGTGTTGTTTTGGGTCACCTCCTCGATCCACGAATCTCCTTCTTACTCCGTTGGATATCATGTGTTGTTATGGATCTCCATGGTTGTTCTTGCTCTCCTCCTCATTCCACGACAGTCCTTCTTACTCCATTTGATCTCTAGTGTTGTTCTAGATCACCTCCTACATCCACGAATCTCCTTCATACTTCATTCAGTCTATAGTGTTGCTCTGGATCACCTCCTCCTTCCACAACACTCCTAGTTACTCTGTCGGATTTCTAGTGTTGTTCTTCCTATCCTCCTCCTTCCACGACTCTCATTCTTACTTCATAAGATCTCCACAGCGGTTCTTGCTCTCCTCCTCATTCTACGACTCTCCTCCTTACTCCATTTGATATCAAGTGTTGTTCTAGATCACCTCCTCCATCTACAAATCTCCCCCATACTCGGTTGCATCTCATGTGTTGTTTTGGTTCACCTCCTCCATCCACGAATCTTCTTCTTACTCTGTTGGATCTCACGTGTTGTTCTGCATCACCTCCAACATGCAAGGATCTCTTCCATACTCTGTTGGATCACATGTGTTGTTCTGGATCACCTTCCTCATCCATGAATCTCCTTCATACTCCGTTCGATCTTTAGTGTTGTTATGGATCACCTTCTCCTTCCATGACACTACCTTTCTACTCCGCTGGATGTCTAATGTTGTTCTTGCTATCTTCCTCCTTCCACGACTCTCTTTCTTACTCCGTAGGACCATCACGGTTGTTCTTGCTCTCTTTCCTTACTCCATTTGATCTCTAGTGTTGTTCTAGATCACCTCCTCCATCCATGCATCTCTTGCATCCTCCGTTCAATCTCAAATGTTGTTATGGATCTCCTTGGTTGTTCTTTCTCTCCTCCTCATTCCACGACAGTCCTTCTTACTCTATTTGATCTCTAGAGTTATTCCAGATCACCTCCCCCATCCTCGAATCTCCTTTATACTCCGTTGAATCTCATATGTTGTTTCAGATCTCCATGGTTGTTCTTACTCTCCTCCTCATTGCACGACAGTCCTACTTACTCCATTTTATCTTTAGTGTTCTTCTAGATCACCTCTTCAATCCACGAATCTCCTGCATACTCCGCTATATCTCAGTGTTAAAGATTCACGTCCTACATCCACGAATCTCCTTCTTACTCGGTTGGATCTCAAGTATTGTTCTGCATCACCTTCTACATCAAAGGATCTCCTAAATCTACGAATCTCCTTCATAGTCTGTCGAATTTCTGGTGTTGTTTTTGCTATCCTCCTCCTTCCACAACTATCATTCTTACTCCATAGGATCTCCACAGTGATTCTTGCTCTCCTTTTATCATTCCATGACTCTCCTTACTCCATTTGATATCTAGTGTTGTTCTAAATCACCTCCTCCTTACTCCGTTGCATCTCATTTGTTGTGTTGGTTCACCTCCTCCATCCACGAATCTCCTTCTTACTCCGTTGGATCTCATGTGTTGTTCTGTATCACCTCCTATATGCAAGGATCTTTTTCATACTCTGTTGGATCTCACGTGCTGTTCTAGATCACCTCCTTCATACTCCATTTAGTTTGTAGTGTTGCTATGGACTTCCTTCCACGACACTCCTTGTTACTCTGTCAGATTTCTAGTGTTGTTTTTGCTATCCTCCTCCTTCCAGACTCTCATTCGTACTCCATAGGATCTCCACAGTGGTTCTTGCTCTCCTCCTCATTCCACGACTCTCATTCTTACTCCATTTGATATGTAGTGTTGTTCTAGATCACCTCCTCCATCTACAAATCTCCTCCATACTTGGTTGCATCTCATGTGTTGTTTTGGTTCACCTCCTCCTCCATCCACGAATCTTCTTCTTACTCTGTTGGATCTCATGTGTTGTTCTGCATCACCTCCAACATGCAAGGATCTCTTTCATACTCTGTTGGATCACACGTGTTGTTCTGGATGACCTCCTCCATCCACGAATCTCCTTCATACTCCGTTCGATCTGTAGTGTTGTTATAAATCACCTTCTCCTTCCATGACACTCCTTTCTACTCCACTGGATATCTAGTATTGTTCTTGTTTTCCTCCGACGACTCTCTTTCTTACTCCGTAAGACCATCACAGTTGTTCTTGCTCTCTGCCTCATTCCATGACTCTCCTTCTTACTCCATTTGATCTCTAGTGTTGTTCTAGATCACCTCATTAATCTACAAATCTCCTCTATACTCCATTGCATCTCATGTGCTGTTTCGGTTCACCTCCTCCATCCACGAATCTCCTTCTTACTCCGTTGGATCTCATGTGATGTTCTGCATCACCTCCAACATGCAAGGATCTCTTTCATACTCTGTTGGATCACACGTGTTGTTCTAGATGACCTCCTCCATCCACGAATCTCCTTCATACTCCGTTTGATCTGTAGTTTTTTTCTGGATCACCTTCTCCTTCCATGACAATCATTTTTACTCCGCTAGATATCTAGTCTGTTCTTGCTATCTTCCTCTTTCCACGACTCTCTTTCTTACTCCGTAGGACCATCACGGTTGTTCTTGTTCTCCTCTTCATTCCACGACTCTCTTTCCTACTCCATTTGATCTCTAGTGTTGTTCTAGATTACCTCCTCCATCCATGAATTTCCTGCATCCTCCGTTGAATCTCAAATGTTGTTATGGATCTCCATGGTTGTTCTTGCTCTCCTCCTCATTCCACGACAGTCCTTCTTACTCCATTTGATCTCTAGTGTTATTTCAGATCACCTCCTGATCGGGCCAAAACATATAGCGAAAATCAGTATCTTTTCTTGCCAAAAATAGCCAAAAGTGATGCAAAGTAGCCATTTTTCCAATTTATTTACCACAAATGTGTTTTTAGGCTATTTTGGCAGGTTTTGGAGAAAGTTGCATATTTAGGCCAAAAATGGAGCAAAAGTGTCGAATTTAGGCGAATTCTGGAAACAACACCAAATCAGGGCCTCACATGGAGCATGCAACACCGCACATAAAGTGCACAACATGCAAAATGGTGAAATTACAGAAAACCCGCTAAGTCAGGAGGTCATGCGGGGTCATCCTATGCCACATGCGGTATACATTTATGACGCAAGATCTGTGGACTCAATCCGTAGACTGTTCAAATTCAGATCAAATCTCCACCCCTAATGCTATTTTCAGCAGATTTCTCCTAGATGAACGTGATTGCATCCGAGCCAAGTTTACTTCGTTATTTTTGGCTCCATCTATGCAAATTTGGAGTGCACTACAAGTTCCCACCTTCTACACCACCTCTCCCTCTCATTTAGGAAGGCTATAAAAGCCACTCTTGTAATTGAGTTGGTGTGAGTGTATCCCCTCATTGTGACTCTGTCGGATTTCTAGTGTTGTTTTTGCTATCCTCCTCCTACCACAACTCTCATTCTGACTCCGTAGGATCTCCACAGTGGTTCTTGCTCTTCTTTCTTTATTCCACAATCCTTACTCCATTTGATCTCTCTTTCATACTCTGTTGGATCTCACGTGTTGTTCTGGATCACCTCCTCCATCCATTAATCTCATCCATACTCTGTTCGATCTGTAGTGTTGTTCTGGATCACCTTCTCCTTCCACGACACTCCTTTTTACTCTGCCGGATATCTAGTGTTGTTCTTGCTATCTTCCTCCTTCCACTACTCTCTTTCTTACTCCGTAGGACCTTCATGGTTGTTCTTGCTCTCTCTTCATTCGAGGACTCTCTTTATTATTTCAATTGATCATAGTGTTGTTCTAGATCACCTCCTCTATCCTTGAATATCATTTATACTCCGTTGGATCTCAGGTGTTGTTCAAGATCACCTCCACCATCCACAAATCTCTAGTGTTCCTCCTACAGGTATTGGCCGTCTCGTTAGCACCAATTCATTAGTCATCTTATTGGCCATCTCATTAATCACATCAGCAGGCCCCTATCATGTTCAGATGAATGTATCACTATCGTGTACAGATACCAACTTATTAAAAAACACTAAGTTATTCTGTCAGGTGCCTTACTTGACTACAGTTCAAGGTGCTAGCTTCTTGGGTAGGCACCTCGCAGTGGATGGCATCTAAAAGAACATTTGTTGCTGTTGTAATCCTCTTTGTAGCTGCATTTGGCTTTGCTCTAGCTAATATCCTTACATTCCTCCTAACAGGTCTTGACTGGATGCAAATCTTCAAAAAATGAAATCTATGTGATTGGATGTAATGGCAAGGTCGTTCTTGCATATTTCATGTTATTGAAGATTCAAAAATCAATAAAATGCCAAATTAGGAAATTTTACCCTTACATCCAAACCAGCAGCACTATCGGTGGTAATAAGAATTCGTTGTGGAGTAATCTTGTTCAGATTTTTCGTACATTGCATATATGATTTGGACGACATTTTTGAAATTAAATTACAAATCAAAGAGTAAGGAAGCTCCAAAACTATAAATGTTGAAAAAAAACACTTAGAAAAACTAAAGATAACTAGAAACCCTAAGCCCTAGAACCATATTATCTCTAGAAACCCCCTAACCCAAAACTTAACCCTAACTAGAAAACCCTAGAAAGATATAGCCAGAGAGTCAGATGTGTAACCTTCAATGACGGAGATCGATCGAGTGCTTGGTGTTGTATTGAGGTGGCAGCCGACAAGTGATTAGAGACAGAGTTGCAGCGGAGAAAGCTAGCTAGTGATGACCATTTCGAGAGTGCTAGAACACTTTTGTGTTGTTGGATATATATTGAAACCCTTAACTAGAATGCCATCGGCTCCGTAGTGATTATCCCACCTACTCAGTAGTTCCACCGATAGCGTTATGCAGATAAATGTCAATAGTATAGCAAACTTGAATGCGTATCATCTTCATTATAATATTAAGGCAGATGTAGTCTGCGCAAATCTTAAAACAGATCGAATGGCCAAGATGTATTAACTCAAATGATTTCCTTTTGAGTTAGCAGAGGATACGAATTCAGCAAACTTTGCCCTACGTTGATATTTCTTAGAAATTGCTTAATTTGTATTGTCAATTTTATAGAAGTTTACCTTTTCTAATTCAATACGTTGAGTTTGACAACACCGATCGAATTGTACATTCATGCAAGCAACATTCCCTTATTTATCTAATTGTGCAATTAATCCACATAAAAGTTACCAAGTTGTGGAAACAACATAAACAAAGTTATCTACTCAAATAAACATCCATAAAATTCATCTCCTTATTTACAATTACAACACAACAATTAATTACAATACACCATATTCAACAATTTCTTTTGATTGTACTAAATTCACTATATTTTATTTGACATCTTACAAGAACATGCAATGAATTAGTTAGGTTCCAAATAAATGGGTCAAACTAACTAACTTTCAACTAATAAAACATTTTCTAAAAATTATATCATGTTTTAGTCCCAAGTTTTTGGCGGTGTAGAAATGGACACGTGACAGTGGACTTACGTTGTTGATTAAAATCTTTCGCAAACCACATCTTATTCAAAGGGGGGTTTGTATAAGAAATTAAACAACAAGGCACTGTCACATGCCATTTATACACCGCTAAAAACTTGGGATCAAAACATGATTTAATTTTAAGAACATGTTTTATTAGTTGAAAGTTAGTTTGACCCATTTCTTTGGAACCTAACTAAGAAAAAACATGTTCTTGTAACGTGTCAAATAAAATATAGTAAAAAAAATGAAATTCATCACAAATTGTCCAACAACTTGCAAAACATATGCATGTTCTGAAAATTAAATCATGTTTTGCATGTTGTTGGACAGCTTGTGACTCATCTCACTACGTACAAAGTAATCCACTAGCTATTTCATATGAGGCAACAACATAACAATTAAAAAACAGGCCGCAAGCATCAACACACAAAGTACAATTAATACTACTAGCTGTTTCTTGAGAATCGAAGATACTTCTGCCTCATTTCGATGTCTTGCAACTTGTCTGCTAGGTTGCATATGAGAATTTAAATTTACATTACTTAAATAGATACAAAATAACGATTAAAATAAACAGAAAATAAAGGAGAGAAGAGTGATCTATCATACAAATGATGCCGAGAGAGGACATGCATGCTAGCTTCTTAGTCCGTCGATTTTGGAAATTAAGTTGATTTTTGCAGTGAGCTAGTGTTTGGGGATATTAAAGGATTGGGGATAATCGACCTAGGGTTTACTGGAATATATATATATAGAGAGAGAATGGCTAATATACAAACGTTTGTTCCTGGACTCAGGAAAAACGATTCGATTCTCCGATTTTCAAAGTTCAAACAGTCGATCCAAACCGTTAGATATTTAATCTATATTAAAATGTGCTTGGAGACCAAATTTTACATTTTTTAGAATTTTTTACTATTTATTAAGCTGGTTTGAAGGTCGCTGCTTTTCAATGGTGCAGAATTATAATAAAATCAATAATATTAAAACCAGCTTAATAAATAGTAAAAAAATTCTAAAAAATGTAAAATTTGGTCTCCAAGCACATTTTAATATAGATTAAACATCTAACGGTTGGATCGATTGTTTGAACTTTGAAAATAGGAGAATCGAATCGTTTGTTCCTGAGTCCAGGAACAAACGTTTGTATATTAGTCATTCTCTATATATATATATAGTGCTGGGCTTAGCTACTTCATGGAGTAAAACGACTTGGTGCTCCACACCTCATTATTTTCATTTTGAAAATCCAAACGACCGATCCGAACCGCTCAAGTTGTTCTCCATATTGAAATGTACTTGGAGACCAAATTTTACATTTTTTGGAATTTTTTTACTATTTATTAAGCCACTTTGAAAATCTGAAAATCCTTATGAACAGTAAAAAACAGTAAAAATTTATGGACCACCGGATCAGTGATTTTCAAAGTGGCTTAATAAATAGTAAAAAAATTCCAAAAAATGTAAAATTTGGTCTCCAAGCACATTTCAATATGGAGAACAACTTGAGCGGTTCGGATCGGTCGTTTGGATTTTCAAAATGAAAATAATGAGGTGTGGAGCACCAAGTCGTTTTACTCCATGAAGTAGCTAAGCCCAGCACTATATATATATATATATATATATATATATATATATATATATATATGAGGAGGGATCCAATTACACCTTTTTTGGCGACACATCATGACACCGTTTTTTTTATAGGTCAATTTTGCTATTTCAAAATCCAAACAGTCGATCCGAACCGTTCAACATGATCACCATATTAAAATGTGCTTGGAGATCAAATTTTACATTTTTTTGAATTTTTTTATTATTTATTAAGATGGTTACAAAATCGATGTTTTTCAATGGTCTGAAAACAACGATTTTGTAACCATCTTAATAAATAGTAAAAAAATTCAAAAAAATGTAAAATTTGATCTCCAAGCACATTTTAATATATCCATCATGTTGAATGGTTTGAATCGACTATTTGGACTTTGAAAATGGTAGGTGTCAAAGTGTGTCACCAAAATAGGTGTAACTTGATCCCTCCTCTATATATATATATATATATATATATATATATATATGAGTAGAACTAGGGTGCTCCTAAGCTCACCAAGCCCTTCCGTGAGCGCGACTCTAAAACCTATCGAATTGACTTCAAACGACATTTCCAAACCGTTAGATGTTCAATCTATATTAAAATGTGCTCGGAGACCAAATTTTATATTTTTTGAAATTTTTTTACTATTTATTAAGATGGTTTGAAAATCGCTGTTTTTATTAAAATTTTGCACCATTGGAAAACAGCAATTTTCAAACCATCTTAATAAATAGTAAAAAAATTCCAAAAAATTTAAAATTTAGTCTCCGAGCACATTTTAATATAGATTGAACATCTAACGGTTTGAAAATGTTGTTTGAAGTCAATTCGATAGTTTTAGAGTCGCGCTCACGAAGGGCTTGGTGAGCTTAGGAGCACCCTAGTTTATATATATAGAGTAGAACTAGGGTGTGATGTGCTCACCAAACTCTTTGGTGAGCACAACTCTACATAAACTATCAGATTCACTTCAAACGAGATGAATCCAACCGTTGAAACCGATGTACTTTACGAGTGATGCGCGTACGTACAAAATTTTGAATTTTTTGAATTCATTTAGTCTCAAGTCAAGTGGTCAAAATTGATGAAAATGAATGATCCAAAATGAAATTGTTTTAATGCATTCAAAAAATCATCAATTTTGACCACTTGACTTGAGACTAAATGAATTCAAAAAATTCAAAATTTTGCATGTACGCGCATCACTCGTAAAGTACATCGGTTTCAACGGTTGGATTCATCTCGTTTGAAGTGAATCCGATAGTTTATGTAGAGTTATGCTCACCAAAGAGTTTGGTGAGCACATCACACCCTAGTTCTACTCTATATATATATATATATAACATCACCACCATCGGTCCAATATATGGAGCAGATAGTGTATACTAAAATTGAGATTCCAATTATTTACCGCGTTGCCCGTGAGAATATGTGCTATCAGTTTAGTATGGTAACTAGTTGTTATTGCTTTGTACTAACACCAACAGCTCATGTAACAAAATGATGGTAAAAGTCAGCCCCTCAATGCCATCATCCGTTGAGCTAAACCGATGTTGAAGAGTCACTCAATACTAACTATACTTTAAATTTTGTATTAATCATGATATAAAATGAGGATTTTGCCGCCATGGTTGTAGTTTGGTACCAAAACAAACACTTTAATGATTATATGATTTCAATGGAAATCGGTGCAAGGGTACAACCTACTTTAATGAAAATAAAAAACAAAAAAATGCAGATCCAACATGCATGTATGAAATATTCTCTAATTAAAAGAAGCTCTCCATCTTCCATAGGTGACTTTTGGCAATACCATTCCATACCCCAAGACGCATCCCCTCCTGTAAGCCAACAGACATCCACTCGTTGTCATACAAAGCATCAAGGCCATATTCAACATTCCTCCGTACTTTGATTTTCT
The DNA here is from genome assembly GCA_025461125.1 of Carex kokanica. Classification (NCBI taxonomy): domain Eukaryota; kingdom Viridiplantae; phylum Streptophyta; class Magnoliopsida; order Poales; family Cyperaceae; genus Carex; species Carex kokanica. Next base: position 288,201 of record JAJGRX010001449.1, read on the forward strand.
TGAAGCCAAAACCCTGATCGTCACTCTCAGTCCACAAAAGTGACTCCTCCAAGTACGTTGGATTGAACGGGAACAGGGAAACCTAATTAATAAGTTCCAACAAAAAGAAAGAAGAAAACAAATGATGAACATATATATATAAAAGGAAGTTTTAAAGATTTATTGTCACGTTATGTTTTTATTTTTGAATTAGTATGTGATATTCTTGTATAGTTTTGATAAAACGTATAAATAGAAGAGAGGATATATCATGGGGCAAGGAATGCATGCAATGTAATGAACTTATTTATTTGTGATACTTTTGTATATGCTATAGATATTTATCTAGTAGATCATAGGTAGACAACATACAGCGTAACCATAACCTCGTTCGATTCCATGCTGGATAGCTTTGCCGGTGGCAACATTCACGATTGCAAAGGCCGGAAAGCCCTGTTCATCCTTGAGATGTTGACAGTACGCTTTTTCTTTCCTCCAGTGCTGCATCATTAATTGAACACATAAGAAAACACTGTCAATAAATTCTAACTTCTAATCTAGATTGTATATTGCCAAATGGTATAACTACTCTATCTAATCGGATGTTTACAGGTCAGTTGACAATAGAGTTTCCTTAGAAGCCAAGGCTGCTGATTGGGACAATCCATCGGTATGAAAGAAGAAATGAGGATTTTCTATAGGCATTTTGTGATTCTGATAACTATCAGAATTTGTTTTGCAAAATGGGGTGCAGCCTTGATGATGTTATCCAAAGGCTGTCTATGTTTGATTGCTTATTTTGGCCTTGGTTTTCGATAGTCTTTATGTTCTCTTACTGTTGTTTGTTACTTTTATGTTTCTATATATACTTATATGCTTAAAATGTTTGTTTGAACTCTTCTAAGTTTGTGATGTAACATCTGTCAGGGGCTGTGTACCAGCTGTTTGGTACCAGTTCTCTGTTAAATGGTTTCATTATCAATGAAATCGGTGGGTAACCCCACTACTTACAAAAAAAAAAGAAGAAAAACCCAACACCTGCTAAAATTTAAAACTAAAACAAAAGTTAAATAGATTCAAAATGAATACAAAAAAGTGATTTCTTAATTAAAGAATTCATTACTTGATACGGATCTGCACGATCACTTCGAGAGAACACAACAGTGTCATTACGAATTGTCAGATTATACTCCGGCTTCTCTGCGTTAAAAAAAACACAACAGTGTCATTACGAATTTTGGGACCAACTACTTCGTCCTCACTGTAAGGTACAAACTTCCATTTTTGGTGGGGGCCAGGGTCTCGGCTCGATAGAAGAACGGTGTTGCCATCATAGGCCAGCCAGGAATGTGGCTGTAATCTGAACCCTTGTCTATCAACCTGTTTCCCAAAAACAGTGGTGAAACCGTTTTCCCCTTCCTTTGACTCGATCCACACAGCATCAGGGTCAGGATGAGAATCAAACGGCATTGAAATCAGAAGCAACTAATTGAAAGAAATTAAAATGAAAACAATAATATATACAATTAATAAAATGTAAGTTTGTCTCTGAGGTTGAAAAGTTGGAAAATTGAATTAAAACTCAGATACCTCGATAATTTCTTGATTGACAGGTCCGATATTGGGGGAGCGCTTTATAGCTTGAGCAGTACCTTTGTTAAAAAGAGTGAAGCCCCCACCATCAACTTCCTTCTTGATCCAGTGCTAATAATTAATTTCACAATACAAATTTAAGTAAAAATAAAAGCAAATATAATAAGATCATTCGAATAAACATTTCGCATTGCTAGTAGGAAGTAGATAAAAAGCATACCTGGAAGGGATCACTGGGATTTGAAAGAGCGATAACGACCATTCCATTGCGAATAGAGAGGGAGTAGTCCTCACTTAATTGGCAGAATACCCTCACCGTCGGTTTCAAATCCATTCTAAATGATAAGTTGATGCTCTATTGATTTTTCAACTCATGTTTACAACTTCTAATTCAGTGCATCTTTATAGATTTACAAGGCGAAAGACTAAAGAGCCATCAGTTAATTGCCTAATGCACCCCTTCCCACCATTATGTGAAGCACGCATTAGAGAGAGAGAGAGAGAGAGAGATTAATTTCTTTGTTTCTCAACTCTTGTTAGCTGCGGATATATTATTATATTACTATACTAAACATTTATTGATTTACATGGATACCTTATTTAGCAGTAATGACTAAAAATTTCCTGAAGTGGAGTGCATGATGTGCACTCATTCCCGTTGACAGAACAGACTCATCAAATTTTCTTTCTATATCTTTAATTAGCTAGGTACTATATTGTTATATTATTTTGCATTGGTGACTAAAAATTTCTTCCCTTAAAATGATTTTTTTTTTCGTATGTTTTAATCTATTTAGACGCTATCGGTTCATACAATATATGATTAAAATTTTACCTATTATTTTGTAAGTGTAAAATCTAAATATTCAACAAAATAAAACAAATTAAAAAGAAATAACTTCTATTGGTAACTAAATTGTGTTGATAACAATGACAATCAATTCAGTGATTGCTAAAAATAAGATGTTCACAATTATTTAGGTAGCTAGGTTGTCTTTATAATTTAATTCAATTTAAGAAACATATTGATCATCCTTCAAGTGACATAAAAAATTTATACTAATTTTAACCTACCTTCTTATGTGGACTGGGATTCTTAATTGCAAATATATGTGAGTGTGTGTGTCTATATATATATATATATAGAGGAGGGATCCAATTACACCTTTTTTTTGACACATCTTGACACTGTATTTTTATAGGTCAATTTTACGATTTCAAAATCCAAACAGTCAATCTGAATAGTTCAACATGATCACCATATTAAAATGTGCTTGGAGATCAAATTTTATATTTTTTGGAATTTTTTTACTATTTATTAAGATGGTTACAAAATCGTTGTTTTTCAACGGTCTGAAAACAACGATTTTGTAACCATCTTAGTAAATAGTAAAAAAATTCAAAAAATGTAAAATTTGATCTCCAAGCACATTTTAATATATCCATCATGTTGAACGGTTTGGATCAACTATTTGGACTTTGAAAATGGTAGGTGTCAAAATGTGTCCAAAAAAAAGTGTAATTTGATCCCTCCTCATATATATATTGAGGAATTTTATTATTGAGCGCAGCACAGATGTAAAAACTACACTCTTGAAACGGATTGTAAATATAAGATAGACATGCTCGGCCAATATATGCTCAGTACTTTTTCGAAAACTTCATATACCTCTTTCATATTTGAACGTGTTTCAGTTACAGTGGTATATATAAATAATTATCAAAAAATGATACAACCTGGTAATTCTCCCCCAATTATAATATATCTCCCTCTCGATAAAACAACCATGTGTTGTCTCGTCCACGCATGCGTGCTTAGTTCCTCTTAATTAAGCCAGAAACATAGGGAATTTTCCTCTGAGCCACCCATGAATTAGCACCGACGAACCTTCCTGGCGTGAACTGAAGTGCCTCTTTCCAGCCGATGACATGGAACCCGCGCCACTTCACCCTGTTAGCTGTGGACGAACGAGGGCCCGTGTTGGCATATTCGGCATAGTATAAGGTATTTAGTGCGAAATCGCCGTTCCACTCCATCCACCCCGTAGAATTGATTACGGTATCAATGAAGGACTCCATGACCACAACACGGGATAAATACTTCCATGGTCGGCCAAGATAGCTCTGCGTCTTCATGACGTCAAGGCCTCTGGATGCCTTGATCCGACAGTTTTGAAGCACTAATCCTCCGGGCATGTATTGTTCAGTGCGCCCTGTTCAGAAAATAAAGATCATTCAACGATGTAATCCTTGCTTTGGCACCAAACATTTCAGTAATTATAAATACCCTCCAACAATAAATAATATTCGTTTTAGATTGCAACAGAGAGTACATTCAGCCTTCAACAATTTTAATATATTTTTTTTCTAATATATTAGGATGCTATTTATTAGAACCATCATTTTTTGTTATTCATTTCCCCCATTTGATATGAACTGGTGGGCATGACCTCTCCTCTCTTAAAATAAAACAGGATGAAAATAATTATGATCATCAATTTTGACTAGTGCTTTTGCAAGTAACAATGGATTGATTTTATATCAATATTGAATGATTATTCATCCAAAAATACAAAAAAAAAAAAGGTTAATTGTGGACTTTAGCTCTTACCACTTGCCGTGACTGTATTCGATTGGCCGTCCAATGGACGATTAATATAGATGCCGCAGTTCTGAAAAACTGCTGCGGAGTTTCCAAAGATGAAGTCGACTGTGCCAGTAATGATGCAGTCACGGAAAAATTGACGCCAAACGTGCACATAGAGGGTGTCTTGGTATCCATCAAAGCGACAGTTGAAGAATGCACCGAGGTCCCCTTTAATGCGAAGGGCCACAGCCTGGTGATTTTCGGCCCCTGCAGTGTTTCTAAATCCTATATCCTTGGCAGTGAAGTTTATGGCTTCAACCGCTGCAGAATGAGCCACGCATATATTTGTCAAATGTTGTTTTCGTAGTTACAGAAGGATTATTAAAAAAAAAAAAGTTATGGAAGGCATAATGCATATTCTGATTATTATTGTAATAGGAGGAGAAACATTTGATGAAAGCTATACAAACCTGATAGAATTTGATGATACTTGAGCAATCAAACAACAAAAATATAATTTTTCTTCTTGTATAATTTTACAATAAAAAAAGTAATATGTACTTGTGTTTTGGACTGACAACTGTGTAAAATATATAGTATTGTGCCAATTTCAATGTAATCCAAACCACAAGTAAACCTGACAAAGAGAAGACAACTTACCAAATGTCGCCGAAGCGTCTGTTTTGGATTTAGTCGTTCCATTCGAACGATACCCAGTAATTATAGTTCTCTCAGGCCCATCACCATAAATGAACAAGTTATCCTTGTGCTTTGGGACAAAGACATACTCGTGGTACACTCCCGCCTTGATATGAATCACATATCTTCCCGCCTTTACGGGCATGTTTGCAATCGCATCATTTATTTTTCTGTAGTTACCACTACCATCCTGTGCCACCACTACATTCGGCTTCACCCTGTTCCAAAAATCCAAAATCGTAGTTGTGTGTAATCAGTTTCCCCCGCCTTTAGTAATTTATTTTTATTGTTAAATATGGTTTGAATGTGCCACTAAACCACATTATTTGATTTATTTGAGTTGGCAGATTGGAAATGTGGATGGGTGATTATCCATCTTTATTTTGGTTTACTTAATTTTGATGGGTCAATATTTTTGGAGTTCATATGGAAAATCTAAACATTATGCATCATTGTCTCATGTGAACTTTTTCACCCGATTTGTGAATCATGAGGTGCTAACTAATTAACAAGCCCATTATTGCAAACTAATATTAGTCAATTTATTAATTATGAGTCATTTTAAATTATCTGAGTAGGGTTAAAATGCCCCCAATGTTTTTGTTCCCTAATCATGTGTCACATTCCTATCTCCGTTTTCAAAGTCCAAACAGTTTGTCCGAACTGCTCAACATTATCTCCATATTGAAATGTGATTAAAGACCAAATTGATTAAAGACCAAATTTTTTATTTTTTTTTAGAAAATTTATACTATTTTGAGTATAGGTACAAATCATTGTTTTTCAGAAAATTTTAGTCTCCAAGCACTTATTAATATGGAGATCATGTTGAGTGGTTCGGATCAACTGTTTAAACTTTAAAAACAGACATAATGATGTGAAGCATGATTGGGGCAAAAAACAATGGAGCATTTTAACCCTACTCAATTAACCTAATTAGATTACTAAGATTTTTACAGTAATACCTTTCAGCTTGCAACAGCTTCCTGTCTCCAGCAGAGAACCATGTGGGATAACCTTCTTCATCCAAGTCATACCCCATCAGCCGTCTATTTGCTCCCTTCGCCGGGAGATCGCTGAGGTCAGATTCAAGCTCCTCCTTAACCGAAGAAATGCTAGCAATTACTGCCAAAGCATTGCTGCCCATCACAGTCGCATTGTTCAAAACGGTATTCATTTGTGAGTTCAATGTAGGATCGTCGAAACTGTCCACGCAGGTGTACAAATGTGTCATGGAGGCTGATATCGCGTGTTTGATGGTGTTGGAATCGGCAACCAAATATTGAACATCTTTTCCCTCAAGCGAAACGAGTAAATCTTTCAAGTACTCTAGACCATCGTTTAGGAGTTTTTGGCAGAGTGGCACTGCGGTCGTGTCACTTCCAAGAATCTTGCCTTTGGTAACATCAGGTGAGCGGCTAATAGCAGATTCAAACTCTTTAATAGCTACTTCAACAAAAGTTTTGAATACATCGGACGGTGATACAGAACCATTGGTTGAAATCTGAGATAATGTGCGTTCGCACGAATCTTCATACGTGGCCGCCACACACAGTTTGCTAATGTTAGAGGCAGTGCCTAGGGAGGGAGAACCAGTATCAGAAGGGATATTAGATCTAGCTTTTGACGAGTGCACTAGTGCAATAATTGCACCAGCACACACGACTAATACTAATATCGACGCAAGAAGGGTAACCACCACCTTTTTCCCCATTCACCTTCTTCCTTCTTGCGACGAGATATGTAGCTAGATTGTAAAGGATACAGAGATTAGGAACTTGATTTTACTCAAGCTCCTCAACCTCGAACTTCTTGAGGAAATTAGAAGGAGCACATGGGTTATATATATGTGTGAAGATCTAACTGATTGACTTAATTTAAGACATCACAAGCTGGACCTGGTGACCGGTTCCGAATGCCCCTGATAATTGCAAGATTAGCAAAGTGTATTTTTCTTTATTAGGCACATCTTTGGTGGATACATATATAATTATCTCATCTGACAGATAATATTTTGCTAATTATGTAGGCAATCGGATTTTAAGGCTACATATGACTATATGCACATGGCTATGCAACAATTTCTGTACATTCAATTTACAAAATGATATATGACATGCATGCATGAGATCAAATAATACTTGCTGTTCCGTTGAGGGACAGATAATTAACAATATGTAATGCAAAAAAACTCAGATGAGCCATTTTACAATCAACATAAGAAGTTGATTGTTATTCTGTTATTATTATCATTTTCTTTGTTTCATACACCTTAATTTCCTGGCCAATACATCTAGTATATGATGGGTAGGATGAGAATTGAAATAACTTATTTGTCTTGTGGTGATTTTAACATAATGTAATATATGACTATATTTTGACAAAAATAATCTGAAAAACTTAGTTGTTCTCTGATTCAGATTTTGCCTCTATAGGCACTACAACTTACATAAAGGACCCTACAAAGAAGCTATATTTCTTTCTTACTAAACGGTCCCTATAAACATACAATTTAAACTCAACACTCCCCCTCAAGATGGGCAAAAGATATCCATCAAGCCCATCTTGTCACAAAACCTAACTAGATCAATTGAGCCAAGTCCTTTGGTGAGGCAGTCAGCTACTTGATCTCCAGTAGCTACATAACTCAGCTCCAATAGTCCACTTTCCAGCTTTTCCTTTATGAAGAACCTATCGATCTCCACATGCTTGGTTCTGTCATGCTGCACAGGGTTGTTGGCAATGTTGATCGCTGACTTGCTATCGCACCACAGTTTCACTTGAGCTCCATGATTCACCTTGAGCTCTTCCAACAACCTCTTTAGCCACAGCATCTCTGCAACTCCCAGTGCCATAGCCCTGTACTCGGCTTCTGCTGTCGATCTCGCGACAACCGGTTGCTTCTTGCTCTTCCAAGAGACCAAGTTACCCCCTACGAACATGCAATAGCCAGATGTGGACCTCCGGTCATCGAGAGAGCTAGCCCAATCAGAGTCACAATAGCCCTCAATATTCATGTGCCCATTCTGCCTGAAAATCAAGCCCTTCCCTGGTGCACTCTTCAGGTACCTCAGAATGTGATACACTGCGTCCATATGGACCTTCCTAGGGTCATGCATGTAGCGGCTCACCACGCTCACTGCAAATGAGATATCGAGACGAGTATGACTCAAATAGATCAATCTGCCTACCAATCTCTGGTACCTCTCACGATCAACCTGTTCTCCTATCTCTGCTCTTATCTTGGCCTTCACATCAATTGGGGAAACTGCGGGTCTGCACCCCAACATGCCTGTCTCTGTGAGCAAGTCTAGGACATACTTCCTTTGGGATAGAACAATCCCCTCTGCTCCACGAGCCACCTCAATCCCAAGGAAGTACCTAAGCTGTCCCAAATCCTTCACCTCGAATTCCTTTCCCAATTTTGTCTTCAACTTTGCAATTTCTCCCTCATCATCCCCAGTAATAATCATATCATCAACATACACAGCCAGCATAGTAATGTGACCACCATGTTGTCGAAAGAACACCGTGTGGTCAGCATTGATCTGTTGGTAGCCCATGCCTACCATAGCCTTCCTGAACCTATCAAACCAGGCCCGAGGAGACTGCTTCAACCCATAAAGCGACTTCTTGAGCCTGCACACCTTACCTACTGTCTGGTTTGTGCCAAACCCTGGAGGAACCTCCATATACACCTCCTCCAACAAATCACCATGAAGAAAGGCATTCTTCACGTCGAGTTGGTGTAACTGCCATCCTCCATTCACTGCCATTGAAACCAGTGTCCTTACTGTGCTCATCTTAGCCACGGGTGCAAAGGTCTCATCATAGTCGATGCCATAGGTCTGACTGTATCCCTTCGCTACCAACCTAGCCTTGTAGCGCTCAACCAGACCCTCTGGATTCTGCTTCACTGTGAAGACCCATTTGCATCCAACAGCCTTCTTGCCTGGTGGTAGTGACACAAGCTCCCAGGTTTCGTTCTTGGTGAGGGCCCCAAGCTCTTCTATCATGGCGGCTTTCCATTTCGGATCTCCTTTAGCAACCTGCCAACACTTGGGAATAGAGACAGTGTCTAATGATGCAATGAATGCTCCATGTACAGATGATATGTGTGAGTAAGAGACAAACTGGGCAATATCATGTGGAAAACCATATCGGTCAGGAGGAATGCCCGCATTCTCGCGAACAGACCGCCTTACCGACAGGGGAGTAGGAGGAGTAGAGAGAGGAATCATATCACCTGTGTATTCTGGGTCTGAGGTGGTTAGTGAAGGTGTCTCAAGAGTCGGAGTAGGCAGGGACAAGGAACTTGGCACAAGTGACACTGTAGGCACGGTTCCATCATTCGCCTGTGTTCTCCTAACATACACCTTACGGTATCTCAACTCCCCCTGAGCCTGATTTCTACCACCTTCGGGCTCATTCCTCTCAACTTCCGGCTCAACCACAGCCGAATTCTCAAGTACAGGACAAGGAATACTACCCACACTCACCATCCTCCTCTCACCCTCACTACTACTCTCCCCCTCTCGCCTCATACCTCCTGTATCGAGCGAGTCCCCAAGGGGTGATGTCACATCTGAGGAATAGTATGGTTCGAGTTCTCTGAATGTAACATCCATACTCACAAATAGTTTCTTCTCTTCTGGGCTCCAGCACACATAACCCTTTTGAGTACCCGAGTACCCAACAAAGATACATCTCACAGCCCTAGGATCCAGTTTGCCTACATTTGGTCTTTTGTCATGCACGAAGCACACACATCCAAATGTTTTAAGGGGAAGAATATTTCCATTCTTACCTTTCAGCATCTCAATCGGAGATTTCCAATCCAACACCCGCGAGGGCATCCTATTGATCAAATAGGCTGCTGTCAGAACTGCTTGCCCCCACAAGTACTTTGGGACTTTCATCGATATCATCATACTCCGAGTTACCTCAAGGAGATGCCTATTCTTCCGTTCTGCTACCCCATTCTGCTCTGGTGTGTATGGACATGTGGTTTGATGTTGTATCCCCTGAGATGACAGGTACTCCCCAAATGCCCTATTGGTGTACTCTGTTCCATTGTCAGACCTCAATACCTTTACAACAGCACCATATTGAGTCTGAACCATTTTATGGAGATCTTTGAAGCAAGCAAGCACATCACTCTTGTTTTTCATCAAGTAAAGCCAAGTCACACGAGAAAAACAATCAATAAAAGAAACAAAATATCTAAATTCATTCAAAGTAGTTGATATCTCGTATTCATATCTATATTTTGACCTTAAATTCGTACCAAAACCTGTGTTTTAATCTATAAAATCGGTTATAATTCATTGAATATATATAGAATGTGGTACTACTGCAAGTTATTTTTATTCTGCAGGAATCGGGCGAAATCGAGAAGGAATCTGGAATTTAGAAGTATCTACACGGTCCGTGTAACATTCCACACGGGCCGTGTCAACCTCGACTCGACCGATGACACGACCGCATGAAGACCGCTGACTCGACCGCATGAAGAACACAGGCACACGGGCCGTGTAGAATTCCACACGGGCCGTGTCAAGCATTTCCGGAAACATGTACAGAATTTGGAAACAAGGCTAATTAATGGAAGGTCGGCAAAACGAGTATATAAGCGAGATTTCTTACACCAGAGAGGTCATTCTGGAGCAGAGGAGCATTTTCTAGGGTTTGGTCTTGACGGCTAAGCTTGGAGACGAAGTTGAGAAGCGAAAGACGCAAGTTTTCGACGGATCTTCTTTATTCTTCGGGTTTTGTCATGGCTAATCTTTTTATTACTTCTTTTACTTGTTTTAGAACCATGTCTGAGTAGATTTCTTAGTTTCTAGGGTTGTGATGTAATCGAATGTTTTGTTTTGTATGTTAGTTATTGGATTCTTTTGTTGAAATTTGTGTTTGCTTGATTGTGATTGATTTTAATTGCTTAGTGTAAGTTATTTGATTTTTATTGGTTTACCACTAGATGAATGATCACATCTAGAAGGTACTTTGGCCCTTATAATTTCTTAACCAAACTAAGTACCTGAGGTAGGATTAGTGATCCGAAAGGTGAAACCAACTAGTAACCGAAAGGTGAACATTTCCTCATATCGACGGAATGAGGTTACCTTTAGTATTCCAAACAAGCAACTAGGTAATTCAGACCAACATACGACAGTTGAGGTCTAGAACCCGACGAGGGCATATATTGCAATTCCATACCAGGTTAATAAGCCAACAGACGACAGTTGAGGTTTAGAGACATTAGGTCTGGTCAGTAGAACCCTACACAAAGGAACAACACAAAGAAAACAATAACTGCTGCATTCACTCGAGGGCCACACGGACCGTGTACGACAGTATACGGCCCGTGTACGCTGACACGGCCCGTGTAGGACACTACACGGACCGGGCACCTCGAGGCAAAACTGAGATGAAGTCATAACCCTGGAAACGCCTTTTACATCTGATTTAAACCAAGTTTATTTACTTCTTTGCATTTTATTATTGTCATTGAACTGTTAGGAATTTTAGAAACCAAAACCAACCTTTTCCAACTTCTAGTCTTTATTTAATTTAGGTGAAATTCTAGATTAAATCTGAACCGTCCCTGTGATCGATACCCGATAATATACTGCTCGATAGGATTGTATACTTGCAGTCTGAACCGAAAAGTGTGTTTAAGGTTAAAAAGTACAGTTTACTGTACTGAAACTTTGTACTATACCTTTTTGGTGTAACAGTAGTTGTGGGACAAGGTCCCCATACATCAGAGTGAATCAAATCAAACATATAAGAACTCCTACTACCAGAGCTAGCATAAGAGCTCCTAGTATGCTTGCCTAACTCACACGCATCACACACCAGTTTTTCCTTATTAGCCTTTTCAAATAAAGGCGGATACAACCTACTCAAAACAGGAAATGAGGAATGACCTAAGCGCCTATGATGAAGCAGCAGTAAGTCCTCCACACTCCTCTCAACTCCTCCAGCTCTCTCTACGATGGATGAGAGGGCCGAGTCCATACCCCCCCCATCCATGTACCACAGCCCGCTATGCCAAGTGCCAGTCCCAAGCAACCTGCCTGTCCCCTTCTCTTGGAAGATCACCTTAGGAATATCAAACAAAACAACACATTTTAGTTGTGATATAATGGCACTTATGGATAAGAGATTCACAGGAAAAGAAGGAGCATGCAAAACATTAGACAAAGTCAAAGTGTTGGTACATTTCACAGTACCCTTACCAACTACGGGCTGAGCCGTACCATCGGCAGTCTGAATGCTCTCTGGGACTGCTAGGCGAGTATAGGAAGAAAACTCCCTAGCAGCACCAGTCACATGGCGAGATGCACCAGAGTCGACTATCCAATCTGATGATCTGGTGGGTATAGAGGCTAAAGCAAATGTATCATGAGTACCTGTGGCTGTGTGGGCAAGAGAAGCAAAGTTACCCCTGGATGAAGATGAGGAGGATGCATCATCTCTCACACTCTTCCCATCACCTGTCAGCTTCTGCCTGTTCCTGAGTGCCTGAGAATAGGCCTCCACAAGTGCCTGATCCTCCTCTGTAAGATCCCCACCAGCTTCTTCTTCCTCCTCTGCAACCATCAGATGTGCCCGGTTGCCTCCTCTTCCACCTCTCCGACCTCCACGGCCGCGACCACGACTCCCAAACTGCCCCCTCCCACCTGTATCTCTCTCCTTTGGTGGCTTCGGGCAAGCCTGCTTCAGGTGACCCACCTCACCACAGTTGTAGCACTGTCGAGTCTCGCCCCTGTACCCTGTGTTACCTGAGTTAGAGACCGCTAGTGCTGACTTCACTCCTGGGAGTCCTCCTGTCCCAGCCTGTAATCCTATACGGCTCTCCTCCTGTATCATCGCAGAGATCGACTCATCCAGAGAGGGAATCTTCGAGTGGGATAGCAACACTGCGCTCCTCTGCTCGAATGCTGAGTCCAGATGCCTCAGAAAGTGCATAGTCCTCCTCTGGACATCTCTCAAACCTTTCTTGCAATTTGGATCCAAACAACACTCAGCAGGAGAGAAGTGGTCGTAATCTGCCCACAGTCGCTCCAAATCTGCGGCATACTCCTGAATCGACCTACCTCTCTGTGCTACCTCCTCTATCTCTCTCTCGATCTGGAACACTCTCATATTGTTGTCAATCCCTGCATAGATCCTCCTCAACTTCCCCCAGACATCACTCACGGCCTCTATGCCATCAACCGTCTTGGCAATAGATGCAACCATAGAGTTTAGAAGCCAAGTGTGTAGCAAACTGTTTGTAGACCTCCACTCACCGTACCCAGCTGAGCCCTCAGCTGGCACGTCCATCTCACCTGTGATATACCCATCCAGGTTCTTCCCTACTAGAGCCCTCTTAACCCGACGCGACCAGCTCAAATACGTGGCTGGCCCATCCAGTTTTATGTCCACCGACTGAAGGTCCAACTTCTGTAACTTTGGCTTGCTTTCAACAGAAGTTTGGCTCCCGGCCAATAGTCGCACCACAACAGCGAGCTCATCAGGAGTCAGCTTCGCACAAGCCTTCGCAAACGCATTCCCGGTCTCCTCCTCTGACATTGATCGGACTTAGATCTACGCCTCACGTATCGATCTTGGTCCGAATCACTTCTGATAACCCCTTAGACCCGATCTTATATCCTCAAGACGGATCTAGGTCATCTCCTCCTTTCTTCTTCTTCTCTCTCGACCCTATCTTGGTCTATCTCATCAAGATTCGACCCAAACCCGATCGAAAAACCCGATCAAAACCCGGTTCTCGGGTATCGTGGGGTATAGGCCCCCCACGCCGGCCAAATCAGCACAACAAGGCTTACCCTAGGTGGCTGGCCGGCCCTAGAAGAGGTGGCTCGGCCTAGCTAGGTCAAACCGAGAGAGAGAAGAAGAGGGAGAAGTGGCAGCGGCTTGACAGCAGCTGGGCGGGCCTAGGCTGAGCTGTGCTCGGCCAAGAGAGAGGGAAGGCGGAGCAGAGAGGAAGGCCGGCGACTGGGCGGAGCGAAGCGGCGACTCTAGGCGGGAGGAGCCAGACCTAGGTAGGCGGAACCATCAGCTGACCTAGGCGGCTGAGGCCAGACCCGAGGCGGCGGAGCTCAGGCGGGCAAGGCGGAGGGTCTGCGGGTGGAGGGCTGCTACAGTGCCGCGTTTTTCAGAGAAGAGGCTCTGATACCATTTTGACAAAAATAATCTGAAAAACTTAGTTGTTCTCTGATTCAGATTTTGCCTCTATAGGCACTACAACTTACATAAAGGACCCTACAAAGAAGCTATATTTCTTTCTTACTAAACGGTCCCTATAAACATACAATTTAAACTCAACACTATATGTTGATACCAAAGCAGGAACACACAATTCTCTAAAATTCATACTGATCTGTTCCAGTGAACAAACCGTAGTACTAGTAGCAAAACATAACGGATTAGACAAGCTTGATTGATACTCAGCTTTAATTCATCTACTCCAAACCATAAGATCTATAATTAGACTAATTATTTCTATGAGATAAAAAGAGGACTCATGCCATCGTCATTTTGATTTAATCTTTGGAGATCAAAGAAAATAATACATAACATTATATTATAATTAGATTAACAGGTATAGATCTCATGGAATGCATCAGAACAACTCAATTTACTTTTCTTGGTCATGCATGATAGTGTTGGAAATAGTAAACTTAATTAATTGGTCAATAAGTCAAATGGTTGGGGTGAATATATTTGGATTTTCTAGATAGATTAAATGTTTAGGTTTTCTAGAGTCATGTTGGGTTGTGCAATTTGTGCACTTGGTATTTGTGTCATGTTTAATGATATTTATGTTCTAGGTTATCTAAAGGGCGCCATGTAGCCTATAAATTGAGATGTTGTCATTTATAATTGGTAAAAGAGTAAGAGAGTAATAGAATATTGAGAATAGAAGATAAATTTCTATCATAGAATGCTCTCTCTTCCACTATTAAATTTATTAAATTAATATCAATTACTAACAAATTGGTATCAGAGCCTGGTGAGATAAAGGAGGGTTCAACCATGGCTAAGAAGAAGAAGAAAAAAAAAAGGATATGTGAAGTGGGATTGCCATATGGTCACTGAAAAATAAAAACAAGTAGGAATTGCTTGAAGAAGAGTTGCAAGCAAAGACAACACTAAAAGAAGATAAACCAGGCAGCGGTGATCGTGGTCAGGACGGCCGTGGAGGTTGCAGTTATGATCGCGGTAGAGGCCGCGGTCGTGATGAATGGTCGTTGCGAATCAAGGCCATTGTTGATACTCATGGATTGTGGAACATTGTGGAGAACGGAGTTGAAGATTCCGAAGATGATAGAGAACTCACCGTAGGTAAGTTAAATGCTTTGAAAAAAAGAATGGATATCAAAGCGTGCTAAGTATCATTCATTAAGAGTTGGATGACGACATGTTAAGAATATTACCAATGAGACAAGATGTGGTTTGGAGTTTATAAAGTGAAGAAGGTGCGGCTCCAAACTCAAAGGGTTGAGTATGAGTCGATTGTGTTGAAGAAGAATGTTTTCGTTGGAGAATATTTTACTAAAGTGTTGGTCGTGGAAGATGTGAGAGGTCGAGGTGAGGTCCAAGGTAAGGCCCAATGCACGAACAGGAATATGATCGTGGGTGTAACTCGATAAGCGACGAATTATGATTTGATCACAAGAGGAGCCCAAGCTGCAACAACAGGACAGTTGTGGATGTGGCGACTTATGTGATTAATGTTCGAGTGGGAGTTATGTGATGATGAGTGGGCTCATGGCCGGAGCAAGTAGCACGGAGTAGTGACTACGAGGATGCTTGATAGGTGTTTCAAGTATGGTGTTCATAGCAATAGTAAGTAGCACGAAAAAGTTACTACAAAGATACTTGATGGGAGATCAAGTATGATGAGCGGACGACTCACTGATGTAATCCCACGACAATAATTGAGTTTTAAGAAGATGCCTCTTTTAAAAGAAGAATTATATTTTTTTTACCATATATTGGAGGTGATGGAAAATAATTAATTTTAAGGAGGGATGTTGGAAATAGTAAACTTAATTAATTGGTCAATAAGTCAAATGGTTAGGGTTGATGTATTTGGATTTTCTAGATAGATTAAATGTTTAGGTTTTCTAGAGTCGTGTTGGGTTGTGCAATTCATACACTTGGTATTGTGTCATGTTTAATGACATTTATGTTCTAGGTTATCTAAATGGCACCATGTAGCCTATAAATTTTTTTTTGAGATGTTTGTCATTTGTAATTGTTAAGAGAGTAAGAGAGTAAGAGAATATTGATAATAGAAGATAAATTTCTGCCATAAAGTGTTCTCTCTTCTACTATTAAATTTATTAAGTTCATATCAAATACTAATAGATAGCACACGCATCAGTAATATAAGTATCACTTGGCGCGCAGTATCAGTTAACCTTGACAGAAAAAGGCAATGCTCAAGTAAATAAAGAAGAAAAAGGCATGACAAATACAAATTAATGCACAACAGCATCATGCTATGAAGCACAGCCTATCAAGGTAAAAGGTGTATATTCTCATTAACCATATTTGTGTTACTGCATAAATGTGCTCTTAAATTTTGATCAATTATATAGAATAAGTTAAAGAAATTAATTATCAGATCTTATTGTTCTCCTGTACCTAGCATATATAGCCTCTATGAATTAATAAAATGTCTAATTTTGTATAGGATTGTTGGCATGTCCCAATCTTTTAGAAGAATAAGTTGCTTGTTTTGTTTAGAATTGCATGCCTTGATCTTTTAGATGAATAATTTGTAAGGTATACATTTGTACTTAAACCTAGTCATTTTATTAGCACATTTAAATTCCCTTACTCTTTTTCTCGGAAACGCATATAGCATCACATTCAAATGATATAATTCCGAATTGCACAGAGAGACTATATTATTAGAATAGCCCAGTTAAAATTTAATATAAGTTTACACGTATATCTCAAAACTAGGTATATATATACCCATAAAAATTTACAACAGGGCTGACATGCCTAATCTCCCACATATATATTTAATTAATTGATTAGTTAGCTCATAAGCCCCGCAGTACTGGTAATTCCGGTTGTTTCCAACCACTTATTGTCATTGATGAAGGATGCTACAGTGTACTTAGCTGCATCGCCTTTGCCGAGTACTTTGAATCCAGGCCACTTCACCCTCTTCGTGGTAGCAGCACCGGGTCCCTTGTTGCCGTATTCCCCGTAGGACACGGTATTTATCCCAACAGTGGAGTTATTCCAAGCCAACCACCCCTCTTCATGGATTAGGTCACCGATTGTGGACTCAATGATCATGGTTACGGAGTACTGCTTCCATGGTCGGCCAAGATAGTTTGCAGTCGATAAGCGTTTTGCCTGGAAATCCTTGGAAGCAAGAATCTCACAGTTGTGAAATACAATTCCCGTTTTCATATTCGGGTCAGTACGCCCTGTTTAAACAAGAACAATAACCAGTAAGTAAAACTAATATTTCAATTATACATGCTGAATCTTTGTGGGAGCACAAAATGTTTTGACAACAATTCTTACCATTAGCGGTGATGACATTTGCTGCGCCGAGCTGTGGAGTGTTGATGACGATTTTACAGTTCTGGAAAACCACGGCGGAGTTTCCAAAGATGAAGTCAATGGTACCAGAAATTGAGCAATCACGGAAGAACTGTCGGCCAGTATGGGTATAGAGGGTATCTTGGAAACCATCAATTTTGCAATTATAGAAAGTAATGTATTCTGCACTGGTGCGAACTGCCACGGCCGGGAACCCATTTGCCCCTGCAGTGTTACTAAATCCCATATCCTTGGCAATGAATTTTTCTCCTTCTATTGCTGCAGAGTGAGACATACCGAATGGATATTTTATGAAAATGTAGATGAAATCATCATTGTAGAATTGAAAAACAAAGTCACATGCAATATATGTGATTTTCACAATCGATTCGGGTGCACAAATGTACAAAAAACAATGTTTACGATTAGATGTAGACTAATATAAGAGCTATAGACAGAGAAAGAAAGACGGAGAGGAAGAGGCTCACCGAATACAGATTCGAGCTTGGTGGTTGCACCTTGGTCGCTCATTTTCCCAGTAACAACAGTTTTGTCCATCCCATCACCATACATTGTCACCTTTGGCTTGTCCGACGGCACCAGAACCTTCTCCTCATACACCCCAGCCTTGACATGAATCACGTATCGGTCGTTCGGGTAAGTGGCCGGGATGCTTTTAATTGCCTCACTTATGGTCTTAAAGTCACCGCTCCCATCCTTTGCCACGGTTACATCCGGCTTCGAACTATAACAAAAGTTGTAATATTATATTTAATCTGCTACCTTTCTTTGAAAAAATCGTATAATTAGGATCGGGGCGGAGCCTGACTTTCAAGCTATGGAGGTCAAACACACATTGGATCACATATAAAATTTTCATGTTGAGCAAGGGGATTAATTTTACAGTACCCATAGCATTTTACTCTAAACTATATAGAAAATCATATATAAGCATAGAATCGGTTAGTTAGAAAATACCTTGCAGCTTGCAACAACTTCCTGTCGCCAGCAGATAGCCATGTGGGATAACCATGTCGATCCAAGTTATAACCCAATAGCTTCCTGCTTGTTCCGACATGAGATTTGGTCTTCGTGACGAATGACGACATGCTATTGATCACCCCCAAAGCATTGCTACTCGTCACGGTAGCATTGTTCAAAATCTGATCCATCTCTGAGTTTAGCTTCTTGTTCTCAAAGCCATCCACGCATGTGTACATAAATGTCATTGATGCTGTCAACATGTGCACGATGTTATCGGCCTCAGCAGTCAAACTTTCAATATCTTTGTCTCCCAAAAGATCAACCGCAGCTTTTGCATAATGTAAAGCATCGGTGAGGAGCTTCTGGCAATCGGCCATTGCTGCAGCTGTTCTACCGACCATTTTGTTGTTAGTAACATCAGCAGAGCGATTGACAGCGATTGTCAACTCTTTTAGCGTGGCTTCAATGAAACTTTTAAAAACTTCGGTCTGCGCTGACGGGCTTTGAGCCAATGAGGACTCGAATCGACTGTCCCGTGATGCTGAGGATTTACGTGATAGTTGAGACAACATGACTTCGCATGATTCTTTGTGAAGCGCTGTTGAGCAGAAAGAGTTACTTGGCCTGGAGCTGCGGATGTCAGATCTAGCTTCACCGGCACATACTATGATCATCACCAACAGTGATGTAAGAAGGCTAGCAACAGCTCTTTTTGCCATTTTGCGTGTATTTTTTTCGATCGGGCGAGATGTAGCTAGATCAATAGGATCGTAGGAGAGCAGAAGCAGAGGAGCTTGAACTGATTCAAGCTCCTCCAATATCGACTTTTCTGATCTAGTGAAGATAAAGGAAGGATTAAGGAGTTATATATACATTGAGATGTTAACTAATTAACTAAAGATAGAACTATCATTGGAACCTCTCATGAGCAATAGTGTTTTATATTTTCCATTTTTAGAGGTGTCTTGCTGGAGATATCTAGATATATAGCAAGACTAATTTCAGTTGTCAGAGGCGTCTTTTGTGGTGATACAGGGATGTTCTGGTATTGTTCTTCAAATTAAACGAATGTGATGTCGATTTTACAGCCGTCTGATTGCATTTTACATCCATTTCTTGTGTCATTCTAGCCATTCATTCATGCTATGTTTGCATCATGTTTTACTGTTTAGTGATAACTATATGCATAAATTACATGTAAATATAATCAAACAATCAATTGATTATTTATTGGACGAGTGAGGCTATGGTACATTGCAATGCGCAGATTGGTCCGTGCTTTGTAATTATATCTTCGTTTTCAAAGTCCAAATAATCAATCCGAACCATTTAACATTATTATCATATGAAAATATACTTGAAGATCAATTTTTATATTTTTTTTGGATTTTTTTTAATATTTTTTAGGTAGGTAGAAAATCACTACTCTCCAATTATCCAGAATTTTATATCAAGTGATTTTCTAATTGTCTAAAAAATAGTAAAAAAAATTCAAAAAAATAG
This sequence comes from Carex kokanica, assembly GCA_025461125.1. Lineage (NCBI taxonomy): Eukaryota > Viridiplantae > Streptophyta > Magnoliopsida > Poales > Cyperaceae > Carex > Carex kokanica. Next base: position 308,134 of record JAJGRX010001449.1, read on the forward strand.
TAAATTTGATCTCCAAATATATTTTCATAAGATAATAATTTGATCTCCAAAGTACGGACCGATCCGCACATTGCAATGTACCATAGCCTCACTCTTTATTGAACATAATAAAAAGTAAACAATTTGGTCTTACCTGCATTTAGTTGGTGGCTTGACAACTTTTAAATGACACCAAATTTAAGATGTAATATCTAATTAAATACATTGAACATAATTATATTTTTTTTTGTCTTGATTTATTTTGTCAATTATAGCGATTGTCATGTAAATATCACTTTGTAGGATGTCTAAATGACAAAGTAAAAAATATATATAATTATGTTCTTCGTAAATTATATCATATAGCACATTTGGGTAAAAAATAAATATGTTCTATCCAAGTTAGAGATATTAGGGTTAAAAAAAAATTCAAAATATGTTTCTTTTGTCATGTTTTTTTTTCAGAAAAAAAAAATTATAAAAACATACTTATGTTTAAAATAATTATATAATTATGTTTATTATAATCATATTTTCCTGACTTTGCCTCTAAATATAAGCATAAAACAAAGATGACTTTGCCTATCATATTTCCTGACTTTACTTTCTTTGCATTATAACCAAAATACATATAAAATCAGAACTAGACCAACTAAGGTAGAGTCCTATTGGAGCTGTTACCAGCACAGCATAAGGAACTCACCAAAAAAAATGAAAAGGAAAATAAATTAACTCTATATGCAAATGTCATTTTTCCAGCTGGAAAAAAAAAAAAAAAAAAACTAGAGAATACCCCAAAAAAGCACATGCAACATGGCACTCTATTCTACATTAGAAAGAAAACTTGAATAACATGTCATGCTGGTAAACCTGACCAGGGTTAATGATCTGAGAAGGGAAGTTGGGATGGTTAACTGCATCAGGAAACCCTTGTGTCTCTAAACAGAGACCATTGTGTGGGCCATAGACATGGCCGTTCTTGCCTCTTACGTTATTTATGTAGTTGCCTGAGTAGAACTGCACGCCTGGTTGGTTGGCCCACAGTTCTAGGGCCCGTCCTGACTGTGGGTCCCGCACAGCTGCCACCTTCCTCATCCCATGTGCATCGGGCACTGAACTGAGCACATAGTTGATGTCATACCTGTTTTTGCATTTGAATGTATGATTTACTAGGTGCTGTACTGATAAGTTCTTAGTTTTATATCTTGGAATTTGGACCACATTTCAATATAAACATGTGCAAGGACTTCTATTCATTTGGTTTATTTTGTACCATTCTGTACCAGTATTGCTAATTGAGCTAGTACCTTCAAGTACCAGTACCGGTATAGATCTGATCTAATTCTTGTGTGATGAAATCATTATGACAATACTGATATCCAAAGCGCCCCTCTATGCAGTAGAATTGGTACAGCTTACTTAACCTGTACTTATACTGGTACACGCACCTGTGCTTTCAAGAAACTTATTCGGGTACTAAAGACAGTACCAGTACACTCATAGGTCATATTACTTAAACTGTACTTATACTGGTACACGCACCTGTGCTTTCAAGAAGCTTCTGCTGGTACTAAAGACAGTACCAGTACACTCATAAGTCATATTACTTAACCTATACTTATACTGGTACACGCACCCATGCTTTCAGGAAACTTTTTCTGGTACTAATGACAGTACTGGTACACTTATGAATCATAAAGAATTAACAATGGGAACAAAAAAATATCACTTACCCTCCCGAAATTTGATCGATACGACTCCCAACAGATGCTGGCTTTCTAAAATCATAAGGTGTACCAGTAACCTTCTGGAAGCTTCCAGTAGGTATTAAGTTCTCATCAACTGGTGTAATTTCTGAGGCAAAGATCTGAACCATGTGGGACAGGATAGAACCGCTGTCGTGGCCACCTAGGTTCCAGTAGCTGTGCTGAGCAAGGTTGACAGGTGTTGCTTTGTTGCTTACAGTTCCATTCATGTGAACTGTCAGTTCATTCGGCCCTGAGATTTTGTACGTCACATATACATCGAGGTCCCCAGGAAAACCTACACTAGGGTTTTGAAGCGAAATAAGAAAGCTCTGCACTAAAATCTTAAAAGTGCAAATTTACACTAATAATGTTAGATGTACTAGTAGGGGTGTTCATCGGGTCTGGTTTAATCGGTTTTAAACCGAACCAAAATAGTTCGGTTTAAACGGTTCGGTTCTTCCGATTAAATGGATCGGTTCGGTTTAGAAATTGTAAAACCGGTTAGACCGAACCGACCGAAATTTTTAAACTCATCTCCTGTCGGAACCAAACATTTAAAAAAATTCAAAAATTACGACAAAAATGTATATTGCTTGGTTCGGTTTAAAACCGATTAAACCGAACCAAACAAAAAAATTTAATTCTTCTTTTAAAAAATTCAAAAAATTAACAAAAAAATATTTATTTTTATGATTAATATCCTATTTCGGTTCAACCGAACAAACCGAAATTTACTTCAATTTGTTCGGTTCGATTCTTATTCGGTTTTGATTATATTAAAACCGAATAAAACTTTGGTTTGCCTATTTTAGTTCAGTTTGGACCGAACCGAACCGATGAACACCCCTAGTACTGGTATTTTTTTTTTTTTTTTTTGCAAGGCTACATGAGAAAGTGGGTCTAGGAAAGCACAACAATAAAAAACTATGTAAAAAAAATAATAAGTACCTTCTTCCCCATCAAAACTATGGTAGTAAAAGGTGATATATGGGAAATCACCGCCTCCTTTCTCTTTTACTGTCCAGATAACCTTACTAAATCCCCTATCGCCACCTATGTTATATCCATAAATACTCATCAAATATTTACCAAATGTTAGATATATAGTAAAAAATTTGGTTTTGGAAAAGAAACAAACATACCATGAAGGGTATTTTTGCCACTATTGATGGGCAATTTGTAAACTTTCCGATTTAATAAAAAGTGTCCGCCTGCTATTCTGTTAGCCACTCGTCCCACCACTGCCCCAAAATATGCGGTATCATTCTGGTAAATTACGAATACAATTAGCACTGATTTGTTAGGGTTACTCACTGAAATAAATCAGTAAAAGAGTATCCAAAAAAACAATAAAAATATCAACAATTACTTTTGAAATGTTATAAAAATCTCAATCAATCTACAAAAAAGGAAAGTGTTTGCCCACTCGTACCAGTACCAGACATGATCTACGTAAACCTAAGGTATATGTTTGTAGAACATAGTTGTTTACTGTAATTAGTTTGAAATGTTATCAAAATCTTAATCAATCTACAAAAACCAGTACCAGTACATAACAGCAAAGCTCCTTTTGTCATTTCCTGTATGTTTAATTCTAGCAAAGAGGTAGTGCACCTTAGAAATATCTCAACAAGGCATTCATTACCAATTTCAAGAGGTTTATTTTTTTGCCAATTTAGACATTTCCAAATTTGGAGAATAATTTTTGGAAAATGAAAATAGAGAAAGAATTAAACTTACAATATAATGACCAATTCCATCATAGCCAAGCACTACATCAGCCACATTCCCTGTAAATGAAAAAAAAAAATAATGCATATTTTATATATTTATACATAGTCAAACCTAGAAAGGAAATTAAATGCTACAAGACACTAAAAAAGGTGTACAGATTTTAACAGAGCCGTTTTTACTTCATGCAGCGCACGCAGTATAGAATCAAAACAGCGCTGCATATGGTTCGTGCTCTGCATGAAGCCAAAACTGATCTGTTAAAATCTTAACCCAAGAAAAAACCTCAGGTAATTAAATTCTACAAGACACAAAAAAGGGGTAGAGATTTTAACAGACCAGTTTTGGCTTCATGCAGCGCACGGCCTACAGACTAAAAACAGCGCTGCATATGGTTCGTGGTCTGCATGAAGCCAAAACTGCTCTGTTAAATTACGAAATGGGGTCTAATAACTTGATGGATACCTTTGGAATCGGGGAGGAGAAGAGAGACAACAGTGGCGCCCCAATTGGTGATTTTGAGAGAGAAATCTCCCTTTCTGAGAGCATAGATCCCGACAGTTTTCCTTGGCGCAGCAGCAATGGTGGAAGCACGAAAGAACCCAAGACCCTGGAAGAAGAAGAACGCGAAGGCTAAGAGGAGACACAGAGCAAGCAGTAATGGTGGCCTTGACATCTCATCTGAGAGAGAGAGGAAAGACTTTTTTGCCTTTTGGGAAACAGTTCAACAGTTCAGTTGGGAAATGGTACGAATTCAGAGAGAGAGAGAAAGAGGAAATCATATTTACTAAGGTAACAGAAACTTTGAGTTTTGATCAGAACCGTTCGATCTGCTCTCGCACGAATAATAAAGTTCCAACGCATTCCATCTCAGATGAGTTCGGATATAAACCTAAATATTATGTTACCTCAGAGATAGCGGACTCAACAAAGAGGAATTCATATCTACTGAGGTAACAGAAATTATGAGCTTATATCAGTACCGTTCAATCTACTTTCGCACGAATATTAAAGTTTCGGATCAAAACATAAATATTATTTTACCTCAGAGGATGCGGACTCAAAAAGAGAGTCAATAAAATGACGAAATCATATCCAAAGCGGTACCGGATTGTGTATAATTATATCTGAATCGTCTGATCTATTATTGCACGAATCTGAAATAGGCTGGGGGTATTCTACACGGGACTGTACTGCAGAGAAAGTTTGAATTGACTAAGTCCGACTTAACAATCAGATCTGAAATGGAATATTATATACCGAGTAGAACTAAGGTGTTCTTAAGCTCACCAAGTAATGCATTTACATTGTTGAAACCGTTTTATTTACTTCAAACTACACATTTAAATTAAGGTGTTCTTAGCTTTAACTCAATAATCTATTGGATTTACTTCAAACTACACATTTAAATTGTTGAAACCGTTTTATTTCACGAGTAATGCATTTACATGTCAAATTTATAATTTTTCGAACTAATTTAATATAAAGTCAAGCAGTCAAAAAATGTTGAAAAATGAACGCATTAAAATTAACTTATAAATCATCTTTTTTTGACCGCTTGACTTAATACTAAATTAGTTCAAAAATTTAAAAATTTAACATGTAAACGCATCACTCATGAAGTAGATCGGTTTCAACGGTTTGTGTTGAAAATAAAGAAGAATCATAGAAGAATTGATCTCAGCCATCCATCATTGATCAATTAAATTAAAAGAAGAATAGAAACTGTACAGTACCAACGGTACAAAATATAACCGTTAGAACTCTTTTGTATAAATAGAGCATAGGCTAGATTGTAAAAAAGTTACTCTGATAATTCAATAATTAATCTCCTCAGAACTCTGAAAATCAACATGGTATCAGAGCCTATCCGATAATAATACCCGATAACCCGATAACTGATATTTACCAGTAAACTGGTAAACTCATAAACAGAAACAGAAACAGAAAAGCCACAGCAGAAATTCTGTAATCAAGCAACATCAAAATGGATCAGTGGGGGCAGCAAACTAGCGAAGCTACCAACCCATCCAAATTAACTCCGACATTGCTCAATGGTATGAATTACCTATCATGGGCTAAGTCTGTCACCATTTCTCTTAGTGGTAGAGATAAAATCGATTACATCACTGGAGATAAAGAAAAACCAAAACCCCAAAAGCCAGAAGAACCAACAGAGGCCGAGAAAATTCAAATCCGAAAATGGCAAAAAGAGGATCATACTGTTATGGCTCTCTTATATGGGTCTATGGAGCAACAGATCACCGACCTATTCCTCCAAAGCTGCAACTCATCAAAAGAACTATGGGAGGAAATTCATTCCTTCTATGGCCAACAAAAAAAACCATTCTCATGTTTATCGCCTTCAAATGGAAATCCAGCAAGAAAAAAAGGGAACAAGAACCCATTTGGAATATCTGGCCTCTCTCAAAAAGAAATACGATGAACTTGATATCTACCGGCCATTTACAACCGATTCTAAAGAACTCAAAAAACGAAGAGAAGAAGATCGAATCTTCTCGTACCTTGCGGGCTTTGATGCGAGCTATGAGATCATTCGATCACAAATTATCCGAGCACCCGACCTTCCATCCTTTTCCGAGGTGGTCAATCAGATTCAGCGAGAAGGCACACTGCGAGAAGTCATGGGGGCCCACAAGCCAGCCACGGCGAAGGGCACGAGCCCCATGGCCATGCAGTAAGAAATTCCCAAAACCCTAGCTCTCAACATCATCAAATTCGGCCAAATTCGAGAGAAAAGTGCTCTCACTGCAAGAAAGAGGGTCACAAGGCCGAGAGGTGCTATTTTCTGCACCCGAATCTTAAGCCGAAGTGGTGGAGGGAGGCTGATCCAAGGAAAGGAGGAGGCGGCGGATGGAACGAAGAGAAGAGAGAAATGTCGCGTGGGGGAGGGGGAGGTTTCTCTGCCCAGACCGAGAAAAAAGAGATAAAAAATGATCAAACCGGTTCGGGTGAACCGGGTTCAAGTGCTGGCGGGTCAAAACTGGGCGCTGGCGGGTCTAGCGGGTCAGGGGATCAAATGCAGCAGATCCTCCAGCAGCTTTCCATGTTGCTTGCTCAAAACTCTGCTAGCTCATGTGGTATTGTATCTCACTCAAACAATTTAAATTTGTACAACCAAATAATTGTAGATAGTGGTGCAACCGACCATATGTTTGGAAATAAAAATTTCCTTGAGAATTTAAAATTAACCGAAAATGACCAATATGTGACTGTAGCAAATGGTATGAAAGAAAAAATTCATAGTGTAAGTGAAATTGTTTTTTGCAACAAAAAAATCAAGAATGTACTATATTTAAAAACCTTTCCTATAAACCTACTTTCGGTTAAAAAATTAACTCAAGAGTTTAATTGTAACGTAATTTTCTCGCATGAAAATGTAATATTTCAGGACCGGGTAACCGGGGACAAGATTGGTGAAGGGTCTCTTAAAAACGGGCATTATCTTTTGGATTTAGAACAATTGAAAATTTGTGCTTCGGCAAGCTCAATTAATTACGATAAATGGCACAAGAGACTCGGGCATCCCTCCAACAAGATTTTAAATAATGTTTTAAATTTTCGAAAGACTAGTTGTATTAATTGTGATATATGTAAATTGGCAAAGCAAACGAGACGTCCTTTTTCACTTTCCTCTAGTAAAAGTGAGGCCTCGTTTGATTTGGTTCACTCCGATGTATGGGGTCCGGCTCCAATTAATTCTTATAATGGATTTAAGTATTTTGTAATATTTATTGATGATTTTTCTAAAGCTATATGGTTATATTTACTTAAATCAAAAGATGAGGTATTTATGTGTTTTAGAGAATTTCTATGTCTTATAGAAACTCAATTCAACGCGAAACTTAAAATTTTTAGGTCGGATAATGGAACGGAATTTGTAAATAAAAATTTTGATAATCTTTTTAAAGAAAAAGGAATTATACATCAAACCACTTGCATAAACACTCCCGAACAAAACGGAATGTCGGAAAGGAAAAATAGACATTTATTAGAAATGACACGCGCATTATTATTTCAAAATAACGTTCCAAAAATTTATTGGTCGGATGCCATCCTTTGTGCTACACATCTAATTAATAGACTACCTAGTGTTATTTTAGAAAACAAAAGTCCAACCGAAATTCTTTATCAACAAAAAAAGAATTTAGATTACTTAAGGGTTTTTGGTTGTGTTTGTTTTGTTCATATTAAAAGAAAAGATAAATTTGATTTTATGTCAACAAAAGCTATTTTTTTAGGGTATTCACCATATAAAAAAGGTTACAAGTGCTATGATCCAATTAATAAAAAAATGTTTATATCTAGAGATGTAGTATTTTGTGAAGATGAACCATATTTTAAAAAGGATAAAATAAATAATAGATCACTTGAAAATTATCAAGATAGGACAATATCTCCTCTCTTGAACAATTTCGATTTTATACCAAATGAGGATTATGAAATCGAATCCGATAACCATGAAGAAGAAAATAATGATAATAATAATAATAATGACGATAATGATCATGATAACGGTGATTATGAAAATAATGGAGATGAAGAAAATACCATAGTGCGAAGGTCCATAAGAGTGCGTCAACCTTCTACCAAACTTAGAGATTTCATAACCTATACGGTCCAATACCCTATACAAGATTTTGTATCATATGAGAATATTTCTTCCGATTATAATGCATTTCTTATTTCCATTCAAAAAGAAATAGAACCAAACAATTACCAAGAGGCAATAACCAACCCGGTATGGTGCAAAGCCATGAAAGATGAATTAATGGCTTTAGAAAAAAATGACACATGGGTAATTGTACAATTACCAAAAAATAAAAAACCCGTAGGATGCAAATGGGTATATAAAATAAAGAATTTTGCTATTGTGCTTCATGAAGTAAAACCAATATTTTACTTCACGCTCATACACCCATTTCCAAAATCCAAATCGTCGATCTGACCGTTCAAGTTGTTCTCCATATTGAAATGTGCTTGGAGACCAAATTTTACATTTTTTGGAATTTTTTTACTATTTATTAAGCCACTTTGAAAGTCGCTGATCCATTGGTCCAGAATTTTTTACTGTTTTTTACTATTCACAATGGATCAGCGATTTTCAAAGTGGCTTAATAAATAGTAAAAAAATTCCAAAAAATGTAAAATTTGGTCTCCAAGAACATTTCAATATGGAGAACAACTTGAACGGTCGGATCGACGATTTGGATTTTGAAAATGGGTGTATGAGCGTGAAGTAAATCGAAGTTTTACTTCGCGAAGTACAATAGCCCTACTCATAAAATAAAATATAATAGTGATGGTACCATAGAACGGTACAAAGCTAGATTAGTGGCCAAAGGATATACTCAAACCTATGGTATAGATTATAACGAAACCTTTGCACCGGTAGCAAAAATGAACACCGTTAGGATTTTATTTTCTATTGCAATAAATAGTGAATGGAACCTCTACCAAATGGATGTGAAAAATACTTTTCTTCAAGGAACACTTGAAGAAGAGGTGTACATGACCCTACCACCCGGCCATAAAATAGAGAACAATGCTAATCTAGTTTGTAGGTTGAATAAGTCAATCTATGGATTGAAGCAATCGCCTCGGGCATGGTATGGCAAACTTAGCTCTTTTTTAAATTCGTGTAATTTTAAAACTAGTAGTGCCAACCACTCCTTGTTCACCAAAAATGAAGAAAAAAACATAACTCTTATATTGGTGTATGTAGATGATTTAATAATTACCGGAAACAATTTAGAAGAAATTAAAAAAATTAAATCCCAATTAAAGGAAAAATTTGATATCAAAGATTTAGGCTATTTAAAATATTTTTTAGGAATAGAAGTAGCCTCCTCAAAAAAGGGTCTATTTATTTCACAACGCAAATATACTTTAGATTTACTAAAAGAAACTGGTAAGTTAGGTTGTAAGCCGGCCTCTACACCAATTGATACCAAATATAAATTAAATACCGAGGATGGTGAACCGTTAGAAGACATAAACCAATTTCAAAGACTTGTAGGGAAACTAATTTACCTTACGGTAACCCGTCCAGATATTTCCTTTTCTGTAAGTCAAATTAGTAAATTCATGCATTCCCCAAGAACACCTCATTTGGAGGCAATAAATAGAATTTTAAGATACTTAAAGAAAAATCCCGGAAAAGGCATAAAAATGATGAATCATAATTCTAATGAAATATGTGGCTATTCCGATGCAGATTGGGCCGGTAGCTTTGATAGAAAATCCACCACCGGCTTTTGCACATTTGTAGGCGGGAATTTAGTCACATGGAAGAGCAAGAAACAAAATGTCGTGGCTCGATCAAGTGCGGAAGCGGAATACCGAGCCATGGCATCCACCGCAAGCGAGTTGATTTGGATCAGACAACTACTTAGAGACATGGGCATATAATCTAATCAACCTATGAAGATGTATTGTGATAATAACTCCGCTCGACATATCGCATCAAATCCGGTGTTTCACGAAAGAACAAAACACATTGAAGTGGATTGTCACTTTATTAGAGAGAAGGTCCAAGCGAAAGAAATAGAAACACTGTTTGTGAAAAGCAAAGAACAATTAGCGGATGTTTTTACCAAAGGATTGGATCCGACGCATTTCGAGACTATCACCGACAAACTAGGATTGTACGACATATACACTCCTAGCTTGAGGGGGAGTGTTGAAAATAAAGAAGAATCATAGAAGAATTGATCTCAGCCATCCATCATTGATCAATTTAATAAAAAGAAGAATAGAAACTGTACAGTACCAACGGTACAAAATATAACCGTTAGAACTCTTTTGTATAAATAGAGCATAGGCTAGATTGTAAAAAAGTTACTCTGATAATTCAATAATTAATCTCCTCAGAACTCTGAAAAACAACAGTTTGAATGCGTTATTTGAAATCAATCCGATAGGTTTTTGAGTTAAGCTCACAAAGAAACTTGCTGAGTTCAAGAACACTTAGAAGGAAAAATTATGCTCAACTTTGAACTTTCATTTACATGCAGATATCTCCTTTTAAACTTTTCGGAATAAAAAAAGATGCTCAAGTTTGAACTTTCATTTACACTTATTTTGATTAATTTAAGACTAGAGTTCAAATATCTCTATTTTTTGTGCCTCCATTATTATAACAAAAATAACTTAAAATTTATTACTTAAATGTCAAAATAAAACATTAGATATGATACATATTATTTCCTCTATGCACACGTATAAGATCACGACATTTTAATTTTATTTTAATTAGTATCAAGAGCTTGCAAAAATACACCAAGGGGATAAATTCTGAATGTTGATTTTTCAACTTATTAATTCATATAAATCCTAAATTGGAAAGTAATAATTTATAAAATTTTGTCATCTTATTTGTTTTTTATAAAAATATTTATTATTTTTCCAAAAATAAAAAATATGTTATTCCAACGTCACTAAAAATGCAATAAATGATAGATCTCATTTTTCCTTAAAAAGAAAGTATTCAAAATTATCTTTTTACCGTTTACATAATTCTATTACATGTAATTGATGTACTTAATTAACTATATTTAAATTAATTTAAAATTTTCAAGCAACCAACATTAAAATTTTGACCTCAATAATATAATTGTCTATATTTTTTTTTTCTTTGAACGATCATTATAGCTAAGTATATACAAAAATATACAAGCAGTTGATTGTAGCTTTAATTATTCATATTGATTTTGTTTGCATTATATTTGTATATATCTGATTATGAGATGAATTCTAGTCGCATGATATTTATATGAGGATTAATATGCATTCAAAAATCTATAATACTTTTAGTTTTTGTTTATAGAACAATTTATGGGGTCCGTATGCATATAGCATTTATATTTAAAATATTAAAAAAATGTACAAATTTAATAAGATTTTGATAATGAATGTGTCCATTGATCCCATTTGTTAATTGTTATATGTTGTTTTATTACTACCGATATTTTTTTTAATATTCAACATTAAATAAAAAATTATCAAATATATCCACCTTTGCTGGATATTTTTAAAAATGTCCAGACTGGCCAAAGTTTGGCCGATTGGCCGATCAGGTATTACTACTGAATCAAAGGTGCCTATGCTTTAAAAATACCTGACCGGCAAATGTGGATATATTTGATATTTTTTATTTAATATTGGATATTAAAAAAAATATTGGTATTACTACTGAGTCATCTCCTACTAGCAATGCTTAAATCTGCCCATGATCAAAGCATAGGCAGGACAGAAAATATATATACTCGAAACAAGTTAAGGAGCCTAAATTGGTGAGTTAAGCTACACCGCCATAAATTCATTCTTATATCTTATTCCTCCTTACTATTCTTAAGTGAGGAATAAAAGATCTTGATTATTTACTCTGTTTTACATTTATTTGAAGTCTCATGCACAATATTGTAAAATAAAAGTTGATATTAATACAGAAAAACTAATGTGATTCAAGATATAAAATATGTAGTGAAGAGGGGCGTATCTAGTCAGAATATTTATCAGAGGTAGATAAATTTTTTTACTAATACAATTAGCGAAATGCGGATTGCTGTGAATTAAACAATTTAAATTGTGGGTTGTCTAAGAGGAGGTAAATTTTTTTTGAAAGTTAGCAACAACCCGATTATATATAGATATATTCTTGCTTTTTAAAATATAGAAGTAGGCAGTTACCTACCTCTGATTCAATGTGGCTCCATCATTGTCAATAAATGAATCAGGTATGGATTCGTTCATTTTTATCTCGTCATGGGTCGGGTAATGGAAACACTTGATTCAACCCAACACATATTTAATTTTTCTATTTTTTATATATATTTAGTCAAACTTTTTTGGAACTTTTTAACATTTTATTAGGCTTGAGAGTAACAAATGCACTACTAAGACTCAACCTGGCCAAGCTAAGCTGCTATGGTCCATATCATTTTATAAAAAATTACTAGTATTGTATCCGCGAGTTGCAACAGAAACATATTATAAGAGAAAAAAAAAATCTCATACAAAATGACATATTTTCATAAAAAAATTAGTCTAAATATGTTTTTTTTTAATCTTTTTGACATATTTTCATAAAAAAATCTCATACAAAATAAATATTAAATGACAAATAACATTACTTAAGTGATATAAAAAAATTGGAAATAAATGAAGACACACCCAATCAATTATCGATCAAATAAAAAAAAATCTTAAATACATTTAAAAAATGAAAAGAAATCATGACCAATCAGAATGATGATCCAATTTGCATATAGCGAGTACATGTGGCGAGCACGTAACAAACACAAAAAAGATGCATATAATCAAAATATTTGATTGAAAGGCTGATATTCAATCCGAAATTTCATCTTTTAATCAAAACCGTTGACAGATCAGAACATCTACGTGCTTAATATAAGAATGAAGATATTTAACATGCTAAGGTTCCTTCGGAGTTTCTTTTCACCCCTTATAAGAATATAACTTTTTAAAATGAGATAAATTCATTAAAGAAATTATATTAATAAAATTTTAGAAATTAATAAAATCATTTATAAATCCTAACATTCTACAATTAGAGTGTTATTAGTCATGAGAAATTTGTTATAAACAAACAGAAAAGAATCATAATTGCACCTTAAGTGCATCAAATGCATTTTATTTTTTAAGTGAGAAGAGAGAATCATTATTTTATGTATCATAAATAAAGTGGCGTATAGATTTAATATATGGATGGAGACCATAAAAATGGTAAACATGACAACATTGACATTTTTTTTTCAAATAAATTCGACTAAAATTTGAAAAATAGGAAAAATAATATACATATATTATTGAACTTATAAATTTATTATGTATAAAATTTAATGCAATTTATGTGGTATTAGAAATTTTATCAAAGACCATTAAAATCTGGACCGTGACAAATTTCGTTTGTTCAACATTTTGGACTAAAACAATTTATAGTATAATCTTAAAAAAATAATGAAATTCAGAAAATAGGCATTTGAATTAAAATTGTTGATTTATGTTTTCTTTTTATAATAATGCAAGACTTTTGTGTGCTTATTCATTTTTATAAAAAAATTATAATTTTTGAAATAAATAAATTGATAAAAATCTTTTTATTTAAATATAAAAAAATAGCAAACGAGATGAAGCAAAAAATACTGTTAATATTTATTTAAAACAAAAATTAATTTTAAGGATATTATCATATTAGATTAATAATCGATAAAAATCCCATACTGTATAATTCTTAAAAATAATTATTAAAATTAAAATTAAAAATTAAATTTTTACTAATTAAAAATAAAATAAATTCAAATACTCATTTAATATTAACCCTTATAATATCGATCGCATCCAAACCGCACCGAATACTTATTACTAGTACTATTTTAAGAGCAGCTATGAAAATATCAACCTCTCAGAGGGCACCGAGCAAAATTTACGAATTCATTCACCTAAAGTAACTGAAATTCTGTGTCTAGATCTTGACCGTCAGATCTGTTTAGCCACGAATATTAAAGGAGCCCAGGCATTCGACCTCGGACTGAATTTATCCGGAATCTGATCGAACGGTCTTGATCTAAACACAAAAGTTGAGTTACTTCAGAGCTTCCTGACGTAAATGTTACGACTTATTTGCCTGAGGTAACAAAATGTTTAAGTTTAGATCTGGACCATCCGATCTACTTTGGCACGAATATTAAAGACCGTGTATTTGATATAACGGTATGGATTTAAACTCAAAATTTGTGTTACTTGAGAGGATCGGACATAAATTTACGGGCTTTTAGTCCGGTCCCTACAGAAACAGCATCTCCTTTCTCTCTCTCCCTCTATCGTCTGTGGAGAGAAACCCTAACTCTCTCTCTCTAATCTCGCCGCCGCCTTTTTCTTTCCTCTCGCAAAATCGCATCCAACAATCTGAAACCAGAGCAGCGTCGCGACGAACGAGTGTTACTTCAGATCGTGCTTTGATTTGATTCTTTTTTGTTCGACTTTTGTCGAAGAACCCTAGCGGATACCTACCAAACAGAGTAAGTTGATTTTGGATCCATCCATCATTGGTTTTAATGCAAATTTGGTTTCCTTGCAATTATTTGTATCATATTTGGTTGAATCCTACAGATAAATTGGTAATGCATAGTTTGAAAGATCATTCTTTCATGATTTTAGACTACAGATTGTTTTCTCCTTTAAAGGTCTGAGTATCATCTGAAATTCATGCTTCATTTGTTTGCTATTTTTTGAGAATTTTAAATCTGTGCAATCATCCCCGGAAAGTTCCAAGTTTTACTTGTTTGAAGTGTATGTTATATATAATCTTCATTGTGCATATGAAAGAAAAAAAATCCCAAAGAAAACCTGTGATGCTACATGAATTTTTTAATTTGAGACTGAAGCATTTTGTTGGTGCATTTTGTTTGATGTGTTTCAGGCTATCTAGCGCCTGCTTGAGGGAAGCGGGCGCCTTTTGAATCCTTTGTTCAATCATGGCGACTTTTGCGAAACCTGAAAATGCTCTCAAGCGTGCTGAAGGTATTGTTTTGCACGAATCTCAAAGCACAATAATACTAACCCCTGCATTCCGAATAGGCACCGAAAAAAAAATTGACCCAACTTTAGATAAACTAAAAATTTGAGATACTTCCTTTGTGTATTTCAGAGCTTATCAATGTGGGACAAAAGCAAGCAGCGCTCCAGGCTCTGCACGACCTCATCACATCGAAGAGGTACCGTGCATGGCAAAAGACCTTAGAGAAAATTATGTTCAAGTATGTCGAGCTTTGTGTTGACATGCGCAAGGGTCGGTTTGCGAAAGACGGTTTGATCCAATACCGTATTGTATGCCAACAAGTGAATGTCTCGTCTCTTGAGGAGGTGATCAAGTACTTCATGCAATTGTCCACTGAGCGGGCTGAGCAGGTAATTTGTTTTATTCATATAGAGATGTTCATAGCATTCGTTATTTGGTACCATGGCTTTGGAGTTGTGAAGAGTCATAAGAGCACCTAATTTCTACTATGATTAGGTGCCTCAATCATGTCTGGTAAAATGCCCAATCACAAGAGCACATAATAGGCAAAATTTTTCTTTTGGGGAAATTATTTACTATTTTTTTTAGATAGGTACAGTATCACTGTTTTTGGATGGTCCAGAATCTTCTGAAAAACAGTGATTTTTGTACCAATCTAAAAAAATAGTAAAAAATTTCCAAAAATATAAAATTTGGTCTCCTAGCACATTTTAATAGGGAGATCATGTTTAGTGGTTCGGATCGACTGTTTCGACTTTAAAATGAAGATATGGATGTTCGGCATGATTGGGGCACGAAAACAATGGGGCATTTTAACCCTACTCGGTTAAATATTATAGATGTTGACTACATTTGGGTTAGGTTTTGATGCTACTGTTTGTGCTTAAGAGTCTTGTATTGTATGAGCAGGCACGTAGTCAAGCGGAGGCACTGGAGGAGGCGCTTGATGTGGATGATTTGGAGATGGATAAGAGGCCTGAGGATCTGATGCTGAGTTATGTCAGTGGGGAGAAAGGAAAGGACAGGTCAGACAGGGAACTAGTCACGCCTTGGTTTAAGTTCCTTTGGGAGACTTACAGGACTGTTTTGGAGATACTTAGAAATAACTCCAAGCTCGAGGCACTGTATGCGGTTAGTTTTTTTTAATCTCTCTTCTGATATATACAAAGAATGAATAAAATGAATGGATCTGAGTACCTTGTAAGGCTTCTTCGAGTTATTTTCGGGCCTTTTGTTCTTTGTTGTTTCTTCTGTTATTTTTTATTTTATTGTACATATTACCGTAGGCTGTTTTGTTCATTTTTTTAAGTCAAGAACTGGATTTCTTATATAGTATTTTCTTTTATGGAAATGTTTGGAAAACCAAATTACAAAAGTGCCCTTGAAGCAATGTCTAATGGATAAATATCAGACCAGTATTGATATGTAAACAGCAGCGTGTTCCATCCAAAAAGGATCGTACCAGGTTTATAACAGTCTACTGGTACGTATTCACTAGTGCTCCTGTTTAATCACTTGTTGTCTGATATGCAGATGACAGCTCACAGAGCGTTCCAGTTTTGCAAAACTTACAAAAGAACCACTGAGTTTAGAAGGCTTTGCGAGATAATTCGCAACCATCTGGCGAATCTGAACAAGTACCGTGACCAGAGAGATCGTCCCGATCTGACGGCACCAGAGAGTCTCCAGCTTTATCTTGATACACGCATGGAGCAACTAAAGATCGCCACTGAACTCGATCTCTGGCAGGTATTTTTCCTTGTCATGTAATTTATATTGGTACAATGCAATTTACCAGTACCTATTATGTGATAAACAGCATGTAGTGTTGTATTAGACTCTCTCTGATTCTCCTCTGCCAAGATATATCTTTATTTGTTGGTTGCAGCTTGCGCTCAGGGGTGTTCATTAGGTCGGTTCGTTTAAAACCAAATGAAAATAGTCAAACCAAAATTTTATTCGGTTTTCAAAAATATAACTGAACCAACAATTAAACTTGTCAACCAAATAACAACCGAACCAAAAAAACTAAAGTAAATTTTGGTTTGTTTGGTTTAACCGAAATATGAGAGATTAAATTTTAGAAGGTCATAACTCAATACATGCACAAATACATTTAATTTTCTGTAAAATCAGTGATTTTAAAAAATTCCAAAAAAATAGTAAAAAATTTCTAAAAATTATAAAATTTGGTCTCCTAGCACAATTTAATATGGAGATCAACTTGAACGGTTCGGATTGACGTTTTGAACTTTGAAATTGAAGATGTGGACGTGAAGTAAAACAATCGCTTTACTTTGCGAAGTTCCGTAGCCCAACTCTCTCTCTCTATATATATATCAATCAGTTGTTGACATTACACACATTGTTCAATTCCATACTAGATATGTAGATGTTCTAAAATATCCAAACCAATTTTTTCTTCATTTCAAGTCCAAAAAAGTCAGCAAACCATCAATCACACTAAAGTATGGATTCAAACCGTATATAGAGTTCGGTTGTTTCAGTTATGAAAAATCTAGACTGAATCAAATATAATAAACCAAATAAACCGGACCCAATGACTATCACCCCTAAGATGTGTACTTGGATATTTTTTTGTCTTTCGCAGGAAGCCTTTAGGTCGGTCGAAGACATCCACGGGTTGATGTCTCTGGTCAAAAAGAGCCCAAAACCGTCTTTAATGGTTGTATATTACGCAAAACTCACCGAAATATTTTGGGTAGCAGATAGTCACCTCTACCATGCCTATGCATGGTTGAAACTGTTTACTCTACAAAAGAGCTACAACAAAAACCTCTCTCAAAAGGACATTCAACTCATTGCCGGTTCAGTTCTCCTCGCCGCTCTTTCGGTGGTGCCTTATGATCACAAGTATGGAGCGTCTCATTTAGAGTTAGAGAATGACAAGGAGAGAAATTTGCGCATGGCTGGGTTGATTAATTTTACATTGGATGCTAAACGCGAGAACAGAGAAGTGGTAATTTTATTATTACGTGTTTTTGTGTGTTTTGTTAGAAAATTTTCTATAAATTTGTCTGACTTGTAATTATTATTATTTTTTTACTATGTCATGCAGCTTTCACGGGCCTCGCTTCTCTTAGAGCTGGTATGGTCCTAAGAACATACATTTCATGATCTTTTTCACTAATATTCATAATTTTTGTTTATCATTTTTGAATTCGCTTATAAGTTTGTCTTTTTCTATAGGCAGCGAAAGGGGTGATGTCATGTGTGCCTCAAGAAGTGAAGGATCTCTACAATATTTTGGAGAATGAATTTCACCCGTTGGATCTTGCATCTAGGGTGCAACCCCTTCTTGCTAAGATTGCAAAACTCGGTGGCAAGCTCTCTACGGCCTCAGCTGTGCCAGAGGTGCATCTTGCTCAGTATGTCCCTGCTCTGGAGAAGCTCACAGCACTTAGGGTTTTGAAACAGGTACAGAGACAAAGAACTGCAATTTATGAAATTTGTGTAGTATCCTAACATTATAATTAAGCTAAATTAGTAAAGGAGAAATTGCTCTAGGTTATTTGTAACAGTCACTTATTCATATATTTTTTTTATTTTTTTGAATGAAATTTCAACAGGCTGCTCAGGTGTTTCAGACAATGAAAATAGATATGCTTTCAAAAATGATCCCCTTCTTTGACTTCGCTGTTGTTGAGAGAATCTCTGTTGATGCTGTCAAGTACAATTATGTTGCCATGAAGGTTGATCACCTTAACGGTGCTGTCATTTTCGGCAATGTGGTACGTTGTCACTTTTACTTTTTTTTTTACGGGACATTAAATCAAAGAATATTATAAAAGTTAATAGAACTGATTAGTCTTAATTAGCCCTAATACAAGTATACTAAATGGCATAGAGCAGCTTTTTATTTGATTCCTTTTCACAGTTAGCTCTAATTAGTCTTAATTTGATTCCTTTTCACAAGATTATTGCTGAACAGTGATTATTTATTTGTTTTATCAGGACATTGAATCTGATACGCTGTGTGATCACTTGGCAAAACTCACTGAGTCACTTAACAAAGCATGGTGCCTCATCCACCCTCCGATACCGAAACAGTCCAAGTTGGGAGATAAGCTATATCACTTGTCAGAAATTGTCGAAACAGAGCACAAGAGGCTTCTTGCCAGAAAATCAATAATAGAGAAGCGCAAGGAAGAACACGAGCGGCAGATGCTTGAAATGGTCTTGCAATTTTCTTCAATTTTAATGAATTCTACATGTCAACATGTCTTTTTAAATTAGAAATTCTTTGATAATTGGTGATTTTTATGTCTGACATGAAAAGAAGTAACATTGGATGAAATTTATGTTTTGGAATAAAAAATTCAGGAGAGGGAGGAAGAGTCGAAGAGGATGAAGATACAAAAGATAACACAGGAGGCGGAGAAGAAGCGACTGGAGACGGAATACAGCATAAGAGAAAGAGCGAGAATTCAAAAGGAAGTTGCAGAGAAAGAGATGCAGGAGGCGCAAGCACTCTTGGATGCTCAAAGGCGCAAAGGCGGCAAGGGCAAGAAACCCTTAATTGAAGGGGTACTTTGTTCTTCTCTCTTTTTTTTTATTGTTTTTCCATATGGTTAAAGGAGTGAGGATATGGTACTATGCATAGTACTGATTGGGAAATTAACATGGTGCATATTCAAATATATAAGTAGGTAAAATTATCTAAATTTGGTTTGGTAAAATAGTTGGGAGTAGTTTTTTACAGATCGGTCTTTATTTTATTTGTTTGTAGGAGATGACAAAGCAGGGACTGATTGAACTGGCGCTGAGCGAGCAACTAAAGGAGAGGCAAGAAACTGAGAAGAAGTTGCAAAAGCTCGCTAAAACTATGGACCATTTGGAGCGGGCCCGCCGTGAGAATGAGAGCCCACTTATTGAACAAGGCTGGGCCAAACGTCTCGAAGAGGAAAGGATCCGTTTTGAACAAGAACAACTGGTCAGAAACTACTCCCTCTTTGCTTTTTGTAAACATAATAAATATTAACAAATACTATTTGAAGTCTAGATTTCAAATTTAAAATAAAATGGATTATAATAAATCCAAACAGTTCCCCATTCTTTTGTCCAGCGAATTAGATATATTACAATGGTTTTATATTTTAATTTATTTTGTGTTTGCTGATTAATAATTAAAAAAAATATATTGTAGAGAGCCATAGAAGAAAGCAAAAAGAATCATGTTGAAGACCTCAGGCGAAAGAATAGGCTTTCTCGTCTTGTTGAATATGCGGTATGTGAATCTATTCAATTCGATCATTTTCCTTTTATTGCTCGACACATGGTTGTTGTACATTTTTTATGGGTAAAGATATCGACAGAGCAGTTTCTGCTTCATGTAGTACACGAGTCATATGCAGCGTTGTTATGACTGTTGTCTGTGCGCTGCATTAAGAAAAAACTGCCATGTCAATCTTTAACAATTTTTATTGCTTGCCTGGTTCCAAATCTGTTATTTTATTCTGTCGATGTTTTTTTTAATTTTCTTTACAGAATGCAATGAGGCAAAAAATAGATGAGAGGCGGCAATCAGAGTTTGGGCAAGTGATGAAGGAGAGAGAAGATCGCATCAACCAACAGCTGGCCATGCGAAAAATGGAGAGGGACCGAATGCGCAAACTCATTTATTTCGTCACCTCTGAGGAAGAGCGCATCACTCAACTCCGTCAAGAGGAAGAAACCCGCAAGCGCGAAGGTATATATCTTCTCTTTCATTGTATTTTTTAATGTTATCATAGTTGCACAGAGCTTGATGCTAACTTAAAAATATATATAATATACTCACGAGCGAGGCTATGGTGCTATGCATGCATATTGGTCCGTACTATAGATTGATATCTCCATTTTCAAATTCCAAACAGTTGATCTAAACCGTTCAACATGACCTTCATATGAAAATAATCTTGCAGATCAAATTTTATATTTTTTAGAATATTTGGTTTTTTTTAAATAGATAGAAAATCACTTGATCTAAGAGATTCTATAATTCAGAAGTAGTGGTTTCTACCTATCTAAACAATTTAAAAAAAAAAATGAAAAATATAGTCATTGAATCATAGCCTCAGTCTATAAATGTTTGCATCCTTCTACAGAGGAGGAGAGGAAGAAGATAGAAGAAGCCGAGCGCAAAGCAAGACTTGATGCTATTGCTGAGAAGCAGCGCCAGAGAGAAAGAGAACTCGAAGAGAAAGAAAAACTCCGTCGTGAGTCCCTCCTACGTTCTACCGTGGACCCGGTCCCACGCACCGCACCTCCTCCTGCTGTATCCACTGAGTCTGTTACCGCTGCTCCTGCTGCAGCCGCTGCTGCTGCTGCCTCCACTGCTCCTTCAGGCGGTGGCAAATATGTGCCTAAGTTTAGGCGTAGTGTTGGCAGTGATGATGCTCCTCCTGAGAGACCAGCTGCAGCAGCACCTGAAACTGACAGGTGGAGCCGTCCCGATGACAGGCCTCCTGTTCAATCAGGTGGTGACAGGTGGCAGCGAGGTAGCAGGCCAGTAGCAGGTGGGGAGTCACGGTTGCCTCCTTCGACCAATTCTTGGTCCTCTAGGAACCGTGGTTAGATTCAAATTTTGTGTGGCGAATCGAATTGTTAGTTGTTTATGCTTTTATATTATGCAGCAACAGTGCAAGACTTTAGTTCTATGCAAATTTTTGTTCTGGGGGATCACTTTTCTATAGTCTCTGTTGTTTTAAATAATTCTAATTTTTTTTTTTTTTTGGGGATGAGGTTTATGTTAGAGTTGCTTAGTACTTCTATGTTTTTGTTTTTATATTGGTTTGAACCGAATCGGATCGACAAAAATTGGTTCTATTTTAGCATGTTGCACATTATTTAGTTGTTTGTCCCTCTGGTTTAATTTTTATTCTTTGTTTATAGGAAGTCTATTTTTCATTTGGTTTAGGTGAGTTCTGGGTAAAAGCTTTGAAAAAATCAAGAATTTTTTTAGGATTTTTACTGATTCTTATCAAGTATTCAGACATGCAAAAAGAAAATGATTTTATGTATTCTTCAAAGCATTTCACCAAGTTATCAAAACTAGAATTGGGCTTTGAAACGAAACTTTAGAATATAATATTGTAGAAATTTAATTTATTAACCAAAAATGGCCTTCTAATATTTAGATTATAGATAAATGTCGTCAATTTTTTAAGGCATCTTTACTTTCAGAAAGAATTATAATATACATTGAAAAAAGAAAAGAAAGAAAAAAAAATAGTGAAGAAAAATGTGATAATTAACTCGAGTCCAATTGCCTATCAAAATTTTTCAAACATGCATAAAATTGACATGAGAACTAATTATACAATAGTAAAAAAAAAAAGGAATTGCAGAAAATTATACATTTAATACATGAATACAAATCTTTGCTCAAGCCTTAATTTGAAAAATAAAAATAACCATTGAAACATATCCTATTTAAATAAGGAAATATTTAATTTTCATTTAAAGTTTTCTCTGTCATCTCTTTATGATAACTTGCATGTACTGGCATTGCTTGCAACTGCGGTTGCATGGCCGCAGTCGAAGAGCCTGGTATCTGATCACAGTAATAAGGATTTGGAGGTAAAAACGACATCGCAACCGGAGCGGGGAATCGAGGAAACGGCACATATAACGGTTGGTGCATTGTTGTGAAGTTACCATTCATATCAGTAATCATAATATTTGATCTGGTTTGCGGTACAAACGGAGACATCGGAGTTGCTCGGGTGAATCGCAGATCATACGGAGACACATTTGTGTATGGAAATTGACTCATTTCTTGCATCATCTAAAATTTAATTGAACAATGTAAGAAATTTCATAATTCTCATCCAAAGAAATAATTTTGTGTTTTACAGTCAAAACAATTTTTCTCAGTGTTTCTGGTAGACTGGTCTCAAAATTAGTAATAAGATGTATATTTATTTTACACCGTCTTTTTTAGCAAGAAGAAACAAATCTAATTGGATTTTGAACAAAGTTTAAAATTGTGAAGAAATAAATATAATAGTTATTTAATAAATGAGAACTTTAGGAATAAAAGATATTTCTTTCACTCCACTTATATTTTGCTAAAATTATATTATACAAAATTTTGTGTGTGTGTGTGTGTGTGTATGATTATCTAAAATAAAAATTATATGTTAAATAATATAATAAATTAAGTACCTGAAGCTCACATTTAAGAGCATTTATGTGAGAAATTGCCTCGCCTAGAAGAGAAACACTGTCCAACTTCAATCAAGGATTCAAGGTAAGGTATGAAATTAATAAATAAATAGAAAAAATTGTGAGAGAAATTAGCAAATAATTTGTGGGGAGATTAGTAATTACTTCAAATCTATACCTTTTGAGAATTTGGGATGAGCTCACGCAAAAGCTTCAATTTGGATTGAATTCTTTCTCTACGCATCTAAAATAAGAAAATTATTTAATAATTTATTTAAGAAACTTCCAACTACATTTGCAATTTGAAAAGAATTTATTTAATAGCTAGCTGCAACATATTAATTTTCTTCAAATTGCAACAATCCTAGATACAAATTGGAACACAAAAAAACAAAACAAAAATTGTTCTACAATTAGTTTTGTTCACCATATATGTTTAATTGCAGCTAATTATATAAGAAAAGAAATAAGTGATTTATTTTTTCACTTAAGCTAACAAACAAAACTTAAGATATTGTAAGGGCAATAATACGGGCTTACAACGGAGTAAGTTAAACCGCCTCTTCAGGTAGGTTAACTTATTCCGCCAGTAGAAGTTGCTGTTGGAGAGAAAATTTATTTAATAGCTAGCTGCAACATATTAATTTTTTTCAAATTGCAACATAATATGTTAATTTTCTTCAAATTGCAACAATCCTAGATACAAATTGGAACACAAAAAAACAAAACAAAAATTGTTCTACAATTAGTTTTGTTCACCATATATGTTTAATTGCAGCTAATTAAGAAAAGAAATAAGTGATTTATTTTTTCACTTAATCTGATAAACAAAAGTAACTTATGATGCCTTAAAGATATAAGGGCAATAATACGGACTTACAACGGAGTAAGTACTAAACTGCCTCTTCAGGTAGGTTAACTTATTCCGCTTGTAGAACCTACTGTTAGAGAGAAGATTTAATTTTCTCTTCTTTTTAATTGATTTTAACTCAGAAGTCAAGTAGCTAGTTTTAACCAAACAATAATAGTTCAAGCCATATTAGCTTGGAGTAATATTAACTTTTTTTTTTTTTTGTGATAGTTGGAGTAATTAACTTAATCCTCCTTAATTAACTTTAAGTAACAATCAAACTCTTTAGACATTGTATTTAAATAGATATTATTTTACAGAAATAGAACCTTTTCTGAGAAATTGTGTTTTGGTTTTCTTCCCTTCCTCGGAGGCTTGGTAACCTGAACATGCATAATAAAAAAAAAATTAACAAAATTTGACCTCCTTTTTTGAGAAATAAAATATTGGCAAAATAAAATATAATTTTTGGAATTAATTAACCATATATGCATTTTTAACAAGATTTTCCTGTATAAATTTTTATTGGTCTAGGTCGGTCTGTGTGAATTAATGAAAAATATAATATCATTTTTTTTTGTTAACAGTCAACCTAGCTTCATACTTCATGTGGGTTTTCTTTTATTTAGAAACTTAATTGGAAATTCCGTATCCCCCCTCTAAAATTCTTAATATCATATTTACCCTTCTAAATTTCAAAAACTCACAAATTTATCCATTTTAATGTCTTATCTATTAAAACTCATTTTATATTTATGAAATACCTATTTTACCCTTTATTAAAAACTAAAAATTATGTAGCATGTTTTATAAAAATGCCAGTCTTCTAGTTAGACGGTTTCCGAGGGAAAATGGGTCATTTCTCTACTTCTGACGCTTACACAGTAACATTTAGGTATATGCTCGTGTAAGCGTTAGAAAAATGACACATTTGCCCTCGAAAACCGACCAATTAGAAGACTGACATTTTTCCGAAATATACTATTAGTTTTTTTATTTTTTAATGAAGGATAAAATGGGTATTTCATAAATTTAAAATGAGTTTTAGTAGAATAGACAATAAATAGGTAAATTTTTGAGCTTTTGAAGTTTAGAAGGGTAAATATGAAATTATGAAGTTTAAATAGAGAAATACATAATTTTGAAGTTTTTGAGGGGTATACATGAAATTCCATCAAGTGCATAATTGAGGCACCAGAAAAGTGTAATTAATTCAAAGCAAAACACATATTTATATCCTATTATGTACAAAGAAAACAATAAGAAAAAATGATAAAGCTAAAGAGCTTGCTTCAAGATGAGGATCATCGATGACTACCACCGCATCCCGGACCTCTTTAGGCCGTTGAGCGCTCGCCGGGTTCTCCGTTTCATGATCTTGAGGCGGCGTCGGGGAATCACAGAAAAGGCCTGAGAAGTTGATGATATCACTGAATTCCATTGTTAATGGGAGGTCCAGATCCATGTATATATATATGTGTGTGTTGTGAACTAAAGAAAAGGTGAAGGATGTATTTGAGACGGGTGGCGATGAGCTGAGGTTAGTTTGTGTGTGTATATATATACACGTACGTACTATATATATATTTATATTTATATATATGGAAATGATATGCATGCGCCAATCAATTACAGTTTGTTTGGCTCTTACATATCTAAAGCACTCAATTTTTAACAAATGTGTTTTTTTTTCCTTTTTTTTTTTTTTAAAGAAAGATGGATATATGATCTTTTAAATTTTGATATTCATAAAAAAATATGTTTATATTTTGAATCTGTGACCTCTCATATCGAAGACACTGGCTTTTATCACTAGATCAAAAGTTAATTTTTTTAACGTTGTGTTTTAACTTTTTTTTTTTTTTAAAAAAAAAAAGAGTGGGCTTTTAGTCCCAATAATTAATCATTAAAACAGATACAATAATAACAAATGTGTTGTTCATATATCTTGTTTAATTCAATATCAACTAGATCTATATGTATTTCGTTTGAGTTCATGCTTTGGTTTCTTATCTCTGATTTCTTATCCATGGTTGTCATTCTTTTGCTTGGTATTTCTGTGAGCACTACTAAGCAGAAAACGTGTTGCAAATCAAACAACAAACGTGTAAATGAATCAACAAAAACATGTGGCACGATCGACAACACGGCGCATGACTAACTGTTGAAAATAACTAATTACAAACACTTCTGTTGGAGATGCATCTCTTGGGAACACATATCAAAACTTGTGTAGAAATTTATAGATCAGACCAAATTATATGCTTTCTTCCCTTCTCTCCCGATACATGACAATTCCAGAATGTTTTTTTAATGAGTAAGACTGAGGTGTTATGGATAGTACGTATAAGGTCTTTCGTACTACGGTCTCAAAAATCTATCGTATAAACTTCAAACTTTGATTTAAATAGCTCAGTAAATTGGTTCTACAATGAACTTGTAGAATACCAATTTTTATTATTTTTGAAATTTTTTTTACTATTTTTTATTATTTATAAAAAATGGCAGCAAATGGTCTAAAACATTAGCAATTTTCTTTTATTTTTAAGCTATTTTTTGCCATTTTTCATAAATCATAAAAAATAGTAATTTTTTTTTTTTTCAAAAATAGTAAAAATTGGTATTCTACAACTTCATTATATAACCAATTTACTGAACTACTTAGATCGAAGTTTGAAGTTTATACGATAGGTTTTTGAGGCCATAGCACGGAAAGCCTTATGCTATCATAGCACCTAAGCCTTATTCTTTTTTAATATATATGCAATGCTTGATTGAGTTAAACTATGTAGTTTGACTTGATGCTTTATAATATTGCTCTTGACAGTCTTCATCAAGTTTTAAAAAGAAAAGAAAAGAAAAGACAATTACACTTGCGTGACGAAGAATTCGAAAATACTTTATATTGGATCTCATTTGAAAGAGAAAATCGCGTAGAACACATTCGTGGTTTTAGATTCGCAAAATTTTTCACAGATTGTCAGAAATATGGATGAGATTGAATGAAGAAAAAAAAACTCACATCTAAAAACGCGTAAAAGTTGGGAGGGTGATGAGAGAGAAGGAAAACAAATTGTTATGCCCAGTTTTTTTAAAAAGACTTGATATGTTATGTATAAATACTTGATATGTTAAATATTAACACTTGCGCGCATATGTATCAATATTTGCGTGTGTCAGTTGTAAATTTGCTGGTGACCTTTCAGAATGTGGTCCCGATAAGGTATTTAGAGTGCGGTCCCAGGTAGTTTGACTTTGAGAGACGTTTAGGGAATTTTGCTGGGGGACTATTATCAGGTTCCTTTTAAAAAAAATAAAAATTAAACATTGAAACATGGTGACGACAAACGTCCAAAATTTGACTCCGCATCCGCCTGTACGAGTCTTGTTTGATTTAGTGAGATATTGAACAATTTTATAGAGGAGAATTTAGACAATAAAAAGAAATATCACAAGTCAGAAGAGTTTATAAGAAATATTTTATATATTATCAAGATATTGAATAAGAAGATAACATGCCATCTCTTCTTATAATGCAACACATCTAATAAGTAACTTAGAGAATCTAAATAGACAAACTTAGGAACTTGGGACTTGTGTGCTAGTCATTAAATAAAGAACAACTAAACCGTACTGAGTTCGAATCCTAGTCTGAGTTCAAGTCGGTTTGATTTCCGTCACATAGATACATATCTTTGCTGAAGGCCTTAATTGGAAAAAAAAGAACCATAGAAACACATCCTCATTAATTATGAAAATATTTAATTTTCATTTAAAGTTCTCTTAGTCATCTCCTTTTGATAACTTGCATGTACTGGCATTACTTGCAACTGCAGTTGCAGTTGAAGACTCTTGCAACTGATTATAGTAGTAAGGATTTGGAGGTAGAAATGGTACTGGAATGCTATAAGGATTTGGAGGTAGAAATGGTACTGGAAAGACATTGCAGTAAGGATTTGGAGGTAGAAATGGTACTGGGAAGACATTGCAGTAAGGATTTGGAGGTAGAAATGGTACTGGAAAGACATTTTCGGCAATCGGAGCGGGGAATCGAGGAGAAAACGGCACATATAATGATGGGTGTATTGTTGTGAAGTTACCATTCATACCAGTAATCATAATATTTGATCTAGTTTGCGGTACAAACAGGGACATCGGAGTTGCCCCGGTGAATCGCAGATTATACGGAGACACATTTGTGTATGGAAATTGACTCATTTCTTGCATCATCTAAAATTAATTAAAAAAATTACAAGTGAATTAACCTTCATCGCAAAAAGTAAGAAAAATCATAATTCTCATCCAAATAAATAATTTTGTGGTTTACTATCAAAACATTTTTTCTCAGTGTTTCTGGTAGACTGGTCTCAAAATTATTAATAAGGTGTACTTTTATTTACACCGTCATTTTTGCAAGAAGAAACAAATCTAATTGGATTTGGAACAAAGTTAAAAATTGTTAAGAAATAAATATATTAGTTATTTAATAAATGAGAATTTCAGGAATAAAACAAGTTTCTTACACACATTTAAGTTATTGCAAGAAGAAAACCTATCGAATTGACTTCAAACGACATTTCCAAACCGTTAGATGTTCAATCTATATTAAAATGTGCTTGGAGACCAAATTTTACATTTTTTGGAATTTTTTTACTATTTATTAAGATGGTTTGAAAATCGCTATTTTCCAATGGTGCAGAATTTTAATAAAAACAGCGATTTTTAAACCATCTTAATAAATAGTAAAAAAATTCCAGAAAATGTAAAATTTGGTCTCCAAGCACATTTTAATATAGATTGAACATCTAATGGTTTGGAAATGTCGTTTGAAGTCGATTCGATAGGTTTTAGAGTCGCGCTCATGAAGGGCTTGGTGAGCTTAGGAGCACCCTAGTTCTACTCTCTCTCTCTCTCTCTCTCTATATATATATATATATATATATATAGGTTGGCTAAGATCAAAGTGGTATGACCAAGGCCTTGGTACTACTAATTTGTTTTTGTGATTTTCAAAGTTTAAATAGTCGATCTGAAGTGCTCAACGTGTTCTCCATATTAAAATGTACTTGAAGACCAAATTTTACATTTTTTGGAATTTTTTTACTATTTTTTATGGATTTTTGAAAATCACTGTTTTTCATATTTTATTTATTTATTTATTATTATGAAAACCAGTGATTTTCAAAAATCCATAAAAAATAGTAAAAAAATTCAAAAAAAATGTAAAATTTGGTCTCCAAGCACATTTTAATATGAAGAACACGTTGAGGACTTCAGATCGACTATTTGAACTTTGAAAATTGAAAAAACAAATTGGTTGCACCAAG